>CM017560.1:19777644-20377644 GCA_007844125.1 Sinonovacula constricta
AAATCAAGGGTCTCTTTTTTATGACAACACCATCGTGTCATATGCAGAAAACTGCAAGAACTTACTAGGCATCATGCTCAAGGAATTTAGGGTCCATCACAAACTTGATTCTGTCACTGAAAAAGAAATGGAACTAATAATATTAACATCAATTAACTTTTATGAAAAGAACAATTGGATACGTCTTCTACATATTTGATCCATAAGAATCATGTGTGTGAAATAACTAACACAAACAATTACAATACAATTAGTTTGTGCAATGTAAAAGTAACATTAAACATGGGCATAAATGATGAGGGTAATACAATTTCATGTTGCAACGTTGCGAAGGTACAAAATAATGAAGTCATTTAAACCTGAGTGGTTCACTGGTAATGGGGACTAAACTTTAATAGTTTCACTGGTAATGGCATTCTTTTAATGTGATGTGTGTATAAAGGTAATTTAGTCTTTTTTATCCACAGCACAAATAATAAAATAGTAAAATTTTGATCGCATTTTGGTCAGTGATGAGGATCATTTTCTTGGAATATGGCAGTAACACAGAAGTAAAAATATTATTCATAAATGAATATGAAAAACAATATGTATTCCATCACCAAATATAGGTGCATACAAGGTGAACACAGAGAAGAAAGGAATTCTGTAGAAGCCAGGAAATAATCAAAACATAAAAACTTTTTTTTTTTATTGTTGGCTCTGTTTTTGTTTTGTTGTTGATGATTTTTATTGATTTTGGTGACTGTTCTTGTGTGTTTTAGGGGTAAGGGGGGTTTATTTATCAAACAAGTTGTTGTTTTTTGTTGTTTTGGTTTGGTTTAATTTGGTTTACTTTCCCTATAAAAAAAAAAAACATGTTAAGAAAATATAATTGACCTTAAAATTTGAAAATTTATACATCATTATCTACTGACTTTTTATTCTTTGTACATCAAGGTAACTGTCTAAGGCCTTGTTGAAAACATGCAGATCTAATGACCATCATATAAATGAATAGGCAAATTGTGATATTTAATGATACTTTGACAAAAAATCCATCTTCTGTATGAAGATAGAAAGGGGTTAATATATACCGCAAGTAAGTTGTAAAGTCCAGAATGAATGATAAATTATTAGTTACAATGAATTCAAAGGCTTAACAATATATTATTATACAGATATATGTGTACATTAAAACAAGCATTCTCCAATACGCTTTTTTGTAAGGAAATGATTATCAAGTGTCTTATTTAAATACATGTCCTTTCATTTTGAATTAATGGTTAAGGTGAATAACTTAAAAATAACAGTCCTATCTGAATTTTATTTTTAATTGTTTACTACTCAAGTAAAATAACAAAATTATGCAGTTTTAATAAACAAATATTTCTAATACATAACACATTTATAACCCTGGCTACTTAATAACACATGAAATTATGTTGCTGTTTTTCTGTTATATCGCATGACACAATTATGGTCATAGTGGCGATGTCTTGCTAATTATTGGTGGAGGAAGCCCCCCAGGCTTATGTCAGGGTAGAACCACCAGCACACCACAGGTTAGCTGGAAAATCCACATGAAAGTTCTCGCCCTGACCTGGACTTGAACCCAGGCAGTGAGGGGCTGAGAAGTACAAGTCTTTTAGCTTTCCGATTATGATCTTGACTTTTGAGCTAGCAATCTGATTCTTACTTGCACTCTGTCTTAATAAGGCAAACATGTGTATAAGGTAATTTCAAAGTTCACTGAGCAATTGATTCTTCCTCGGGTATTTTACTGCCAGGACCTTTTAGCCAGATAGCTCGAAAGCCACAATTTCTAGCTGGTTCCATTGCTCAATGCCAGGTAAGACAGAGGTTAGACAGTTGTTAGGAAAGCTGTAGACATATCATTACATATAATGGAGGTTTCAGAAAA
The DNA here is from genome assembly GCA_007844125.1 of Sinonovacula constricta. Classification (NCBI taxonomy): domain Eukaryota; kingdom Metazoa; phylum Mollusca; class Bivalvia; order Cardiida; family Solecurtidae; genus Sinonovacula; species Sinonovacula constricta. The sequence continues at coordinate 19,779,548 of CM017560.1, forward strand.
AAAAGATCTCTTAAAAGTCATCAATGTTTATGTAGGTCAAATAATATGGGAATTTCAGTTAACCTGTAAGTTGGGGAAATAATTAAGACCCATCTATAGGGATGTTGAGACTAATTAACTGTGCAAGTATTGCTGATCTTCATGTCAAACAAATGTATAATATGTATAATGGACATTTTTTGTTATAAAATTTGTTGTTTTCTCTAAATAAGTTATAGATTGTATATAAATCTTTCTGTTCTAATGAGCTATGTCATATTGGAAATTGATTTTCTAAGCAAGTTACAGCAAGGACCCACCTTATGAAGGGTAAACTGTCATATTCGAGCTCATACATACTCATGCAAGTTTTCAGTCATTAAATATCTTTTATCTGCCAGTATGACGTTGGCCATTAAGCTTGCAATTTGCTTCTGTGTGTGAGACTACCCTTAACTTGTGCATTTATTTGGTAATATATTTTGATATTTTTCTGCTACTTTTTTGTAGCATCTGAGCATTTGGGAAATCTACAAAAGCCATTATATATTGAAGAAAGGAAAGTATTTTGGTTGATCAGCAGGTCCTTGTTCACCTCTGACCTGCATGACCTACAAGTATGACCTTAACTTTTGAGCAAGTAATTTTAAGCCATATTTATATAGAGTTTAAGTTATTTTTTCTAAGATATTTTTTTTAAAAATCTTGAAATATTTTCTAAGATATATAAAAAACTCTTAAATTTGATTCATAAAACCATTTAATTAAAGATATTTCTTAAAAATTTACCAAAAAACAAAGAAATTTCTAATTTTAATTAAAAATAACTAAGATTCTCTATTAATATTACTCCTAGTTCTTGTGTAAGAAATTCCGTGTTGATAAGGTCAACAATTCAGAGAAGTTATTAGAAAATCCATGTATTTTGTGTTAAGTTAGATAGAGCTCAGAAACTCTTTGTCATGGACAGATTGACCAAAAGACAAAGCCCATCACCACCCCCACCTCCTGCCTTATAATAGTGGGGAAAAAACAAAGCCAGGCATGAATAAATAATAAAATCTGTAATATTAATTCAGTAAAGAAGCAAAACTCAAATAAAAGATAAATAAAAATCAACCTTGCTTCTTGATCTATACGGCTGAAAAATAATAAAATGTTATACAGATACAACATTGAAAAATACCAGTAAATTAACTATATGCATTCTGGGCTTAATAATAAGTCATATTCTGTGTAGTAGAAAAAGGTGCAGATCCTGATTAGACAGATACCCCAAGGATCTGACTTGGAAGCTGGCTCAAGCAGATCTACACTTTATGACAGTTAAAAGCACTCATAGAATGCTAAAAGTTAAACTGTTATGGGTTTTTTATCATAACATTTTAGGCTATAGGTAACAAAGTATGGATCAACCAGAACAACTATGCTATCAATAGCCATCAGTATAAAAGGTCTCATTGTTTTTATCATTTTTATTTTTAACAATAATGTGTATAATGTACCTTTGTCTAGAGTCTGTTGTCTATTTCCAATGTTAATATGTGTAAAAATTCTCGAAGGACCTTGCCATATTTATATAATCTTTAAAGTTTCAGTCTAAAAATCTTTTTGACAATCACAAAAACTAACACTGATATTGCTGCTGAAACAATTGGTCTTTTATTCTTTCATTTAATTTCTTGTTTTGAGCAAGAACATATAAAATGTGCTAAAATGATGATAATGAGTCCATTTGTTCCTAGTACTTACTCTAGAGTTTCCATCTCTGATGCGTGAAGAAAGGCCTGATGATCACAGTGTAGCACAAAAATGATGGGAGCCAATAGCTCATGCATTCCCTGCAAGAAAAACAAACATTTATTTACAACTGCTGTGAAAAAGAATCAAGGAATTTATTTGCTTTTTCATTCCTGATAGCAGCCATGTCATATAAAATCAAAATTAGCTCTTAGCTTTCAAGTAAATCAATGTGCAACATCATTTAGTAAACATATCTTTAAATAAATGAAGGTTTATGCTCCCATTTTGGTAAATGATTATGTAAACATGGATTTAGGTGTTTGAAATAGCTTCAGAAACTTTTATTGATATCATTTAAACTGTAAACAAAACAGTACTTACAGGAAATCAGAAAATAATTAAAATTATACCTTTTCATCCATTTTCATGCAAAACAGTTTTCATTTCAAAGAAAGTCAAAGTATGCAAACAAGCAGGTAAATATGTGGACAGAAAAACATTTTTCAAACAAAGCAATAAACAGACAAGGGTCAACAAAACTGAACACTTATTTCCTTTCCAACCAAGAGTGACATGCATAAAAGTGGGCAAATTAAACTTTCTAAGGCACAATACACAGTTCCACTATTTGCATGTAACTCCTTCCTTGTTGCTATTTTGACTGTTTCTATTCACTGTTTTCAGCTTTATTAACAAAGGCACACATGTTCTTAAGTTGAAAGTAAGTCAAGCATTCCATTTTTTACACTTACAACTAATTGGATTTAACATTTTATATAAACAGACTTGTCTGTCCATTGATTGAGCTTCTGCAAACAGTGAAGTTCCAGATCAGAATGCTCTCCCCTGGGAGCTGTCTGATAAGATTTGTAACTAGTTGCAGCTGAGTCTCTTGCAATAAGAAATGCTACCTTTACATGTTATTTCGTATCTAAATACATTCTACTGTTTAGTAATAACTGTAGCATGGTATTCACCATGGGACTTATATTAACGAAGACCTATCAAAAGAGGATCATACAGGCAGCCATCAATGAGAAAATGTCCCAGTTGTTTTTAATCATTGTCAAAAAGAAGGATAAGAAAGCAGAATGAAACCTTCAGTTCAAGGAATTTTGCTCAAAGACACAGAATTCGAATTAAGCAGACAAAATAAAATGAGAAAAATAAAAGATAGTAATAAAATAAAAAAAATTAAAACACAGACCTGTCTATAGGAGAGGTTACCATGCTCTCGAGAAAAGCAAAACAGAACATTTGTCATCATTTCTTGGTAAGCCTGTTGTCGAAAGAACTCTATCTCAGGAAAACTAAAAAAAAGATATACAAAGAAAAAAAAGTGACATGATTAAAAGGTTAGAATAAAAATTATACAAAAAAGAAAAAAAAAGTGACATGATTAAAAGGTTAGACTAAAAATTAAACAAACTAAAAACAAAGACTATACAAGACTGTACAATTATAGGTACAGAGGAAAAACTATGAGTTGGTATGTACAATTGAAGGGGAATAATAATAGGCAGAGTTCAAAACTTATTAAGATGCTACTTCCAAATTGCAAGCTCTCTGGCACTGAAGGTATTTCAGTAATGTCAAACACCACTCTATGTGTTCAAATTCTAGTGCTTACCATTGTGGGACTCAATATAAAAACAATGATAGACATTGTGGAAATGATTAAGTCCCAGGTAACAATTAGACAATTAGAGGCACTGGTGTAATTGATTAAGGACTCAGAAAACTGGTTTATTTAACTGTTATTTAAGCAGTGACATATAACTGTGTACCAGCTTTATCTAATGATGCTGTAACTTTCATACCTCAGGCACAAAAGAGTTCAATATGGGCAGTAACTCTAAGTTGTGACATGAGAGTATATGCTAATGCTACAAAATTTAGATGCCTGGAAGGTTAAAAAACAATAAACGAAAAAAGTCACATACTACAGAGCTATACATATATAATGGTGGAACAAAAGGCAAGATACTGGAGAAAGTGAACATTTCTACATGTAAGAAAACTGAAATACATAAAAATGTATCACTTCAGAAAATAACAGGCTATGATGTAATTAGTGACAAGTATTAACATGCTTCAATGTTGACAGGTACAGAAAAATCTGGATCTAAGGAAATGAACTGTGGCTGAATTAAGTTTCAACAATGGTAGGACACAAATGTTCTGACCAAAGGAATTGAATGGACTTAATGAGAAGAAATCTCAGGACAGCAGAAAATTCACAACTATAATTGTGTTCGTGTGATGAAACAAGAAAAGTCACAAAAGCAACATGTTAATAACACTTAATTTATATTGTGTTGGCACCAAAAAATGAGGCTATAAAAACATTCTTAAGTACATATGTCAGACAGATAATCTTAGCAGACCGCTAAAGGCACACACTGCAATTCAGCCAAAATTGAGTAATCATTTCTTTCAATAATTGGCTTTTATCATAAAAATTCTCCCACCTTATCAAGATAAAAGTCTACACTACTGCAAACCTCTTTGATTAACTACATATAAGGTTACAGTTAGCATATGCCATGACAGTAATACCTTAAGGTAAGTTACTTTGGTTCAGTTGTAATCTTTACTACTGCCATAATGTAAGATGTAGAAATGTGACCTTATTTTGAAACATGATCTAATGGCTTGAAAAAAAAAATGGTTCGTAAACACAATGTTTTAGTCTAAAACCCTAAAAACTTTGTTTCCAACAAGAAGCACGAACAAACAATCAGAAAGTAAAACTTGAAAATGTTGTCAGGAAAACACTGGCAAAGCATGGTAACACAACAATGAAAACAAAACTGGGATGCTGCAAGGATGCTGACAAACACAACAACATAACAATCACAATGTTAACACCTGTCTGTATGAGATTTCAGGGTTCAGCTTGGCATAAATAAACAAAATGTCCACCATCAGGTTACGTAGTTGGTTAGACTGAAAAAATTCAATCCTCGGATATCTGTAAATAAAACATTAACTGTTATTTGGTCTCCCTTTTTATAATATTACTTCCAATGACAGTTAAATGCTTTCACTGGCAGGTAATACTTCCATTTTACAAAGATAATGTTCACTTGCAGCATATAAACTATTCAGGACAGCATTTCAAACTACTAGCTAGTCACTGAGTCTTGGATAAATCCATTGAAGCTAATGATAAAAAAAGCAAGTTAAGCTGTGCCTGTATCATTTGAATTGGACTTTAATATGTTCAGGCATAGAATCAAACCTTCAACTTTGAGCACCTTGTAGCCTGCTGCCTTTACCTTGACCCTTCCCAGCCCAAAATTGTCTCATCAGTACTTGTTATTGTGATGTTATATGATACACATACAATGTTAATGTGCAAGTGTTAGAAGTAACAATTACTTGGCATGTGCAACACACACTGGTTCAACACATGTATATAAGATTAATGTGCAGAATAGTAAATTAAATCTTGGAATATTCAACAGAAAATACAATGCCTTAGGTTTTACATTAAGTTACTTAAATAATGATATTGGCAGAGAGAAGAAAAAATCATGCACAGCCAATAAACACAATTATTAATGAATGGGATCTTTTTTCTATACAATGAACTTTGTTCTACCAGTATTTGTCCATTTTTGGGGGGTTTAAATCATACAACCAGCATAAACATCTTGGATAATTAAACAAGATAAGTTGGAACATTTCTATGTTTATCAAGAAACATTACAAGTTGTAGAAGTAAATCAGACAACTCAAAATAGACTTCACTGATGCTTTATGTTCAATGTCAATGTGTTAAAAAAAAACACAATAAATGTATAGGAAGGCTGCATTAAGTAACTAAAGCATTGAAATCGGGTTCAGAGGGCGACAATTCTGAAAGAATATTTCCTAGGGAAAGACTTTTTATGACACATTGGCCCAGGTAGACAAAATGGATGTTGTGGTTCCACCTTGGAAGTGAGCCATCAACGAGAACAAATCTATGTTTGTTAAAAGAATTTATTTTCCAATTGACTATAAACAGACAATATTTAAGTAAATGTTATCAATTTATTTTATCAACAGTTACTTACGTTCTTATTACATCCTGTTTAATTGTCAGCCGCAGCTCATTGTCAAGGAAAAATCTATTCCAGGGACTCTGAAAACATAAAAACAAATTGTTTTAAAGTCATGCACAGTAATGTTTATAATAAAAGTTCAGTTTATAATCTAAAGTTTATGACCAAATTCTTATACAAATTTCCACATTTTGAAAATCTTTACAAGCAAAAAAATGTTCCTTTGAATTCCTGACATGTAAGCTGGTACATTTCTTTATTGCAATATAATAAATTCTTTGAGAAATTAGAAATGATAAGCCCTACATTTTTTCTATTCAAAACAAAAGGCTCAAAAACTATAAAACATTAACTGAAGCTTAACACCATCAAACTCTGATGCTCATTTAAAGGTGGTATTCTACAGTAGGTCTATATCAAATACATATAACACCATCAAACTCTGATGCTCATTTAAAGGTGGTATTCTACAGTAGGTCTATATCAAATACATATAACACCATCAAACTCTGATGCTCATTTAAAGGTGGTAGACTACAGTAGGTCTATATCAAATACATATAACAATACTTTACCACTGCTTTGGGGAATTTGGTCAGAATTTTTGCATCAACTCATAGTTTAATCTAAATAAAGATGGTTTTGAACACTAACTATACTGTTACAAAGTAAAAATCATGAAAATAAACACTCTTAAAATTCATTCTTTCCAAATCTATAAATAAAATATGATAGTGAGCTCTGGTAAAAAGTGATACTGATGCCAGAGGGGATAAATGGGATGACTATTTAACCTCATCTACAAAGTAAGTTGTCAAATGGTTTTCTTAGTTTAAAATAGCTATCTCTACAGTGTGGCTCTGATAGAAAATACCTGTTTGCAATGAAGTGGGGATTTATACTTCATAGATCTAGGACATAAATGAACACCATTTTGCAAGACCTTCCCAGATAACACTGACATAATGTGTTATTTGAGAAAAAACAATTGGTTTCAATTATCCGATACCGCCTTAAAGAAAACAAAGGAAAAATTTTACAACAAATAAGAATAAATAAAAGGTATCATGTTTGTCTAGCCTGTGACATTTCTAAGCGGTTTATTGTACTCACTTCCTCTTCCTGCGACAGGGGGTTGTTTATTGCAACATCTATGGAATCTACAGCTTTCCTGGGGTTTACAATCAGCTAAAACAAGGAGAAAAACACATTTAATAATTAAGATCGAAAGTATACTTGTACACCGAAGAGTCAATTTACATTGATAACTGCAGTTTCATTTACAAATGAGTCGAACGTTTTTTCTTTACATCATGCACTGAATTTAGATTATTTTGAGATTAACTGCTTGAATACTTCTTAGCTTGGATTTTAGTAATAACAATTATAAATTAACCTGTAAACAACAGTGATTCTTCACAACATTTCCAGGTTATTTGACTGAATATGAATTTCAATCTTATTATAAATTAGAAATGAAAAAAGTGTTTCATGCTTGAAGTTCTTCACTTTTGCCCTATGCTTTTTATGAAACAAATTAAACTCGAAAAACATGTCAAATTATTTGTTTGCATTTATATGAGATAGCAGTTTTAGTAATGTGTATAGATGATTTAGTTGTGGGCCAACTGGGGCTGAAAGGTAAGATTCAATTACTTGTAACCCTTCAGCCCTTAACATTGTGGGTTTGAGTCCTGGTGTTGGCAAAAACTTGCCAGCTGTGTGTCAGCCGTTTAACCCTGATACATGTCATGGCCATTTCTGCCAATTATAGCTGGCAGTTGCCAATATTGTTTTTGTAATATTTCACAGCAACCAACTATGAATATTATAGCAATATCCATGTATTTCGGTGGAGAAAGACCACAGACAATTGTCTGGGTGGAACCAGTAGCAAACCCCAGGTTAGTTAGAAGACCTTACATTAAATCCCTTGTCCAAAATGGTAGTCAGAACCCATGCTGTGAGAGGCTAAGTAGTCAGACGAATTACAAGTCGGCAACTCTGCCCCAGCATAATGTCACCATAATTGTATTGCTGGGATGTATTTAAAGAACAAACATGCAACTAAGCTGAGTATAGACAAAACTACCTTGTCCTTTAGCTCTCTGTATTTATTTCTCAGGTGACGTGTCCGAGGCACCCATTGGCTGGACTCATCTGGCAGAACCTCCAAAAACAGCTGATGGCAAATATACAAAACACACACGATATAGCATATTATGAACAAACTAAGATTTGATCACGATATTCATAAAATTCTGGAATTCTGTGTATTTATATGTCCAAACTGTGTTTCATTTAAAAGGTAAGGCATGTTGCAAAAAGAGAAGAATTAAAGTAAAACAAGTTTAAATTATTTTTCTAACAATTTAAGTGTTAAACAAAATAAAGAAGATAACATTTATTTTGCAAGTGTTTGATTTGTTAACCTAATTTAGTCCATTAAACTTTAAGGTAAATGCAACCCTTCCATTTAATAATATCTAAGACATTTTTTTACAATTTGATAGAATTTTTGCTGTTTGTCCTCTATTATTTTTTCCAATATAGTTATTTACTAGTTGCCTCACCTTCCAAGCAATGCTTCTGAACCTACTGCTGCGAAGGTTCCCCTTGATAGCATAGTTACGAAGATGGCGGACATAGTTGGACTTCAGGAACAGTTTCTCCCATTCAACACTAAAATTAATAAAAAAGGGTGTGTTTTTTTAATTTTTAAATCTCAACCACAGTTCAGATGCTAACAAATAAAAGGCTGATGCAATGACTGTTTTTCCATCATTTTCAGACAGTAACTACAACAGCTGGCCATGGGTACTTGACACTGTTTAAACTGCAAACCTCTCTGCAATGCTATACCTGATTGTAGAACTTTTCAAGAAAAAAAAAAAGTTTTAGTAACAGTCTCCTGGAACCTGTGGCCCTGAAAATCAGTCCCATTCCTCTCCTTCCCATAATGTATGTAACGTTTAAATTTCATCATCATACCTCCATATTATTTATTTTACAGAAAAAAGTATATTTTTTGTAACAGTGACCTTGAGGATACAAAAATCACATAATTTCTTGGTTAGATGACAAAAAACATTTGTGCAAAAGTTTTTTTCAAATTCTACTGAGAAATGTAGGAGGAACTGTGAGAATTGCTTTTATATCAGTAACTTTGTTCCTGTTGACCTGAAATCAGTGAAAGCTACCTATTGTCATCAGGTATTTACCTTTGATCATCACATATAAATGCTAAATGAAGTTTTTGAATGAAAATGAAAATCTTTCTTTAGTAACAGTGACATTGACTCCTTTCACAAAATCATGACAATGTGCACTCCGACACATGGCAGGAAACATGGAGTGAAAGTTTTTCCCAATTGTATTTAGAAATGTAGAACAACTTTGATGCCTACCGTCAACAGTTCAACCATTCTTATAAACAAACTTTTCTGGCTAATAAGAAATTTAAGTTAAAAAAAAGTCAGCAACTCTTACATATATTTATGAAAATTAAAATATACTGATAATAATGTGTACTTATTAGACTGAAAACAATGTAACAAATAGAATACGTTGCCACAGTATAATTATGGTGTTTGAGTGCTTACTATTAAAAGACCTACTTTACTTATGTGGAACTATGTATGATATACCTATATGAGTGAGTAATGCTGGTAATAGTGGGCTCTGTGTCAGAAGCTCCCAAATCCATGAAGTCACTGTTGACGCTCGCCTCACTGTTCCGGCGCTTGTGGGTGTTGTTGTTGTCTTCTGTCCGAGGTGGGGTGATCTCTACAACAGAAGGTACAATCATGGGGGAACTAAAATTTAAGCTATAATAATCTTTGCAGACACAATGTTTTACCTTCTAGTTTTTGATTTTGGGTAATCTTTTATTTAAAAAAAAAAATACTGGAAAACTTGTTTGTCTATAAATTTAAAAGTTAATTACTGGTAGCCTGTGAAAAAAAAATGAAAAAGAAGTAAAAAAAAAAGAGTCTACTTTTAGTCAACCTGAACCTTGGACCATGCAATCTATTTCTCTTCCACTGCTCCATTGACTATTATACAGTGCATGTTTTACATAGTATTATTATGATTTATGAATTATGACTCACACAATGTTTACCAAGACCTTTCAAAATAAGAGAATATATGATTTTGACCAGTCTCAATTGGCAATAATCAGTTAAATTGGATTTAATTCTAGCTCAAGAAGGGGGTCAACCACTACTGTTTTGTCAGTCCTATGTGCAATATACTTTTTGTCTTTTACCGATTACACGATTACAACAGCAATTAGTATCACTAAGTCTAGTGTATATATTTCAAAAGCATTATCTGTTGCTCCTCTAAAAAAAATTTAAGATGGTACTTTTCTAAACCATTTTAATGTGACAATGGACAGTTCTGCAATTTTTTAAATGACTCCTCATAATTGGACAATAATTATTGGTATTATGACAGTTTTCATTAGTTAAATGCTCATCCAGTATCAAACAAAAAGCATGTTTTCTTTCATGTTTTTGTGTTGCTGTTTCTTAATACATTACAGTGACCAATAATAGTCATTATGGCATTTTCCAGCTATGTTGGTGGAGGAAGACCACCAAGAAATATCTGGGTAGAACCGCCATGCAGACAAGCCAGAAGAAAATCCCATTCTATGTTCTATTCCCCAAATGGAACCCAAAACATTCTTTTTTGGAAAGCAGCCAGGTCAACAGTTCAACAAGTGCACATACAGTTTTTTGTTTAGTTTTTGTTTTTGACATACATTGCATCGACCATTTATGATCATTATAGCAATCTGTCCAGCTTTTTGGTGGAGGAAGACCCCAGACACATCCCTGGGTAGAACCACTGGCACACCGCAAGTAAGCTTGAATTCTCAAATTAAGTCCTTCGCCCAAACGGGACTCAAACCCACACAGTGAGACGCTAAGCAGTCTGAGGAGTTACAAATCAGCGACTCTACCACTATGCCTCAAGCACCATGCATGTACAGTGATAAGATAAACAGTTTAATGCAAACAGATGTAAATAAAGTATAGGAACAGTCCATTTCATGAGAACCCACAATACAGGGTAACTCTAAATAGGGATTCACAACATTAAGACTTTTTACTTTCTTATCTTAAGCTCTGAGTCTTTATCATTGATGGAAAGTACCTTTATCAATCTCACCCTGTATTTTTTCTCCAAACCCATCCAGGGTCTTGATGATATCATCCTTGGAAACTGGTGGAGTAGCTGTGGTCGCCTGAGGCAGAGGAGGGGCTGAGGAGGAGGTGGGACTCTTGGCCAGCCGACCCCCACTCATGGACCGCAGCCGACTGAACATCTTGTCCATCCTGAACCCTCAAGGTCACTCAAGATCACATCATCTGTAAAATATAGGAAAGAGAAAATTTACTAAGTAAGCATTTATTCTAAGTAGTCTCTAAAATAGTGTTATTGTTTTAAGTTAAAGGAAGGATAAAATAAATCAAATTACATAATGGATTAATAAAAAACTTTGTCTTTTATGCAACCAACCTTATTAGGTCAATCTCAAGGGCATATGATCTGCTGGACACCTTAAGGGAATAACACAAATAATTTATTTAAATGTTAGCTAAAATACAAGTAGTGTGGCAATCTTAAGTTAGAGACAAGGTATAACCATACAAAATGTCTGCATTTAAATATCTCACAATCAAAAACTAAAATAAAAACTTCTCATTATTCCCATTTATTTTGTTTGTTGTTTTTTTTCGTCCCACAGTATTTCAGTTATCTGGAGACGGTGTCCACTTGCAGCAGATATAGTGCTGCCTTCACTGTGTATAGCATGCTGTGAACACCTGGCATGATACCACACCCAGTCATATTATCCTGACACCGAGCCAACCAGTTGTGTTACTACCCTTATATTTGCTCGAGTGTTAGCAAGGGAACTATACCACTACTAATTTTTACGAATTTGGAATGTCGCGGACCGGGGTTCAAACCCGGGGCCTCCTGTATATTCATTTTGAAATTTTAAAATGGTGTTACATATTCATTAAGTAGGCTACAATTGCATCATCATCAGCAGCAACAGCATCACCAACATCATCACAACTATTTATAACTCTAAAAATGGATGAACATTTTCATTCTGTGAACTTCTAGAGCAATCCTATGTATGGGCCTTGAATATCTGCTATATTTATCCCTAACTAGGACAACATCTGTACCCATGATCTAGTTAATCAAATAGGACAATGGAAAGAAGATAAATACCACATATGTCACAGCCTGAGTAACTTAATTACTGCACAATTAATGATCCATTTGTGTATGAAATTATATACATCTACACTTACTATGTAAATTGTACAAAATTTGTCATGGAATCATGCTGTTACATACCATGTGGATGTGAAAATGTAGCAATATACTATATAGTTTCAGTGAAAAAAGCCACCTATCAATTTTTCACCATTGTTCTATTGTGCAAGTTAATGTTACTAGTTGCCTAGTGGTTTGTGCCTGTACAATTTTACAACCATATGAACCAAGATGAAATGCTAAGTGTCACATATACTAATGTGCACAGCAATACTCTTTTTATAAAAGGACAATGAGGAAGACAAAATGGCAGCTAACAGTGATAATGTAGAAGTGATTATAGCAACATTCTTAAAAATTATGTTAAAATGTTAAAATTAAAAATGACTGATGATGTAAAACAGCTTTTTTTCCATAAAAGTACTGAACAGCCAAACAATTATTTCCAGACCATGGTGGCAATATTTATAGTAAACCTGTCATATTTTACTGTCATAAATATCACATCCAACTACAGTCACTCAGATTGTAACTTCTGAAACCAGTCTCCTAGAACGAGAGAGAGAGACAGTGTTGACATTTTGGTATAAGAGTGTCTTCACATGTCTCAATTCTCAAGAGTGACTTTCCTGGCAGACCTTCCTTCCTGCAATTGATTCCACGTGCAACACAAGTATATTTCTGACAGCAGTCTCTCAGTGAGCACTGTTTGCAACCATTCTCTTAATGGCAGTAAAATACAGAAGCAGAGTTTATGCTTTAGCATTATAATGTCCTCACGGGTCTCTTATCCCTATAGAAACATTCTTTGGGAGACTTTTCCTGCAATAAGTTAACATGGAACACAAAAATTATGTAATAAATAGTCCCCCTGATTGGGGTATCTTTTTTTCGCTTTTTTTTTTAAATATGTTTTTTGTTACATTGCACCAAACAATTATAGTCGTATTGGCGACATCCAGCTAATTATTTGTGAAGGAAGACCCCTGATGCCTTGGCAGAACCACTGGCACACTACAGGTCTGCTGGAGGTCCTCCCCAAATAAAAGTTTTCTAATCCGACCAGGACTCACGTCAAAGTTTTGACTGTTCATTCACAGGCATGCCTTGGGTATCTTTATACCATATGCTGCAAATTTATTTTTCGAAATGAGCAGTTCTAGTAATAAAGCAAAGGAAAATGTAACAACATAACATTGTCAAAGAAAAGTACCAGGAAAGACATAACAATAAATGGCAATGTTTGCCAGACCATTGTGTTGACATTAGCAGCAAACTTGTCAAATCTTGTACAAAGATTACATCCCCAACAGTCCCCCAGAGAGTGACTGTCTGCAACTAGTTTCTTAGAACTGTAAAAGAAAGTAGGAAAGGACTGACATCGTAGCATAAGAATGTCCTCACCTTACTTTATTTTCAAGATAGACTTTCCTCAGGGAGACCTTCCTGTAATTAGTTCCAGGCAAGACAAAAATAACACATCTGACATCAGTAGCTCTGCAGGTGCTGGCTGTAACCAATCTTCCAGGAGCCACAAAATACGGAAAATAGCCAACATTTCTGCATTACAACCTATTGCATGTCTCAAAATCCCAAAGGAGACATTCCTAAGAATAGGGATCTTATTGAAATGTCTTCTTTACAAGATACAAAACAAATGTGTCTTAATGCTTGTTCTCTTAGCCCTCTGTATCTAACAACCATTTGCAAATAATTGCACTGTATTCATCTAAATGATTCGAAAAGATGCAACTTATTGGCATGAGAAATTTCTTATAATTATGTAAAAACTTCCTTAACCTGTGCAATGGTCCATTCCACAACATGCATGTAATGCCTCACTCTATTGATAGATAGAAAGTATATATTCATACCTTGATCAAGTCCTGTTCTGTTGTGAAAATCAGGTCAAACTGGCTTATAAACAAACTTGACCAACAGTTTAGGAAATGTCCATAACTTTAGCTGGTCCAGCATTTCAAAAATGTAACAAACTGGCATAAAAATCTCCTGATATGTCAAACTTTCAATGGAGATATTTGCAGCATTAAATTCCTAAAATCTGTCCTTGTAAATTTAGCAGCTAACAGACATTTGCCATAAATCATTTTGGCACATGGCTTTCACATTGGCATTATAATGCTCTATCAAGTGTCAATTCCTAAAGGAGTTCTTTGCAGAAGTGAGATCCACACACCAGTTTCCTCTTATTCATTTGCAATGCCTTTAGGTAGCCCAGATATCATCCTAATGTGACACATTGGCATAGGGATTTTCTGACAGGCCAAAACTCTCAAAGGACTCCCTCCTGAATTATGATCCTTATAGGACAAAAAGTGACCCTAAACTTCTGTCTGGAGTTTCTAATAGGCATTTCCCAGCCATCATACAAGCAAATGTCTGACACATTTGTAAAAGCATGCCCAGGAATAGCCTCACTTCAAAACAAAATCTTTGCAGTAGATGTAAATGATGTGCCAGACACAAAATGTGCCTTTGTCGTTTAAGTCTTACCTTCCTTTGGACCATTTGCAATAAATCATTTTGGCTTTGTCATCGAAAATGGCATACACAATGGCATTAAAATGTCTAAAATGCCTCAACTCCCAAATAAGATCATTGCAAAAAACAAACCCCACACCTAAATATGACATGCAAAAGTGTACACTTATCTTTTTTATCTTCCTTCAAACAACAAATTGCTATGTTTTTCATTGACACAGTAGTCAGACAGATACAGTAAATACAAACAATATAATCAAAGTGCTGAAGATGCTGAAGTTAGTCGGATTTTTCAGCACTGAACCTGTCATGTTAATATTTAGGCTGTAAATAAAAGAGGCAGTGCATAAAAAATTTATTTTTCTTTAAACTGTAGAAAACTGCAACAGATTATTTAAATGATTAAATAAACATAAAAAAAGCCCTGGGTCATTTAAACTCCAAATGAAGACCTTTGCAGTGGACCTTCAATGCCAGGCAAACATTTGCATTTAATAATGTTTGTCCCAGACATCAAACAAATGTGAAACATTGTAAATATCATGCTGTGACAAAACAGTAATTCTGCAGTATGTTGTTCCCTGCCAGACACAAATGTGTGCATTTAACCAAAAGTGGCTAAATGTAATACATAATTTTGGATGACTTGTCACGAAACATGGTTTAACAATAAACTAAGTTTATTAAAATATCTACAAAATCAATACTAGTTTATGTTTGAATTCCTGTCACCTACACAGTAAGTCCAGAGTAGATGCATAAATGAACAATAACATTGTTGTTTTTTAAACATATTTCTAACAACTATTTTGAAATGGCTTTAATAAATCAGCCATTTAAAAAAATGTGACACATTGGCAAAATAATCTCATCTCACAAACAAGACATTAACAATATTAAATTCCCTCTAGCCAGAAACAAATGGCCTTGTCCTTTGCATTTTGTCATTCAAAGACAGTTTGCAACAAATTATTTGGGTTTTGCCATCAAAGACTAATTAACTAGCATTAGCTCTTAGCCTGCTATTAGCGTATTTGTAAGTCTTAGGCAAAAAGTGTAGATTCAGATCAGCCAGCTCCTTGATGGGGGCTGTTTGATCAGGATCTACACTATTTATAAGTATGTCAGCCCTGACATGCAACAAATATAATATTAAGGTAAAAAAAATGCGAATTTAGCATGGGTTTTTAACAAAATATAGAAAGCTAAGGGTTAAGTCTTAAATGTCAAAACCTTCAAAGGAAAGGATACATTTTGAATCAAACTTTAATTGACATTTAACAAATGTTTACTGCAGTGTCTTCAACCTTATGGCCAATTCCAAATTTTCATTAACTTTATTTTGGCTCAGGCACATGAATCAAATAACTTTCAACAGATTGCAAAAATAATGCCTTGTCACATCTTAAATCCAAAACTAGGCCTTCTTGCATTATGTTCCATGCCAGACAAAATGTATCCTTGACCTTTACAGTCTAGTGTCTCTAATGACTATTTGCAATAATTAATTTGGCCATGTCACCTAACAGAGCTGACACTTTGGCATAAAATTCTGATAATCCAATACTCCCAAAGCTTTGCAGCAATTCCACACCAGACAAAAGTCTCTTATTCGTTCAGTCTCTTGTTTTCTAACAATCACTGACAATGTAATTTGTTGTTGATGGATTCACTACAAATGTCAAAATGGAAAATACAAAACCTGTCTGATTTACAAGCATCAGTAAAAAGTAAAATAATCTATTCCCCTTTAGACAGGTTCTATTTAATCTTAATTTTACTGTCTGCATAAAATAAATATAATACGCAAAGAAAAAAGTGTTGTCACAGAGATGCCTGCTAACAACAGACAATCACAAAGCAAACAATGGCCTTATCTAAATCATAGCAACAGGTGTGTGATCTACATCTTGCTAGCATATTGCAACAATGGGGTTGGGAATTCATGGAATATTTTGATATATGCATGGTGTCTTTCAGTGGGTACTCTAACGGTGTCAAACGTCTGCTACAAAAAAAATCAGCAAGATTTGTTCAATAGCTTTTGATATTTGTGAGGATAGGTCTTTGTTAAAACCATACTTTCTGATTTTAAACATAGACATAAAATGACTGATTGAATGAATAGTCAAAATCATCTTTGAAAATAGTATTTTATATATGAAGGAACAGAAAAAAAAGAAGAGTCCCCAATATTAAAAATATGAGCATAAAACTAAAAAACACATGTGTGTGTCATCACATTTTTACATAACTAACACTACAAATGGCATTCTACTTTGCCTTTCTGGTCTTGTACTAAAGTCAACAAACAATGATGGCCAATCAAATATCTCGGGATGATTACACAGACCCTTATAAGCGAGACAGATAATTGCATGAATTAGAAACGAAGGCTGCAGGGATGTATACATAATGTGACAGAAAGCATCAATAATGCATGGCATGGAAGAAACTCAGCAATTAAATCTGCCATTTCAGCAATCCCCTGTCTCCATCATGAAAACTTTCACAAAATTCTGCAGTTTACACTTTCCATGATTCATTTTTTTTTCACAATGTGAATCTTAGTTATATGCTTAAAACTTAATGCAAAGGTAAGATATACTGTGAAAGACTCTGCAACAAACAGTGCAGATCCTGACCAGACATTTCCCAGCATTTGTTGACTAAGCTTGATCAATCTAAACAAAGCAGGATAATTGCTAACTTTGTAGAAGAATGATTCTTCAGTACAAAGTACTTCAGGTGCTAATCTTAAGTGGATAAGGTTGAAAACTAATTGAAATTCTTAAAATAATAATCCTACAAAACCTATCAGTTCAAACCTGAATTTTGAACATCCTGTATTCCACTTCTTTCACATGCCTGATAAAAAAGGAAATTGGAAGAAAAGCTGAAACCATAATGTTTGCTGCATTAAGTAGTGTGAAACTAATGTACAAGTGATGCACTTTTTAACTTCTCAAACAAAGAGTTTTTTATATATTTTTCTTAGAAATCTATTCCATTACCAATACATTTCAGTAAAAAAGTAACTTTGTGGGCAGTTATTTCAACAAAAATGGTTGAGGTTTTTTGAGTAAGTAGAGTGCAACAACCAAATAGCATTTCTGTAACATCTGCCCTAAGACTCTTGGCTAACACACAGGAGTCCCCTGAATCAAACACCACATGCTGTTTTTTAAAGTTGAATATAATCTTAAAGATAATGATTTTGTAAAAAAGGGAATTGATTTTATTCCATTTTTTGACAAACATCATCTTATCACCGTGTGAATTTGGGGAATAGTTAAAAACATGAGTTGTCAGTAGACAGCATGCCCGCTATCTACTTTACCCAGTGGGAAGTACTATGAAATTGTCAAGTCAACAAGGACATAATTCTGCAAAAAAATAATTTAAGAATTTACCTGCCATTTTGCAATGCCTCCAGCTTTTGAAAGTGAAACAAAATTAAAGTTAATATCTTCGACAATTTTCAAGAATTGTGTCTTATTTAAAGGTTAACCCAGAGCAATGCAGATGGTGATGTAGATACTTAAAAAATGAAGCTAAAAATGAAAAGAATGGAAGGTGAGAAATTTTTAAATCATTCTTCATACACTTTAATGGAGTAAACATGATCAAAACATGATCAAAACATCCCGCAGACATTTAATGATCCAGAGACAAAATAATTTATTTGAACAATGCCATACTTAATGTGATGGCATGATGTTGTGATTAAATAATTTGCACAACAATGCTTATTAAAAAAAAATTTCAATAGAAAACAAGGCAATAATCCTGTAAAATATGAAGATAATATATCCTAGTAAAAGCAATTACCTGAAACTTCACTTTGAAATTTCCTACGTTTGATAATAAAAGCATATGTTGTGTTGCATGTAGACTCAAGGCCAATATTAAATACACTTCACAACAGAAAAACCTTCATATTTACCATTTATTTCTATGCAGAGTATCTCTAAAATGTCAACCACAAAACATTATCATAAATATGTATTATATTCCAGCAACAAGCATGACAAGAGTGGGGTAATTATTACATGCGGATGATGGAATGTTATCATCAGTAATTGCTGGTAATAACTGTTATAATACATTATCAGATTTGTGTGCTTTATAGGTTTAACCATATTTGTCAATAACACATACTCAATCCTTTGTTATCTGCATACATCTACATGCGATAGTAATAGTATTAATTACTAAACATATTGGAAAGAAAGAGTGCTGATATCAGACAGGTCACTGTAGAAGCTGACTGATCTGGATCCATGCTTTTTGCCTAAAGCTGGTCAATTTGTGCTAAGCATGTGATGAGCTAATATCCCAACAACAAAAGTTGACTTATAGAGACATAGCATTCACTTAAAGCAGATACAATGTAACCAAACTCCTTCCTTAACCTTATTAGCATGCCTGAACACAGGAAAAGATAACATGATACAACATTCTGTCACATTATCCTGTTCAGTAAAATGAGGTGACAAATGGCCCCTGGGGCTCTTGTATGCAGAAGTAAAATTTACATGAAATTTTTTTTAGAAGAAGTATATGTCTGGCCCTGGAGTTTTGCCAAGCAAAGCACACAAGTCACTCTTGAGATTCAAAACTGCCACCCTTTTACATTCATCAGTCTGGCTTATATAAAGGAAGTTCAAGATAAATGTCCCTTGCATCTGTTACTTTTAGGCCCTTATCAAAGTTGCATTATTGTGCTGTTTAATCATTCCTTTCTATCCATCTCAAAACACTCAGAAAATATATAATTGAACTGGTTTGTGCAGTGAAGGTTGAGTGCAGGTTTTACCCTGAAAACCATTTTTAATATTTAAGTTTTTCTTCATATACATTTATCTGTATAAAGACTGTAAATGAAGGGCACCCCTGACAGAATGGTGGTGCTGCAGACTTGTTACTCCTCTGACTATTTGGGACTGTGCAGGTGGTTCTACCCAGACATTTGACATCCCTTAACTTTAAATGTCCTACAGCAATTAGTTTTTTTAAAAACAAAACCTAGACAGATGCTGTCAAGAGTGGTGAAATAAAAAAGAGGCTACATAAGAAAGTCATAAATAAAATTCAATACACACAGAAAGTTTTATGCAGAAGATATTGTTGTATTCATCATATATATAGAGAGAGATCTGTTATCTTGAATACCCATTGTATTGTTAGGACACAGCATATGATCTACCTAGCACAGTCCCAAAATTTGCTTCGTACAAGTTGGCTGAAGTCGAAGTCTAGGGTTTATTACTGCAAAATATTTAGCATTTATTGCGATAAAAATTGTAATTAACAAAGTTTTTAATAAAATAAGTTGATGACCACACATACAGGGTTCACTATTATAATTAATCAATCAACATTTCTACCAGGACTGATTTCTATATACACTTTTCCATTTACCTATTGTAATCTATATGGGTTTGTGAGGGGCAAACCCTTTACAAACACAATGCACCTCATGCTGTACAGGGATAAACACGGTCAATATTACATGTAAAATATATCTAATTATTAGTAATGGGCTTCTGTACGTAGGAAGCAATCCCACTTTATGCAGACCTGGACAACTTGATGTGTCCTGTTTGTACTGGGCGGTCCATTCTCATGACCATCAAATACAAAGCATGTTTGGCCTTGGTTAGAAACTATTAATTGTATATGCTAAGAAAACATTTTATAAAATATTTACATTTATGGAGTTGCTTTTGATAAAATTCAAAAATGCAAGATAAACAAGCCATCTAAGATAAAGTCAAACATAAAAAAATAATCTTTAAATGTTATCTACAGAAAAAAAGTTTTTCAAATTAAATCTTTACACAAATGAAAGAAATTCATTTCCAGTCCAAAATTCAAAACAAAAGGTCACATTCTTCTCATTCTGAATACAGCACAAAGTTCATGTTATTGTGGGTTGGTGTTTTTTCATTCCAAACATAAAATTTCCTGGATGGCACAATCTAAAAAGGCATTCTTTACGCTTGAAACTTAAAATAAGTAAATAAAAAATGACAAGTTCAAATGAGAGAAATCATTCCAGAATACTACTATGTTTGTTGTTGATGATGATGATGATGATGATAATGATGATGACGATGAATACAATAGAATATTACCTTTGATCAAAAGTTTTTGTGAACATGCTGTTTTTCAAATGCATTTTGGAAAAGTTGCTAAAGAATCTCCTCCTTAATGCAGGTGATAAGTATAATATTAGATTACACTGAAGCATGCATGTTATGGGTTAAATAATATTTGTAATACCATGACATGAGATATCCAAGATTTAAGGCATATTGAACAAAACAAACCCTAGACCATATTGGACAGACTGACAGATGCTACAATCTTAAAAGTGGAAAATTCAGTTTAGCAATATTTGTTTTTTATATATAATTTTATCGAGTTAGATGTAATAGTACATTAATTAGACATGAAAAATGTAATGCAGTTATAAAACAACTTTATAATGACAGAGTTTGTATCATACATACGGTGAAATGATTAAATATCCAAGAGTGAGTCACAGCGAAGTCTGAATCATCTAGATACTTGATAGAGCCGAGTGAAGCTTTTAAATGACACAGATCAATAATTGTTGGTAGCGACAGGAGTACCCCAAGAATGGCGAGAGTGAGGAATATTGGAAACAGGCAGTGCTATGCTGATCAAGAACTGATAGCGGGAGTAATTACTGATGTTATTAATAAATAGTAGCAAATTTATAAATTATTACCCACTTAAGCAAATATTGATCAGACCTCAGCAAAAAGTGAAGAAACAGATCTACAGCTTCAAACTGAATGTAACCCAGATCGTCACTATGTGCAACTTGATATCCATTACATGTTACATTTGCTATAAAAAGAACATCCATGTTAACATATTTTATGTATAAGTACTTATTACCATTACAAGTAATATGAGGTGTATAGCAGATCTAAAAAGCAAATTAAATTTATGCAGGTAAAAACAAGCATAAAGGGAGTTTCATTTTGACATGCAACATGATATTTGCACTGTGGTCCAGGCAGTCTGTGATAAAACCTAGGACACATTAACATGGTTATTCGTGACATATTCTGTTCGGAAGCAGGAGCTTGCAGCACAATTTTCAACACCGTCCTCAATTGCCAATCACCAGCTAGTGTTACCAGTATATTATGGATTTTATAAAGCATGCGTGTCATATGTGCTTTTTTTGGATGGCAGAATTATTACGAGGCCATTCAGCAGATTTTTACACCATTTTGAAAGCAAAAAAATTTATAATCCAGTTTTTAACTGTGCCCTATGGATAATTTCATTCAAACACTTGGTTTTATATTAAATACACACTATAGTAGTTTTAAAAAAATTAATGTAACTTACTTTACCTGTTGCACAATGTACTGAATGTAGCATACTCCTAAGTGGCATAATTATTCTGGAGCATCCCTCATCAAGCACTAATATGACTTGGGGAAAACAACTTGTGTTGATAAACTTTGCGAGAGACTATATCAAGGAGTCAAGGTAAACAGAACTACATCAAGTGTACACAAATGTATATCAAACAGTTATGTGCATTTTAAACAAGTGTGGCTAGACAATTATTTTACTGAGATGTCAGCCATTAGTAATGTCAGAGAAGTCATGTGACATTCCACTATGGCGTTAGACATAAATAGCTGCGGTTAAGATGATACAGATCCAGAAACACACAATCATTTTATCTTTTTTCACTGTATTAATAATTATTTGTGTATAAGTTATGCTGGAGTAGTGGATTCCTTTTGATTGTTGGCAAAGACACGGAAATAGAATGTAGCAAGTTAGCCCTATCAGGGCTGGAAAAATATGGTAGCCCAATGTCATGGACAAGTCAAAATGCAGTTTCGGACAACTGGTCATTGGTCATTAAATTAGTCCCAAACAAGTCATAAATCAGCAGTTGGACAAGTGACAAATAAACAGTGGTTTCTAATTAGCTATAAAGATAAATAATTTTATGCCAGGAGCATTTATCAACAACATGTAAATGAGGTACATGTTCAATGCATACAGGTGTCCAAAACAGCCAATCACGATGCACGATACATAAATGCTTCTAGACAAAAAGTGACAGAAACAACTTGTCGCTATACCTTGTTTGTTAGTTGTAGATATGACAAATGTGTTGTTATGTTCGTCAAATGAAAATGATGCAGGTCATTGGACAAGTCATTTTTGTCCAAGTTACTAGTCTGGTACTACTCATTGAAAAGAAATCTCTTCCAGCCCTGCCTATACTGCTAACCCAAGTACCATAGACAATTCTTTCCCCTTCAGCCATTCATATTCCATCAGAGATGTTGACTGAAGATATTGACAAACATGAGACAATGGACGATCACAATAGTTCACCTTGACCATATCTCAGGTGCGCTTAAAACTACAGCAAGAATATCACAACTTCATAATGGCAACTATTTACTAGATATGTTATCGATATTTGATTACTATATTGCTACCCCCTCTCTGTTTGGGTTCGAGTCCCACCGTTGGTGTGCTGGTGTTTCTACCCTGGCATAAGTCTGGGGTCTTCTTCAACAAAAAATAAGCTGGATGTCACCAATATGACCATTATTGTGTCAGTGCTATGGTACATATAACAAACAAACTATATTGCTATATATATTTCATTGCTACACATATTATCTTCTACAAACTTTACCACTACAAACATTACCACACGAAGATCATACCATGACAACTCATCACTAGATACATTCATTACTAGATACTTTATCAATATTTAATGAGTATTTTGCTACATAATGGGAAATTCTCATTTCAATTTTTCTTAGAGCCTTGTTCTAGTGCTAATTATACCAGTGCACAGAGATATGTTGGCCATAACCCTTATCAGTAAATGCAGTTCTGTAGTGTCCTGGAGAGCTCTGATAGATCTAAAGATTCAAGATGCACCATTACATAGTGCCCCATGACATGCATAAGTGGATTTAGTAGAGTGTCTGCAATATTTTTTATATAAACTTTAGGGCAATTTATTCACATAAACAGCATACTCCGATGCATGTTGACTGACATCTATAAATAGCATTCCATGTATTTAGCTTCATGAATCGCCTAACAGTCAAGCTGACATGAGCCTCATGCGCCATTTTTCATGGACTAGCAGGTGGCTGATGAAAAACAACCCTAAACAGCAGACAATGGCAACAAACATGGGGCAGACAAAATGCTGGGTCTGTCCATGTATCAGGATTGTTTATCGTAACACCAACAGTATTTCAGTTATCTGGAAATGGTGTCCACTTGAAGCAGATATAGTGCTGCCTTCACTGTGTATAGCATGCCATAAACACATGTCATTATACCACACCCAGTCACATGATCCTGACACTAGGCCAACCAGTCATGGAACTACCCTTATATTTGCTTGAGCGTTAGCGAGGGAACTATACTACTAACATTTTTAATGACTTTGGCATGTTGCGGCCCGGGAACGAACCCGGGGCCTCCCATACCTGGAGCCTACACTCTACCGATTGCACTACCAGCTCTGGTCAGATTGTTAAAACACCATTTTAACACATTTTAAACACCAAATCTGCTAAGAAGTTTTAATTTACTATAAAACAACACATTTAAACAAAAAAGTATAAAACATGTTGTGTATATCATAACTTTTCATGGCATTAACTTATAAAGAGATGTCTATTTTTTATTAGTCTTTTATCTGTGTAAGGTGTTAGCATTATTTTCTACCTGTTTAAAAACATGGCCCAGCAATCTTCCTGTCACATGATGTATAAGCTGGTCCCACTTGTTTCACAGGTAACTGGTTTTAGTCAAGTCATATGACTGGTCCTCACTAATTAATAAAAAGCATAAGCGAAGTGGTGTGATTCCTATTTAAATGTTTTTGTAAACTAAGCTTTTTACTGATTTCTGAAAGCTTATAATCCCCAGTATATACCTAGGGTGACTAGCAATTTGTCACAGTTAAATTTTCAGATTAATAGGCATTGGAAATGACCTTTACAGTTTAAACATGTTCTATAAATAAATAATGTTCCAAAATTTAGTTGGAATATACCAACATAAATCATGGATGTACATGTTGCTCCCAGGATGAAGCTACTTAGCTTTGTAATTGTTTGTAACACCTGAAAGGGATTGGAAATGGCCTTCTTTAGAGTCCCCTCAACCCCCAAATAATACCATGCTGTGAGATCATAGCTAGACCACTTAATTTTGCAGAGATGTCATGGGAATGAAGACATAAAAACAATAAGTTCCACTTGATTAACATGGGCTTACTGCACTGTCATTGGTCAGCAAGACTCTAATCCCCACCCCTTTCCTAATACCACTTCAGCCTGAGTCTGTTAACCCACAACCTTCCCTCAATGCTTCTAATGTTAGGCCACATTTGAATTTTCAATGCCTTAAACTATCATTCACATTCTGCTGGCCTTTACCAACTACCGTAAAGTTTTATAGATAAGACGCACACAAAGATAAGACGCACCCCCTCTTTGAGGTCTAGAATCAAGGAAAAAAGAAAAGTCTCAAAGACAAGACGCATCCCCGATTCACTAATCCATCTGGCCGCCATTACGAAATTCCCGCGTCGCCGCATCCCTCGATTTGACTCGAGGGAACATGATCCAATCGTTCCGTAAATCAGTGTTTGCGCCGAGTGCTTATTATTCTCTTAGTGTCTTGAATAATACGTCGTGACTGTTTGCCTAGTGAGACCGTGTGTATTGAGTTACGTTATGACACTCTACCCCAATATATCGTTTACACGCCAGACAGGATATTCTCGCGACTATCCCAGCCCTACACATGAGAGAACATCCTGTTTCACGCGGCAGCATGTCATAAAAAATTAAGTTCTCGGCCTATAATTAAGTTCTCGACACATGGGACAAACACACAAATGACATTTAAAATAACAACTAAAGGCATTTAAATGTTCATTTTCACACCATGCTATTTAAGTGACGGCTTACCAACAAATTAGTTCTATGCACCTTTGTAATTACTTACGGATGATGGACGATCTATTGACATCCAAAAGAGGTGTGAAAACTTGTCTGCGCAAATAGCCGATGCACATTTTATTGTTGTTGTTAAGTGGGTTTTTAATTTCAACTTAAAATGTATTCGTAGTTAACATTTAAAATAAAACAAATTTCAAATCAAAATTGATCAATTGAATAATACCATATTACTTAGACGATGGTAATACCAGCATCGTCAATGAATATGCCCGTTCCACTAAAACTCAATAACCGTTTCCGGATTATGAAACTTCGCCGATTTTGTTAGAATAAATTGATATTTATGCAAATATCTATTGCATATTGTTGTTTTATGTATACACAAACGAATTTAAATGTCTCTTTTTATGTTTAATGTCAAATTTTAGATAAAAACAACAGAACTTTTCCCTTAATATACATATACAGTTGTCTATGGCCGATACTATCGGCGATATTCTCTGCGGTCGGATTAGTCTAAGGGTCAATTTTGGTCTGGCAAAAAAAAAGGGAAAACTAAAATTCGCATGGATAAGACGCATCCCCCACTTTTTTATCATAATTTGGGGCAAAAAACTGCGTCTTATTTATAAAACTTTACGGTACTCATCAGATGTTGCACAACTGCAGCAACAGGTGTCATCATTAACATCGTGTGCCAGTACGAGAAGACCAGGGATGGAATCAATACCTTTGTTTTAAAGATTTTTTAAGTGCAGTCCCATTTGAATGAGATAACTGAGCCATATTATCTCCCAATTACCTTTCTACATTAGTGTTATTACAAAAATATTTACTTAAATAGTCACCAGCAAATTTAAAAAAAAAAGAATACAGCCCTATGCATTTCAGATTATGAATCAAATGCTATCTAATAAATTAGACACAGAATGTCAATGACAACATATAAGCCACCTGGCAGAATTTGGCAAACTTTGCTGATCCCAGTATCATCCCACTGAAAAGTATGTATACTAAGTATGTGAATTTTATTATGACAACTCTTTGATTTTGTTAACAACTGTCTAATCATCATCATGAGCACCTGTCATCACCAGTTCATTTTTTTTAGCATGTTAAAGCTAAACACAACATTAAGAACGATCAATCCAAATGCATTACATTTAGACAGGTGGCCTGCCTCATAAAGGCCAAGCAATGCAGTCTTGACAGCTCATTTTCTAACAATTCTTGTGCTTTATAGCTTGAACAAAATTCTTGAGACTTAAACCAAGGCCGACAGAATTGTACACCAGTATGGTAACCAATGACAGAGAGAGAGAGAGAGATGCAAGGAAAGTTATGCAATTAATGTTATGTCTTTGGGGATTAGTCTTGCTAGCAACATTTTCACTCACTCAGAACAACTTGGCTATTTTGATTTTAAGAAGATATAACTGATGAGGTAATATGTAGTCCAGGAAATATGGATTCTGGACCCAAAGACTTACAAGTAGATACACAGTCCATTAATATGACGTGTTCAATAGCAAAATTAGAGAAATGCTAGATAGGTGATCCATACCCATCTTTTGAATTTCTCAGGAGAAAATATACAAAAAGGAACATTATATAATTCCAGACTGAATCTGTTCAATTTTTGGCCAGTGGACATCTTGTATTATGAAAAAAAAAATGCTTGTGTTTTAAGGTATTAAAATTTAAAAAACTAACTGGATTATCCTAACAGTGACATAATGGAACCACATCTTATCAAAATATTCGAGCCACTACTGAGTCTTATAAATAAGACCTAGCATGTCAAATTCCAACAGGAGAGGCTGAGGCATACAGGTAGAAACTCATCTGACTGCTTCGCCTCTCACCTCATAGGTTCAATCCTGTTCAGAACAAATGTGGGAAGGTCGTCCAAATGACCTGCAATGCACCAGTGGTTCTACACAGACATTTGTCTGGGGTCTTTCTACACTAAAATAGCTGTATGTCACTAAAATTAATGTAATTGGCTGATCTATCAAGAAGAAAATCGTACATCTCTTTTAACATTTTATATTTTTTAAATTTATAATTTTGCCACATATGTTAGGTCATATCTCTTCCCCAACACTACCATATAGCATTTAGTGCATCAATTCAATGCACCATTTCATGCAGCAATATTTCAGACATTTCAGATTAAGGTTTATGTCTTCTGAAAAATAGGTCCTACAGTAATATAAAACAATTTACAACAACAATATAAACACTTAGATTGTTTAATGTTATAGAAAAAAATCATTTTCCTTAATAAAATAAATCCCACACATTTAAATACATACTCCCTAAAAACCAATGAGTTGTAGGTTGCATTAACTTGACAAATTGTCTTTTAGACAAATTATCTGGTGATTAGACATTGCAGGTTCAAAATGGTATCTTGGTTTTTTCTCTCATAAGATATTTATTTATATTTTTCTGGCACTAAAGAAGTACATGTACTACACCCCATCTCAGATGTGAGCAGCCATGAACCTAATTAAAGACTATGGGGGTGCAAATCAACTCCATTGCCCGAGAATTTGTTCTACCTGAATTTCGGTGAGACACAAGTTAAGTAGGATGGTTGACCCAGAAGCAATAAAATCAAGACCAGCAAAAACAAAAGGGGAAACTATCTCAAGAACTGGAGAGCCCTCAGCAAGGTACTTCAGAACAAGTTTCCAAGCCAAAAACTAAGGAATTATTGATCCTTTAGTGCCAGTTTAAACAGACATTTAGGAGGATGAAGAAGATTAAACTGAGTTTTGTTGTAATCGTGGGTTATTTAAACTAGAGGCTGTACGCTTGAGTACGTCTCTGGTGTTTGTTAAATGGGTTGCATAAGATGCCTGTCACTGGGTCCATTTGGCCTTAGTACTGCTGTGAAAGTAAGATTTCAGAAGGGGAGATATAGTCAAGTGTCCACATTTCATTCTTGATATAATTTTATATGATTGAATGCTGATTATTTATTTGTTAAATGTAAATTAAAATATGAAACATGCCATTTTTCTTTTGCTTTCCAACATTTATATACTGCTATTCCATATGTGAAACAACTAAAATTAAATGTACACTGCATTACTTCTTCCCAAGTGTTAAATTGTTACAAACGAGAACAGCCAATCAAAGGCATCATTTCTAGTGTCTGTCAAAATGCAATGTCGGTTGGCTGCTATTAGTAAACACTTGGTATCATGAACAAAAACGTTAAAAACAAGCATTAAAAAGTGATACTACTTGATAAAGAAGGGCCTACTTGACTTTAATACAGTTCACTTCGCAAGAAAATATATAAAAGGCTTGAGGGCGTCGAAAATAGTGACGCTAGGATATCAGTATGATAAGAATATAGAATTATGAGGAACAAATGTGATAAGTGGTCTTATATGTGGGACCTGGTCCCTGTGATGTCATCTGTTGTAATCTACATTTGCAACTAAACAATGACAACTGATTGCCATGCACAGGTGTGTTGTATTTTCATCCGAATAGAAATAGGTCATCGTCATTAGGTTGCATACTCCTTCCCCAACCCCGCAACAACAACATACTTACAGCAACATACTTAGGTTAATGTTAAAAATATAATTTGCTGAAATAAGAAGATGACGAACCTGTTATGAAGAAATCTGAAAATGTCGCGCGTGCGTTGACTAAGATTGAAAATGCGATTTACTATACTTATGATTATGATTATCGTCGCCAGCTTTCGGCAATTATACAAAATGGCGAAGTCACATGACCAAAATCTATAATCCCTAATGTCCAAAACACATATAGAATCTAGACTTAAATAACAAAATCGAAATATATTCTAAATATTGATAGTTATCTTCTATAATAATGTTTATTTTACAAAAGTGACAATTAATACCCGTTTCACTTAAAATCAATTACATAATGTCAGCAACATTTTGCACATTACGTCATTTGTAAACATAGCATGACCTATACATCTACATGATGTAATGGTGTAAACTGATAGTTCATAAATTAAGAAATAACCAACTTACCTGACGAACAATCGTCTTCAGAATGCAGTGGAATTTTTTAAGGTATGTGGGAAAAGCTATTTTGCCTAGTCACTAATTTATTTTTCTTCGGTTAAACGGAAATATTTGCCTTCATTGGATTTCTTGCGAGTCACTATGCGGCATAGTATGCCACCACCATTTTCGGCATTGTATTTCTTGCATTGAACTATTTTGTACGGACAGGCGCGTAGCTGCCTGTACGCAGAATACCCAGCTGCGTACACATTGCCTCCATAGAATAAAAACTTGAAAAGATTAAATCTGAAGAAAACAATCACACGCATATGATATTATCCTAGAAGGGTTTGTTTATTGTAATCAACTAGAACCCTATTTACAACATGAAAAATATGTAAAATTGCTAAATCAATTTAGTAAATTTGCTGTAGGTCTAGTTATTTAGTATAGGTCTTTTCCATACTCTTATATTTTAAATCAGAACTTCTAAGATAATTCTGACTTTGGGATGATCACTCCATGATGCATGAGTTTGAATAGCTTCTCTACTGGAAATAAAGTAGTCTCTCGTGATCACTGTTATAATATTTTAGCATCTGCAGCATAATACTGAACTTAAAATCTAGTTAAATCTTGATACCGAAAACTCCCCCAAAGCCATCAAGTGTGATATAGAAACACAAAGTTTTCTCGGGGAGCATGCCCCTTAACCATCCACATCCCTGTGCCCCTAACAACCATGCAAACACATCATACATGCTTAGGTATGTCCCTGAGTGATTAGATTGTGTCATAGGGGTTTAAAAACAGTAGCTATAGAAAACACTTACCTAGCTGACACAGATTAAGTTAATTGAAGGATAGTGGAGATGGATGTGTTGTCATGGCTTGATACTCAGGCTGCAGTGGTCTCAGAGTGATAATGTTGTCTTCAGAATTAAGTCGGCTAAACCATTGCCCTGCAGCAAGAACATGTGCTTCATGTGTGACTTTTTGTTTTATGCCATTCCACACTGTTACAGCCATGTATACATTACAGACTAATTGGTTTATGACCTTTCCCACAGTGATCTCCTAGCACTGTTGTGGGGTGGGAAGGGAGTACTACAAAAATGTATTCAAGTCACTTTGCCTCTTCAATTCATTTTACTTTGATCCATTTCTCTTTTTTATTATCGTTATTCAGTTAACATTGATATTCTTTTTCTATCACAGTATACAGAATAAATTTGACTGTTACATTTTTAAAAAATATTATTTGATTGCAGAGTTCTCCTCAAAATAATTTAATTATATGTTATTTAACATAAAAATCTTTTATTTTTACAGGAACCTGCTTAATAATGAAAAGGTCATAGAACAAGTAAGTACAATCAGTTAATCTACAAAAAGCAAACATTCATAACTAGCAATCAAATATATGCTGAGGGTATATATACACTGCAATGGTAATCTGTATGTTTACTATAGAACTAGATATCATATTTCAATTTCAGCTTTCTTGTTTCTTTTAAGTTTGTTTTTTTTTGCTTTTCATTGAACAACAGTTATATTTTATTTTGTCCATTTCAGCTTGCTGAAAGTAGACCTATCAAGGCAGCAGCAAGATATACAGTTTACTTATTTCACAAGGGGAAACAAATAGGTAATTTTTGTGTCAAAATGTTATGCAAGGGTTATTCCCCTTGCATATAAAATATTGACATCTACTGAACTTTCAGGTTCTAGTCAGAGAAGTAATAATCATAATAATTTAACATACCAATAGTTTATGGATAATGAATTAAATTAAATTTAAAATTTAATTTGATTTTTTTTTTGTACTTAAACGCCTATTGCATTTATGCATTAAATCTTTTAAGTCCTACAAAAAGAGTAATGACCCAGATTTGATAAATTGACATTGAAATACAAAAAGAGTCATTATCCAACAAATATTATAGCAGGGGCAAAAAAAAAAAAAAGTTTCTGGTTTAAATATTTTTTTAATCTTGGCATTTCTTTTTAGGATATGAAGGCTTAGACAACCTGAAGAACAAGGAAGTAAAAGGCGACTCTTTCCTAGGGAAATTCAAGAGAGAATTGCAAGAGGAAGTAAGGAAGATGCAAGACCCCAGTCAAAAAGGAAGATGATCCTGCCAGAGAACTTTTGTAGATAATGATTGTCTTTATTAGCAATAAAATGTTTATTTTATAACTTGTTTGTATAACTGTTAAGTTGTTCTTGTTTCCTCAAAACTTTTGCTAAAAATTATCCTTAGTGTAATGATAATGTTGCTTTTCATATAAAGTTGCACAAATTAACTTAATTGATGACGAAATATTTACTCACAATAAAACCATGTATCAAACATTTTAATAATATAACACACTTTAATACCAAATATATTAATACTATGACAAAACTAATATTGATATTACTCATAAAATATTTGTTTTGATTGATTGATACATAAATATTAACCAGTCAGTATCAGGGAAAATACTCTGGTTTAAAGTGGAAAATTTGTCAATTATTTGCAACTTTTTAAATGACTATCACTCTTGCATATTTAGAGAAATGTTAACTGCAAGCATTTTTGAATGGCTGTTGGAACATATTTATTACCATAAGTGTATCCTGAACAGTCTTCAACAGCTGCAGTTTAAAGCTATTAAGTGTCGATATCATCTTGTTATACAGACCTCCAAACTGGCTGACAACCCACTAGTAAAAAAATGCTTGTGAAAAACAGAAAACTCCAACAGGTACACATGCAAACTCAAGTTACATACAAGATTAACGCTAGGAAGCCTACATAAAAATAAAAGTGCTTGTTTAGTGTTTTTTTTTTTTTTACATTCCAGAGAGACAAATCTTTAATTGTATACTAACTGGCATAGCATTATGTTATGCAATGTGTTTCAGTTGTGCGTGGGATGTGAAAGAAAACAAATAATGTTGTAAGTTTTTTTTTTTATTGCATAGCTGGCTTACTTTATTTATGACAAACTTCAAAAATAATGGTGATGCAAGGTCAGTCAAATAAATATCAAAGTAACTCTTACTGGCAAAAATTCCAGACAACACCATATATTGTATAGTGCCTTTGTAACGTCTCCGTGTGTTTAGGAGTTGGAGTAGTACGATTTTTCAAGGGGTAGGGGGATATATTTCTTAAAGCTAAAAAAATTCAAATCCCAACAGTACTGATGTGCATGATGCAGATACATAACTTGGTTATACATAAATTATACCTTAAATTTAATCCCTGTCAAAGACGACAAAGCACAGTACTATCTAAATACTTCGACCAATAAACAGCCAACAAATTGCATCAGAAGTTTGAATAAGAATATATGACAAAGTTTTATGAGCATTGCAACATATACCAAACTCCGAAAAGGCACTGAACAAAGGTATATTACATGCAAGCCAAGCGAAAACTAAGAACAAATTGTGATGAGTCATTTAACGAAAATAGCAAACCCGACAGTTACCGCCTTGGAACGGTCAGTCGGCAATATGGACCGATTGGGGTGCTTAAACCGGTTTTACAGAGCTCTAACCTTGCACTTCCTGACGAGTTTCTCAAATGCAAGCAATGAAAAGAAAAAACGATCTATTTGAATACAAAATGTCCAGGTGCTGATATTTTCTACAAGTAATGTCGAAAGTAGTGACGTCATTGAAAAAAATGATATCCACATAGTGTTTAGAAAAGGATATGGTATTATTTCGATTTGAACAACTACACAAAAATGGTTGACTATAAATAAAATTAACTTTCTGAATCATGAACAAACATGAAGGTGATATTGATCTAATTATTTAAGAGAAAGAGGGTTGTCATACACTTGTCAATGTCGAGTAAGTATACCAATTTCTCAAGTATGTGTAATAACAGTACATATGATCAGTTGTTGGTACAAATCGTATAACAGTTAAATGCTACTAATAAACAGCACGATGCAATAGTATAGTATAAGTAGCGATGATAATGAGTAATCTTTTGGTGTCTTGCTTCTTACAAGATTAATTTCTTATAAAGGTCTTGTAAAGATCAGTAATGTGTGTTAATTAACGCCTTATTAATGCCAAGATTCCTTTTTTGTAATTATTTTATTTCTTATGTCAGTGTTTAAAAGTATCTAAGAAGATAAATGCACGTTTTTACCTTCCAATACAATCGCTTAAATAGTCATATCATGAAAATCAACTCTACCTACCGTAAAAAAACAACAACACATATGCTACAGACATTCTAGTGTGTGTATATTGATTAAAAATGTTAAATGATACACTACTTTTCAGAAAAGAATTTAAGTAAGTAATATTAGTAGAATCTTTGTACTCCTCCACACAAAAGCAATTATGGGTACATCACGATTGTTAGTCTTAAGCACTCTTCTGGTGAGATATACGTGTTGAAAAAGCGACCCCGTTCAATAAGTGATAAAAGACTTGAAGATTTTCATTAAAATCTGGTTCCAAAATACATAGTTTCCATGTGATGTCATTGACACTGATAAGACAGTTTAAGGCAGCCATCTTTGTGGGCAGAAGCTTATGCAGGCCGAAATCGGGAAAAATGTGCTGTATTAAACTCACCACTGTGTATTATTTTTCAGTCTATTTTACTGAATTTGATATCAAATTAAACAGCTTTTATAAAGTATTTTAAATATCAAAACTATATTTTGATAGTTAAAAAGGTTAAAAAAATACAACCGAAAATGATACACTTTTTTTTTCATTTAAGTATGAGCCAATAGTTTTATTTATTTTTGTGTATTAATTCTGTGTGCAGTTATCATTTGTAAAAATATTGTATTATAAAAATATGAATTTCAAGAGCTTTCCAATGGTGTATGGGTTTTAATTTTCGGACCACAAATGAAGAAAATAAAATTTACCCTTCTATACAATTCATATGAAAATCCCCCGAAGTTACCATCAAAGATGGCTGCCAAGATAAGGGATTTTCACTGATGTGGAACTATCTATTGAAGAAAATATGGTAACAGTTTAATATTAAGCTAATTCATGAAAAGAATGTTCGTTTGCATACAAATGAGGACAAAAAAACTCGAATCGAGTAAAAACACACACAAAAAAACACGTTAATAACGCATTTAATGTCATATGGGCATTTTCGCCCATATAAGGGCATTTATGTACATGTAATATGTTTATTTGTTATCTGAAGTTTGACCTTTGTTTATATTTTTCTTCCGATACTAAAATGAATATTCTTTCAAAAAGTCGCCTGGGGCCACATCCGATCGGACTGCTTTAAATTGTATTCATATAACTGTGTGAGTGGAGTAAAGAGACAATAATGACCACACCTCATTGGCAACTCTGTTATTACGAAAAATGTTACATTGTCCTATAACTATTGCCACATTTAATAAAATGTGAAACAGCACAAGACAAAATACTCACATGCCAGTCAAATGTAAAACTTATATCAAAATCTTAGACGAGGCATTGCATGTAGAGAGCAAACCCAACGGTTACCGCCTTAGAGTAGTGAACTAAGTTCATTAAAGCACAAGTGGAGTCAATCATTAAATCAAGGTCATTAAATGGTTAATAACCTTGTATACTGGCTAATAATTGAATAAAAGCAATATACTGTCCTCTACGTGACATTACGTAACACTCTTTTAAAGGTGGTATCCGGCAGTTTGGATAAAACAACTATTTTGGCCTACCTTAAACATCTTATAGTAAATCATAGTTATCTGAACAGATATCGCAAAAGGATGTTTATCGAGGTCTACACCTTTCTGAAAAGTGAACCATAACGCCACATGCGAACATGTATTTTCTATCTGAGCCACGCTGCACGGTTAGCTCTTTTTAAACAAAAGAACAAAAAAAAAAAAAAAAAAAACGTGACCACTCATGTGATAGCTCATCCACAGTAACGTCAATGTCTATTTTTAGCAGGAATACCAATCGTTCTTATTGGCGACACGCTAAAATTTGCACATGGGGAAAGATTGTTTTGCGGACTTGTATAGGGTACACGACACTTTATGAATTTGTTCTTTAGTTTATAGTAAATGTCAAAACTTTGGAAGCAGTTAAATAGCGAACCGTTTCTAAGGGAACCATACAACTATATATGCTGAGAAAGAGCAATTAAAAGGGCATCTGCGAAGAAAAGATATGTGTCGCAAAGACGATTATCCGCCTCTGAAAACACACATATCTGTTGCGGTCTAAATGGACCAGTCCATTATTTAGCATAGAAGTGCAGTTATTGTGAACTTAAATAACTCTACAATGGTTTAGCTTTGTTTTGCACCAAACTGCGTGAGATTATTTTCTTTACAGCAAAAACACTTTATGTCAGGGGTACTAATAGTCTGGTTCCCAGCTTCTATTGTAAACATATCCAGACTAGGGTACTAATTCCGCAGCACATTATGCTTACCACCCCTTTACAACAACCCTGACAAAAATACGGATCCAAATTTGGTAAACATCGTTCCTATTTATTATTATTTAAAATTTATTTTGTGTGTATCTGTAGTTTTACCAGACACATGTACGTCCTTCGATGTTCGGACTGCATGTTAACAAAGTGATATTATCTATTAACAACAAAACAGTCAGAAATGGCTTCTTCTGAACGATTCATTAAATATGTACGATAAAATCTGACTTTAGTGCAATGTTTATGCAACATTTAAAGATACTCGCAATATACAGAAACGATTTCTGAAAGGTCAGGTCCGCGCAAACCTCGATTTTAATTATTGGCATGAGATTATCTTATATTATATTATAGCAAATACAGTCACAAAACAAAAGAATCTACCTACACTTAACAACAACAACAGCAACAACAAACTGTCAGTGGTACTACTTCCTGTTTACATTTACGCTAACCACCCCTTCTAACCGTGATAAAATACGGGTTCTTATTCGGTAAACGGCGTTCTTTCTTTATTTATTTTTTGTATGCCTAACTTTTATGCAAACAGGTTACAACGAGAGATTGTGGTTTATTTCTGTTTCTAACAAACTGAGATTACCTATTAGCAACAAAACAGTCCATAACCAGAAAAAGTTTGTTCTGAACGGTTTATTGAGTATGCGTAGTAAAATCTGACTTCAGATGCAATGTTAATGCAACATTAAAAGAGACATTAAAGAATTCTGTAAGGTCACGCAAATCTGAAAAATAGCATTTCCAGTGCTGCCATCGTGCAGGAATGCTTTTATATCGTCTCTGAAGTACTTGTGGTCAATTGGTTATGTTTTTGGACTCTGGATCGGAGGGGGTTTTAAATCCCTATTCCTGTCACAAGTTTTCAAAAGGACCTTATTAAAGAATCGGATGTTTAATTCACGTGCATAAGAGAAACGTTCAACACACCAAGAAAGCATTTATAATATGCTTGAAGTGTTCTTGGTCAAGAGGTTAAGGTTACAGACTCAGGATCAGATGGTTCCGAATTCAAATCTTAGACCCGTTATAACAAGTTAAAAAGATCTTATTAACGATTTGGAAGAACATTCTTGGTGAAGGGTTACGTTTATGGACTCTGGGTCGGAGAGTTGTGGGTTCAAACCCTAGACCTGACATGAGATTTATTCCTTGTCAAGACTTTTTTTACACGAACATTTTACAAAACAGAATATGTTCGAACTAATTATTACGTCCTTACACACAGATTTACTAGAAAGTATTGTCTATCTTGGACGATAAGATTAATTATTTTTGTAGTATTTCGTTCCTCAATTGTATTCACAAACTACCTTTCACTTGACACCAACTTTTGTTAAGTTGCATTCTTAATGTCGGATCAGTGTGTAATTATAAACCACAGTAGCACATACTTAGGTAATAACATTGTTGTGTTACATTATTAGTTCCATCGGGATTAAGGACATACTAGATCGTTTTGTCTTTACTGTTTCTCTCAGTTTGTCTTCATCCATTTCACTTTAAATGTGAGAAGTAGGTTAAGTTTAGGAAATATTTAACATTGTTCTTTGTGTACATAATACTATGTTCAAGAAAAATATTATCTGAACAATAATTATTTGTGTAATGTAAGGCTGTTGCACATGAGCAATTTCTGCTTGTACACTTTAGTTTCATTGTTAATTATAATAATTTTGGCAACTTTTTTCTACATATGTAGCCTCTTGGAAAACCCATTAAATGGTTTCGGGGTTTTGTTTTTATTTTGTTTTAAATCATTCTATAGACTCAAGAATAAGCCTACTTTTTAACCATATGTATGTAACCATACTTTTTCTCGATATTTTTATAGTATAATGAAATTCAAAACCTTCAAAAAAATCTTTTCAAACATGTCTTTGTTAATTGCTCCCATATTGCTTTAACCTGCCCACCTGTTCCAGTTTTTGCGTCGGTTTTGATGCTTGGCATCAACGACTTTTCTTGTGAAAATAATGAACATTTTAAGTGTTGATTAATGAGTTTTACTGCCGTAAAATTAAGATTCTGTTGAAAACCGTCAAAACGAAAGTATGATTTTTCTGCAGAAATTATGCACAAATACTCCAGGGGTCAGATATTGTTCCACAGATTAGATAAAGGCAAACTATCGGATACCACCTTTAAAGCTTTGCTTTCATAAGAAGTCGCTACAGATCGTTCTGTATCTTGCCCCGTTGATAGATTGGTGCGTTTAAGTACTTGACTCCGCCATTGAAGTCAATGAACTCTATAAATAGACCAACAAGCAAACACACGGCGGAGTGGAGTTCGTACCTATCGTACGATCAAAATGTCACAAATGTGGAGCTTTGTGATGACAGTAATGAACATGTTGGCTGATGTGGACCTGACTTTGCTGAATTATATATGCTATGTGTATTTTATCACATCAATTCTAGTGTTTACGTTGTTGTCATTGGGAATTACAGCGCCCTACGGACGTTACTCTCGGAGCGGATGGGGCCTGTGTGTAAACGGCAAATTAGCATGGTTCGTTCAAGAGATTCCCTCGTTTACAGTGCCACTGGTTCTACTAATGATAGATTCGCCATACAAGCGAACCATGCCGAATATACTACTTCTTACGCTGTTCCTGATCCACTACTTTCAAAGGTTAGTTCACGTTGTCTCCTTTCTTCACATGTACACAAACTAAACCCATACTCGGTATGACTACACTAAATTCTGACAGAATAATGTTTAATTTCTTTTAGGCTTGCGACTTATGCTACTGTTTGTGTTCTTAAACGTGCATTTCACATTCGTATAAAATGATTCCATGGTATATACTAAGTGAAAATACATTTACAAGTTCACGCCAGGTTGTTAAACGGCTAAGGCTTAGTATCTGTTATACAATTGACGGCGGTAGATCCGCTTTTGCATATCTTCTATTTATATAAGCAGAAGGATCATATCATTCGGCGTTTTCCGTCGGAGATATTTGTCAACTGTAACTGTGAAGTTTCCCAAATTTCTGTCGTATCTCACACGTTAAGTCGTTGTATAGGATTCCAAAGGGCCTTGATTATAAAGCAATGACCCATATAAATACCATATTAACCCATATAAATCAATATGTTTATAATACACGAAAGTCTGTACATAGTCTGTACGAATCAGTTACGGTACAGTATATACACCTAGATCAATTCTAGATCTGTTCATGTATTTTTCCCCATCGGCAGTAATAAAATAGATTTAAATGATTTCTTCGTGTATTCACGGTGACTTTTAATACACTGAAAAATGCCAAACACAACAAGCTCGCGGACGTTTTTCTGCCGTTTTCTCATTTTCATGGCTTGCGAATTTACAATGTACTATTGTAACGGTTAGTATTGGGACGTCTATTGTAAGAATAGGTTTTATATATGTGTGTATTATTAT
Organism: Sinonovacula constricta; assembly: GCA_007844125.1. Taxonomy (NCBI): domain Eukaryota; kingdom Metazoa; phylum Mollusca; class Bivalvia; order Cardiida; family Solecurtidae; genus Sinonovacula; species Sinonovacula constricta. Next base: position 19,819,027 of record CM017560.1, read on the forward strand.
ATGCATTAATAGCGTCTGTATTGCATGTATGTTACTAACTACCTTACAAGCTACTCTTTTAAATTACCTTACAAGCTACCCATTTAAAATACTAATACGACACTAACCATAATGCACTGCGGTGGGGTCTAAGCAGTGCACGGGGCAGACCTTAGTTGACAGTGGCCGTGGCGTGAGCCATCCATGTATCGGTAGCTAAATAAATCTTAAAACCACCGCCTCGTCTATTTCCAGACCAGCACCCAGGGTCCCCCAAAACGTCCCCATTACGTCAACATATTTATGAACCAACGAGTATGTAACACTTTGTCAATTTTGCTTATTTTGTTTGAAGTGTCATGTTTCATGTTTGTGAACTCATGAGCATAGCTGAACTGTCATAGGCACATTTATGTATATTTATGTATACACGTCAGGACGAGCCTTATTGTTAACCCCACATTACGGAAACGATGTATATGCCGTGTTAAAGGTTTGTCGATATCTAATACTCGTACTATGGAATTGTGCATAATTGCTACAAAAACTTTTCAAGTTTTCAAGTAAAGGCTGTTAATAACATTGTCCTAATTGTTAGTCAGTACAGATCGTGAAATACGTGGCATTTAGTGTCCAAATTTCCAAAATATAAATGAGTACGTAAGGGATTTTGGCTTATAATAGATATCGGTGTCAAAGTTGATTATCTGTATGATTATGTAATGAGATCTTAAAAATAAGTTGACACGCAGTATTCTTACTTTAAAATAGCATATTATGCAGCTTGGCAAAACATTTTTGTAACTTTAAACTTTGGGATACCACATTTAATTAGTGCCCTGTTTTTAAAACAGCGCGTCATTCGCGTAATTCAATGAAAACATTTTAAGACTATAGGTAGCATGTGACTATTTCAGGAAGCCGCAAAAATTAAGTGTGAAAACTCCCTGAATATTTATGTTTATTTTCTCCATGTATAGTTATAAATAAGCACGATGTGTGTTTCTGCTAGAAATAGATATCGACGTCAGAACGGATTATCCGAAGACCGGCCGCAATAGCTCAGGTGGTAGAGGGTCGGCTTGCGGATCGGGAGGTCACGGGTTCAAACCCCGGCCGTGTCAAACCATAGACTTAAAAGTTGGTAGTAGTGGCTTGTCTCCTAACGCTCGGGGCTAAGGGGACAGCATTACGCCTGACTCGTCGGTGTCAGTATAATGGACCGGTTCAGTCCCTGGGCACCTCATAAGTGCCCCTGTGCTATAATGATAGAAATGTCGCTGCACAGTATCTGCAAAATGCCGGCTAAATCCCTAATCCCATTATCCGAACGATGATCACATGATCTCAACAGTAAGTGGTTTCGTGTTGTTTTTTGTTTGTTTTCTGTTTGTTTGTTTTCTTAAATAACAATGGCAACCGTGCAGCATGGCTCAGATAGAAAATGCATGTTGGAATCACGAGTGGGATGTTATGCTTCAAACGAATGTCTCGAAAATAACACAACAAATAAAAATATGCCGCGGGATCATTCAGGTAACGGTATTATTATTTTTTAGTTGCTCAAATAAAAGAAACTGGTAGAAAGTATCGGATACAACCTCTATGTCGCAAACATTAATCTGAATAGGAGTTTACCAAATTTCGCTGCCATAACTCAGAATATGTCGACGCTATTGGAAGCTCAAAACTACATATAACATGGATTTTTTGTTTGATTTTTTTTATTGTTGTCATTTTTTATTGTCGTTATTCAGTCCGTTGGGAAAAAGTTTACTATATTCCCATTTCTTACTAAGTCCAAAAACAAAAGAACAATAACAACCTTTGTACAAAGTGTTACTTAGTTGTTGATAAATATTAAGAAAGTGTCAAATAAGTAGTAATAATAGTCCCACGGGTACAGGCAATCGTCAAAATTTGAAGAAAAAAAAACAAACACAACATAATGCTGTTTTATGCGGATTATTCGTAATTTGACACTCTCGAACCTACGTAATTCGCCGCCTTTAATTTAACGAAGAGTATGCACCACATATTTTTCATCTGTACCTATGTGGTCATGAAGTTTGCATACAAGGAATTTGTGACGTCAGTGAATTCATGCTACTATTGTAATGTGATAAAATATACAATAAGTAAATGCTGTGCTGTCAGAATTTGATACTGTGATAAGTCCCATCAATTGAAAAATCTTTCTGCAAGGTGCGCCAGATCGCTTTATGTGCATGTCATAATTCCAATACGTCAATTTCTTGTTTTTTTGTGTGTATGCGAGTCATCTAACGGACAAAAAGTGCCTATATTTTCGTAGTTTATGCACGATCATGCATTTTTGTCAGAAATGAGATCTTTCGCGTCAGCATTCGAACAACTTAGGAATTATAATACAAGGTCTATTAAACAAAATTGGAACTAAACGAGAAATTCCCTATCTTAAACCACTCTCCTGGATACATTGACACGTAAATGGAGTCAAAAGCGGAAGTTCAACAAGGTAACATTTAGTTTCCATATGGATGCTAATCCGAATTGAGAGATGGATAAATACGGCCGCGTCGAATACAAATATGGACATGTGTCGAATAAGAAGGGGGATTAAATCATGACAGGCTAACAAATACAACGCACTTGATGAAAATTAAAACTCGATAATTGTTCTGTTGTGACTGTACCGACTGAGTCAATATCATTGCGCAAAACGTTGACAACGGGGAGTGTGCAACCTTACTGGAAAGTGCGCTATGCCTCCGACGTCATAGGGGGATATCGAAAGTCACGAGTTGGTCCATTCGGAATTACCCTAGATTATTTCATTTTTTTATCATGACAAGGGAGTTACGATAAGATTTAAGATAGAGGAAGCATGAACTCCTTGTTGATGGCAGTTTAACCAATGATGTTCCAATAGCACGTTGTTGTTGTTGTTTTGTCCGAAGAGTATAAAGGTATTGTCCGACAAGTGGGTTCCAAATAAACACCTTTAAAATCAACATTTTCAAAGTTCACCATGAATAACACATGTAAGCATGACCAGTGGCTGAATGTGGTGTGTTACATTTAACCAGTTTTACGAGTACAGCACAGACTTGTAAGTTCAAAGGGTTTTGCCAGTCTTAAATGTTGTGTCCGTTAGTTTGTTTGTATCAAGATACATGTGGACATATATTATCCCATTTGGGGGTGTGTGAGTGGGTTTGGAATTGGAACATTCTTTATAAACAAAAGTCTAAGTAAACACGACTTTAAACAATACCTCAATGGCTTGAAAAGCATTTGGCAAGACCTTTCCATGTAACAATAATTTTAATTGATTGTTTGAAAAAAATGGTTCAAACTGACGGATACTACCTTGAATATAGCCGTGCGGGTTCCATAGTTTATAACTGATGAATCGCACGATGGTAGTATTCATGTCGTTTTCCCTGTTATAATTAGTATTGATTGTAGGGAGAAACACATGTAGATGTAGATGTTTTATGTAGTAACTAAGTACTGAATATGTATGTTTAGTTTTTGGAAAATGTGCGAAAATGAGGCAGGTCATATCAGTGTGCTTCAACATTTGCTTTATGTTACTTGTTTTGCCTAGATGTAGGAAACGGCCTTTAAGGATTGACTTGGGATTTAAGCTATCGCAAATTGAGAGATGTTAGCTTGTTATTTTTTAGATGTTCAAAAGTTTTATCTCAATTCGAAACATATTTATTCAAAAATAGGAAAAAATGTTTGTTTATTGGGTTTCTCGTGTCACCAACAGTATTTCAGTTATCTGGAGACGGTGTTCACTTGAAGCAGATATAGTGCTTCCTTCACTGTGTATAGCATGTCGTGAACACCTGGCATGATACCACACCCAGTCACATTATCCTGACATCTGACAAACCAGTCGTGGAACTACCCTTATATGTGCTTGAGCGTTAGCAAGGGACCTATACCACAACAATTTTCTACGATTTTGGTATGTCGCGGCCCGGGATCGAACCCGGGGATTCTCGTACCTGGAGCCTACGCTCTACCGATTGCGCTGTCAAGTCCTGTCTGAAAAACGTCACAAATGTCGCAAGGGTCTTCTATCATTAATTATGGTGTTACGAGTCTGTGTGACATATTGTTTAACTGACTCCACAACGGTTTTAAATGGTATATCATAACACAACTAGAAAACCATGTCGGTAAATTCTGTAGTTGTTAATATTTAAGCCAGTTGAAAAGAAGGAACATTACCCAAATATAACAGAAACCAGTACGTTATCTGCTCTTTGACCTTGTTGGACAGTCCAATACTTTACCGACTGCCCCACTGAGTATTAGTAAATGTATGTTTTATGTACCGGCACAATGGTTACATACATATTTAAAAATAACTTATGGTATCACTTTAATGGAGTTTAACAGGCCTTTATCAGTTAAATAATTTCTCTAATTGGATCAAAGTCGGGCTAATTGTGGGGCCAATCGCTAATGTTTCCGTCATTGTTCTGTGTTATAGAATTTTAGTTTATTTGTTTTTGTTGTTATTATGGCTTTAAAATTGTCCTGCAGGTCCTGTATATTCCCATTCTTGATAAAGGGAGGTAAGCCGACGCCCCTGGTTCCATTCCTTATGGCTCTGTTATTCTGTATGGTGAACGGTTATCTCCAGGCGAGCCATCTTCTATATCACGCCAAGTTCGAGACAGACTGGTGGACCAGACCACATATATGGGCAGGTACGTCTTCTTAACAGCATTTTGGGCCGCTGCAGTTAGATTTTTTGTCATAAAACTTGGCGCAAAATGGGGAGAGTTGCATATGATATCTTAATCAGTGATTTTATACTTTAGGTTTAACTATCATTATTTGAATTTGGCAGAAAAACGCCATAAACTATGTTTTGCCAATCTTAAAATGTCCTCTAGGAATGAGAATCTTCGGCCAAAGTAATCCTCTAGCATTTGCTTTTATTTTGCAAGGTTGCTTTAACCCAAAAAAACGCATAAGTAAAGTATTTCGAATGGTTGCAAATGCTTAAGAGAAAGAAAGGAAATGGGACAGAAGCCTTAAAGCTGCTGGGTTACAATTGATCCCTTCCCTCACATGTATTTACAGGTATACTGTTCTTCGTGAGCGGTATGTTGATCAACATTCACTCAGACCACGTACTTCGGAACCTGCGCAAACCGGGCGAGACTGGCTACAAAATACCGCGAGGTAAGCGTTAATGTATTTGACCATTTTCACACACTGTAATAATCTAAACTTCAAATCTTTTGAAGTCGTGTTCATCGGTTTATTTGTCATTGGTACTCACTTTTAAAAATCAATCAACACGATGATGATGGTGATGCTGCTGAATGTAATGGCGATACAGATGAATGTAATGTCGTTTTGACGATGATAATAACGTTGATGACGATAATTATGGTGACGACGATTGTTGTCTGTTTGCTGCAGCTGTTCCTCCGGCTGTTGCTTCTGCATCTTATGATGATGCTTGTACTAACAGGTGTAATATACGTGGTGGCTTTATTTTTCTTTCAGGTGGAATGTTCGAGTTTGTATCTGGAGCCAATTTTTTCGGTGAGATGTTGGAGTGGATTGGTTTCGCCATTGCCACGTGGTCTCTGCCCGGTCTAGCATTCGCAGCTTTCACATGTCTCAATATAGGACCCCGGGCGTACCAACACCACAAGTATGACGTCATTCTTGTATATTTTCCTACGTACCTTTTCCCTCTACTCCGATTTACTGAATTCATTTCAACTTAGCGGCATCCATGGCGTTGTGGTAGTGTAGCCGACTTGGAAATTTTTCAAACTGCCTAACCACTTAGCACGGGGGTTCGAGTTCCGCTCCATCAAAGGACTTAATGTGTGTATGTCTTCCAGCTGACAAAGGCTGCGGTGCGCCGGTGTTTCTTCCCTGACATTTGTCTTTCCTAAAACAAAATATTTTTAATTGGCCACTGCGACGTATTTCAAACAGTTTTTTGTTTTAAATGGTCGTTAAACAATAAAGAGGTAAAACTGTTATAGGATTAGCTAGTCTAGACAATCTGAATATATGTGATCATCATGTTGTCATTTACCTTTTATTGGCGGAGGAAGACTACAGACAAATCCGGCTAGAACCACGAAAGCAAAGCAAATGAACTGTTAAGTCTAATCACATTAAAGTTTTCGCACCGACCGGAACTTTAACCAGGGTTGCATGGGCCTGAGCATTACAAGTGGGGGACTCTACCAGCCCACTTGACCACGGACGCTCTAATATATATGACGTTTGCTACACTGTATAGTTGCATCCATTACATTTCAGGTATTATTTGGAGAAGTTTGAAGACTATCCGAAGACGAGAAAGGCCGTCATACCATTTGTGCTTTAGCAGTACACCGGCGATTAAATACGTCTCCACGTCGATCTCATTGTGAAAATGTCCACGTTGATAGGTTGCCAATCTCTGAACAACTTTTTTGCGCTTTCTTTTTTAGAGTATGTAGATGCATGTTAATTAATTTGGGAAAGAAACCAAGACACAAAAACATTCTTTCTAAAAAAAATGAATTGTATACAGTGTTTTTAGCGAATTGACAGGAATTTATAAGTTACCCCCTTTTTGGTAGGCATTTATTTACATTATATAAAATAATTCATCTTTATTACGAATTTGACCATAACATCATTTACTTTTATCTATCGCTTATCATTTCCACAAGATATGACTTATTAGCAACTTGCAGTCTGAAACTTTCTTTTAGTTCAATTCAGTAGTTAAAAAATCTATTAAACATATTTTCATTAAAATAATATATTCCACTATTATTTCGTTATCACTTGTATCAGTATTAAACCACCGAGTTCTGCTTTAAGTAAGATCAACATTTTCAATAAAAATACACACCCCAATATGGTTTACACTACGAGTCGCACTATAGTCGTCCTAATGCTTCAGGTGTTATGGGTAACACAATGCAAGTTTCAGTTTAAAAGTAATTGGGTAGGCTCTAAAGATACTGCTGTAGAAAACAATGAAAATCATTTTAAAACAATAAACAATCCTTTTACATGGAGCTGTGTACCATATATTACATGGAAGACACACCTTCTAAACGAGACATTTGCAGCAAACATAGATCCGACATCTCCCTAAATAATAGAAATTAAAGATTGTATCCAACAATTTTGACCATTATTTTTCTCTCATGCAGCCAGATAAACTATTGTTACATGACAAGATCCTGCAAAATACCGTTTGTTGGTGTCCTACAACTTGTAGTGGTGTATTTTCCATTACAAAAATGTGCTTCCTGTCCGAGCCACGCTGCACTGTTGGTTATTTTTAGACAAAGAAAACCACAGGACCACTTACGAGTACTTATGAGATCACGTTACAAGGTCATCCGTGTTATCGGCGCTGATGTCGATATAAATTTTCAGATGAAATTCCCATCTTAAATAATGGGCATTTAAAGCGGTATATTTCACCCTTTGAACTTTCTATCAATGGAGGTTATGTTGTAAACAGCCTTTATTTATGGCTTTACTAAAGTGTAAGTTTATGCAGCGACTAGACACAATGACTTTACTAAAGTGTAAGTTAATGCAGCGACTATACACAATGGCTTTACTTAAGTGTAAGTTTATGCAGCGACTATACACAATGGCTTTACTAAAGTGTAAGTTTGTGCAGCGACTATACACAATGACTTTACTAAAGTGTAAGTTAATGCAGCGACTATACACAATGGCTTTACTTAAGTGTAAGTTTATGCAGCGACTATACACAATGGCTTTACTAAAGTGTAAGTTTATGCAGCGACTATACACAATGGCTTTACTAAAGTGTAAGTTTGTGCAGCGACTATACACAATGGCTTTACTAAAGTGTAAGTTTATGCAGCGACTATACACAAACTTCCCATAACAGGGGTAAAATGTTACATCTATTAGTTTTAGGCAAACTGTTAAATACCACCGACAGTTTGTGGAGCAAGTTTACCAATCCATATTCTCGTATTAACCTGAGACCGAGAAAATGAGTAAAAATACATTTAAAAGGAAAGATTTTACTTTGAGTGGGCGGGTACATCTAGAAAACAATGATAAAATTCCTTTTTACACGTACGTGCTGCTGTTAATTTGGTATGAAATAAAAAGAAATATGTTCATTCAAGCGTGTACAAAAATTTTCAATAGAATATGCATTTGTTGTACGTGGATTTACTGTATACACCTTCGCGGCTGAGCAAGACAATGCTTAATATAAATGTTTTCTTATTATGTTTGTTATTTATAGACAGTCTAGCCACGATGCGTCGATATTCTTTAAACGTCGCATAAGTTGGTAGGTTAATATAAAAACGGCCTACAAATTGCCATTCAAATATTAATAAAATGTTTCAGCCAATTAACTTTGCGTACAATGTTATGGGCAATAATCTTGTATAGTTAAACATTTTCATTTTTATAAAACTGCTCATTGACTGAGATTATAATTATTTTTTTCTGTATCTTGGAAAAATCTGCCGGAAAAACGGGTTAGATACTGCATTGATCAAGACGAATAAAACAAATTAATAAAACTAGAGGCATCAAGTTGTACAAAATGAAAACGGACGACAAAACGCCAAAGAGCAACAATATTGTCCTATATTAAAAACGTTCTTAAAAGCATCACTACGAATGTATTCACAACCTTGACATCAAGACGTGTTACATCTCCGATTTTAAAAGATCATTTATAAAGTTTCATCTATAAAGTCATTATGAGCAATCCTCCTATGAGATAATTATTAATTGAATCTAATGTAGAACTGGGTGACTGATCAACTGTCCCCAAGAGGGTGACCTATTTCACTGGAAAAGAGCGCCAAAATAATTGCTTCGATTTAACATCTTCAACATTAATGTTTAAACTCAGAAATCATCATAAAAGCAAGTTGTCGGTGGTGTTTTGCAGCATCATTTATGGAATGCAATACTCGGCCCCTATTGTAACAATTTCGAAATGTGAAATAGGCGGGGGGATAACAACAAACACTATCGAGACAAAAATCCTTGTTAATAGATATAAAAAAGCAAATGCAAATAATCATTATACTATATGGAACAATTTAATTTTTGTCAGGTGAAATGTCGTAAGTGTCCACACCAAGAAGTGGGGGACATTTGATCAAATATAGCAATAATATACGACAGACATGTATTTTAAAGTTTTGATCAAATCTTAATTGTTTTCCCTGGGTTAAACGCTGTTAAATATAACACTCAGTTGCTTAAAACAACTGGACCTCATCAACAAACTGGCTGATTTACTGCATGTGACCTGGACACTATTCTGATCAGTGGTAGGTCCAATTAAGATTTTATTTTTTCATCGGTATGCATTTTATTTAATTATTTATTTTCTTTATTTAGAATGGCAGAGTAAGCAATTTCTGGATAAATCTAATTAAAAATAACTCTAAAACACAAATGTTCAATTCTTGTATCAAATAAATGTAGAAAATGAAGAATTGTGGTCCCGGGTTCGAACCCCGATACCGACCACGCGATGTTAGTCCTTGAGCAAGACTGTGCATTGGACAATAAGTTAATACCTGAGTACTGGATATACCCGGTAGGCGGACTGTAGAGAGGGAGTTGTCTCCGAATAGACTATAAACAAATAGGTTTTAACTATAACTATATGTATTAGCAAATTAGGTTTTCGAAAATAACAAAACAAAAACAATATATATGTATATATATATATATATATATATATATATATATATATATATATATATATATATATATATATATATATATATATATATATATATATATATATATATATATATATATATATATATATATAATAACAGAACGATTTACATTAAAGTAGGTAGGGATGGCATCAATAACCATTTTACCTTGTTAAACGTTTTACTGGTTAAGACACCGCTGCATCTAGCGATAGATAGGAGTAACAATACAGCGAAAACGATAGATAGGAGTAACAATGCAACGAAAACGATCGATCGGACTAACACTGCAACGAAAACGATAGAAAAGAGTTGCAATACAACGAAAACGATAGATAGGACTAACAATACAATTTAAAACGATAGATAGGACTAACAATACAATTTAAAACGATAGATAGGACTAACAATACAATGAAAACGATCGATCGGACTAACACTGCAACGAAAACGATAGAAAAGAGTTGCAATAAAACGAAAACGATAGATAGGACTAACAATACAATGAAAACGATAGATAGGACTAACAATACAATGAAAACGATAGAAAGGAGTTGCAATACAACGAAAACGATAGATGGGACTAACAATACAATTTAAAACGATAGATAGGACTAACAATACAATTTAAAACGATAGATAGGACTAACAATACAATGAAAACGATAGATAGGACTAACAATACAATTTAAAACGATAGATAGGACTAACAATACAATTTAAAACGATAGATAGGACTAACAATACAATGAAAACGATAGAAAGGACTAACAATACAATTTAAAACGATAGATACGGCTAACAATACAACGAAAGCCATAAACGTTATCCAACGGATTTTTTTATCATTATTATGATGGATTAATCAGTTATAAAACGCTAAACTGGTTAATTTGCATTGAAAGAGGTTAGCCGTCGCCATCCCTACAAGAAATTAGTAAATATCAATTAAATACATAGTATAAATAAATAGTAAAACTGCATAAATAAGTCCAATTTAAGCATCAAAGTGGATAATTGTATAGTGTAGTCATACAGTTTTATTCCGAGTTCATTGCAAAGCACAAAAAAGCTTTGATGCAATGCATAAAGGTCGCCGTCAAGCTACTGTCTAACAATGGTACATTTTACCTTATAAGAACCCATCCCAACAACAGCAAACATTATTGTTATTAAAAAAAAGATTAAAATATCCGCCAAACTTACTGCCTGACGATGGTGGAACACGGTGGTATAGGATTTTTCCGTCAAAAACCTGATTTGGTCCGTATCCAATACTAAATATGTGAGTGTAATAGCCATATTTATCAATACATATAATCAACATTTATTGTGGTTACTTCTCTACTAGAGTATGTCAGAATAGAGAAAGTCAACTTTTCCTCATTCCTCATATTACTGGTGTAAGTCCAGGCTGCAGCTAACCACAAACGATAAACGAATAAAATTTAAACTAAAGATGAAAATCGATTAACTAACAAAACGCAATGTTTATATACTAACAATTAATTCCACACTTTATGTTTGATTTTCATGTCTTAAAAGTATTAATAAGTGTTCTTAATATTGGTGAATATTTTGACACTATATAATAGAAGTATAAACTATACACACAGTTATAGCATGTGTAGGCGTGAACTTATGATCCAATATGTAATTTAGAAACGCGTTTTCCACATGTAATGTGATTAAATTTATGTTCAGTATAACAACAAAACTTTGAACATTTTGGGTAAAATATTTACATGTTGAAAATCATGTTGTATGTTAACATCATAATAAAAAATGCTAAGCGCATTTTAGCAAACAATCATAAAAATATCATTGGATTTAAGGCTTAAAAATATATATTCATACTGCCCGAATTATGTAGATATATGATTTGTGCACAAGCATATCTTTTCTGGTGATAAAATAAGCTCTGACTCAGGTCAACGCAAATTTGCACCAAGTAACCGTTACCAAACTGCAATGCCGCAGACAACCGGTAATTATGTTACTGAATCGAACATCCACTGGACGAGGAGCGTGGACGTTGTTGCTGCTGTTGTTGGACTGGTGCCTGTCTCGGCTGTGGCACGGACGGGACACCAGCGGCAATTCTGGCGAGACGCGGCGCGAAGTGAGTCATCGGGTCCGTCCAGCTCTCTTTCAACCAGTAGCGAGTAAACGCCATGATCTTCTTCACTCGTCGACGTTCTCCGCCAATCACTGACCATAGAAGGAGAAACATAAAGAAGAGGTTTAAACAATATATGTATTTCAAGTTTCTTTATGTAGACATCTGATTTTAGAAATTATCCACATTCTCTTTCTGCAAACCTGAATGTAGTTCTGTTAATCACTAAGTATTTTCGACAGTTTGGATATTTAACTTCGAACTTTTTATTTGTGGCCTGGGGTGGGTGGGGGTTGGGCTTGTGGGAGGGGGTGCGAAAAAGTTGTTCAAAGAACTTTGAATCTTTCAAACAACATATAGACGCTGGACAAGGAAATACATTTTTGTATTGACACATTGCGTGTTATGCTTTGCTTTTCACACGCATGTAGGGAACCAATAATTAACCCTTTTCAATAATTTGAACAATAATGGTTTTGGTTGCACACAAAAAACGGATACCACCTTTAAAGCGTCTTTCAAGCGGGTATTGCTTTGAAAGTATAAGTTTAACATGTAACATGTTTAAACATTTTATTCAATGTCAGAAGAAGACTCAAATAGAAAAAAAACAGTAAGGTAGCCATTACCAACACTTTCCGAGACGACGATGTTTCTAGAGACTGCATCCAGCCTGAAGAAGTTGTTCAAACCACCTCGACACATGTCGTCGTCCTGTCAAACGTGTACCAAACTTGTAAACCCATTAAACAATTGTTTGTTGAATTTATCTTTCCACCAACAGTATCACAGTTATCAGGCTACGGTATCTAGTTGAAGCAGATATAGTTTTTGTTGTTGTTTTACTGTGTATTGCATGACGTGAACAAATGGCATGATTTGAAACCCTGTTACATTTTTCTGTGACTCGGTCGACCAGTCGTGGAGCTTCTCTTCTTTTCGTTTGAGCGTTAGCAAGGAAACTTTATCACTGCACTTTTACACTAGGTTTCCCGCGGCCCGGACTGGAGCCGGGTGGAGAGGGGCAAGGGGGCTGGGCTCCGGTACCTTAAGCCGACGTTGTACCGATTGCGTTACCCAAGTCTAGTTATAAATGTAACCTGTTAAGCAATTTGCAATCAGGCTCAGGCAAATGTGAGCTGGTTGCACTATTTGCTGCAGAGTCTTTTGCAATTTGATATTTTAGATTCGCATTATAGTTTTAGCAATATAAATATTTTGTTGCGTATTGATAAATATAGGCTTAACTAAGCTACTTTCGTGTAAAAAGATATATATTCTGCAGTTAATCATGCGCGAAAAGTAATCTGTAGCAACCTTATTAAAAATGTTTTCAGCAATCTTCTGGGAGAATAGACAGTTACTGTTCATCGCAAAAGTTCAGAAACGTATAAAGGTATAATGGTCTACGGGTCATATTTACTTGGTATGTAAAAACTGCACAGAACAAAATGGCCACTCTATTCCAGAAAACAAGATTATCACGTTCTTGTTCTCGAATCCTTGTCGAATATGTATATCAAGGGCTGAAACTACAAAATATCGTATGCAACTTTGTAGGGTTTTTTTTTCCATTTTTATAGAAAAAAATATCCTCTTATAAGCGAATGGCCTAAATTACAACAGGGTGGTAGTGTTTCCCTTAATATGTATTCTTTAAATGGTCGTAAACATAGTACATGTAAATGTATCTGTGGCCCGAGTATCAAGGCGCAATTTGAATCAGAAGTTTTAATTAAATCTCATTTTAATTTTTTATGTCAGTGCCAACAGAAAAAAACACTTTTTACCTATACACCTCATATTTAATTACTCATTTTTTTTTAATTGTTTTCTTAAAGTTTCACGCAGTAAGATGACAATTTGGACAGAAAAAAAGACTAACAAACAAATATGGTAGATTCAGGTCCGAAACTGGAGCTTCTTTTTATCTAAACCTGAGCAATTTGTGCTTAGCAGGCAGTGAGTTAAATGTCATAAAAGCAAACCTGTGGTAATTCTTATAGGGCATTTTCTTTTTTTACTTTGCATTATGTATTGGTCACGTTAGTTTACATTACGTTTCATCGCCCAGAATAAAAACATTAGATTAGTCGTGTTGTTTTTTTAAATATCAGCAAAGTTGTCATTGAAAGAACACGTTTATTAGTGAAATTTAAACAGTATAGGACTGGTAGAAACAAAACAACAAGTGGTAATGGCGATTGGCCAAATTGTTAAACATGACAGAGATAGATAGATAGAGACAATACATTTTCATATTACCTGGAATATGACCTTGCCCGATAATTCGTCTGGAGACAACAGGAAACACAAAGACACTAGCGCATCTGTTTCTGCCTCTGTCAGTCGTTCAGGGTGTGCATGATCTCTAAATCAACAATAATTAATATATGACAACATAATTCAATCATTTAATACGGAGAGGGATGTCGCGTAATGCATTAAGCACCCACCTGTCAATTTTTACCATGTTTCTTTCCGAAGGTGTTCGTTTAATATAGGGTTGGTTAATATATCTGACTGTTACGAATTAGTTTTATATCACTTCTACTACTTATGTTTAACGTGTAATTGTCAAAACTTTGCATGCATAGCAAATATTTTAAAAATAATTTTAGAATACATATCTACGGGTTGGATTTCAGTGGAGTTGCTCAAAGGTGAACTGCGAATTCAGTATCTTTATTTTCAAAAGTATTAATTATCTCCCTTGGGTGTATTTTTCCCCATATATTTGTATATTATATATTTTCATATCTTATTTTCATTATTATTGTAAAAAAACCATGCAACAATACTTATTTTAGTTTGTTTCATAAACTATTATTTAATGTGCATGTTGCAGTCTGAATTGTTCTCAATTGTAGCTAAGAATTACAATTTTTAAAAGAAATGACTGCAGTATATTATCATATATTAAATATCTACCCCAACAGGAGGTAACAAAGTGTAATTTTAAAAGATGCTACGCCCATTCGTTATAAGTGAAAGAGGAAATGGTTGCATAATATAAGAAAATCACTCCCCATTGAAAAAAACAAGGTTTAGCTAGTCGCAACTTCGAAGTAACCGAGTTCGACATAACGAATCTTGACTCTAACTAGTTTTTGCTCCTATTATATGTAATATTAGCTTAAAGCCCAACTTAATACCACTTAAACTATCCTCATTCGTCATTTAGGTAGGAGATTTGGCTAAATTTGACCAATCAGTTTTTGTGTATTTGTCTAAAACTCAAAGCATAAAGGTGCTTAACTGTATGTCCAGGTGTTCTCATAACGCCATGAATTGGCATACTTACCGTATGTCCAGGTGTTCTCATAGCACCATGAACAGGCGTACTCACCGTATGCCCAGGTGTTCTCATGGCGCCATAAATAGGCGTACTTACCGTATGTCCAGATGTTCTCATAACGCCATGAATTGGCATACTTACCGTATGTCCAGGTGTTCTCATAGCACCATGAACAGGCGTACTCACCGTATGCCCAGGTGTTCTCATGGCGCCATAAATAGGCGTACTCACCGTATGCCCAGGTGTTCTCATGGCGCCATGAATAGGCGTACTTACCGTATTTACAGGTGTTCTCAAAGCTCCAAGAATAGGCGAACTTACAGTATTTCCAGGTGTTCTCACAGCTCCAAGAATAGGCGTACTTACCGTATTTCCAGGTGTTCTCATAGCTCCAAGAATAGGCGAACTTACAGTATTTCCAGGTGTTCTCATAGCTCCAAGAATAGGCGTACTTACCGTATTTCCAGGTGTTCTTATAGCTCCAAGAATAGGCGAACTTACAGTATTTCCAGGTGTTCTCACAGCTCCAAGAATAGGCGTACTTACCGTATTTCCAGGTGTTCTCATAGCTCCAAGAATAGGGGTACTTATCGTATGTTCAGGTGTTCTCATAGCACCATGAACAGGCGTACTTACCGTATGCCGAGGTGTTCTTATAGCGCCAAGAATAGGCGAACTTACAGTATTTCCAGGTGTTCTCACAGCTCCAAGAATAGGGGTACTTATCGTATGTCCAGGTGTTCTCATAGCACCATGAACAGGCGTACTTACCGTATGCCGAGGTGTTCTTATAGCGCCAAGAATAGGCGTACTTACCGTATTTCCAGGTGTTCTCATAGCTCCAAGAATAGGCGAACTTACAGTATTTCCAGGTGTTCTCACAGCTCCAAGAATAGGCGTACTTACCGTATTTCCAGGTGTTCTCATAGCTCCAAGAATAGGGGTACTTATCGTATGTCCAGGTGTTCTCATAGCACCATGAACAGGCGTACTTACCGTATGCCGAGGTGTTCTCATAGCGCCAAGAATAGGCGAACTTACAGTATGTCCAGGTGTTCTCATAGCTCCAAGAATAGGCGAACTTTCAGTATTTCCAGGTGTTCTCATAGCTCCAAGAATAGGCGAACTTACAGTATTTCCAGGTGTTCTCATAGCTCCAAGAATAGGGGTACTTACCGTATGTCCAGGTGTTCTCATAGTGCCATGAAAAGGCATACTTATCGTATGTCCATGTGTTCTCATAGCGCCATGAATAGGCGTACTTACCTTAGTTTTCTCAGGTTAGGTTCTCGTTCAAGGTCAAGAACGTAACAAAGGCAGTCAAGATAATACATGAGTTTGGCCTTCGGGTCATCATGAACGTCTCTGTATCTACCAAAAGACGTCACGTTTACTTCGGTACTACCCGCAGCCACTGCCATAGTTCTAAAAGCAAATGTAATAGTAATGTCTAATTAGTATGTATAGCTTTAGTTTCTCCATTATAATGACGATAACCAGCAGATATGATATCGTACTCTAAGCAAATGGGAAAACACTTTTATCATTATTATCCCCCGCCGATGGAATCGGGAAGGGAATATTGTTTTAGCTTTGTCCGTCCGTCCGTCCTTCCGTTAGCCCGAATTTCGTTTCTCGGCAATTACTGACTGGATTTCAATGAAACTCTGGTTGTAACCTTCAACACAGAGTTATGGCTCTTGATTAGTATGTAAACATAATTGTATTCCGCGCTATTTCTCAGCACCGGCTAACTGAATTTTAATGAAACTTTGTGGGAACCATCAATACTAAAAGGAGATACGCATAACATTGGCATGTTCCGCTCTGACCATTTGATAATATTTTGTTTCCGAGCTATTTCTTGGCAACTACTGGCTGAATTTCAATGAAACTTTGTGGGAACTTTCAATACCAAAAGGAGATGCGTATATTCTCAGCATGTCCAGTTGGACCCTTCACCACAGAGTTTTGGCCCTTTATTCATTATGCAGTATGTATACAGAGTAATATTCGTTTCCGCGCTATTTCTTGGCAACAGCTTACTGGATTTTAACGAAACTTTATTGGAACCATCAATAACAATCATATTCTGGTCTAACAGCGTTATGGCCCCTGAAAAGTGTTTCGCTTCCGCGATATTCTTCAGTAACTACATCACATATCATCACTATTGTTTTTCTTTCATCAAGATGATTCACAACGTTCTTTACTAACAATTAAATATTACTGATTTCTGTCCATTTTCTTTATATGCAAATTCTGACTATCCTGTCTTCAAACAAGCACCGAGCAGCGGGAGATATACTGTCAGTGACAAAGTCTTGTTATTGTTGCTATTATTATTATTATTATTATTATTATTATTATAATTATTATTATTTTATAATTATTATTATTATTATTGATTTTCATTGTTTACAATAGTGTTTCATACAATTGATAATGTAACAAATATAACACATATAACGTCCACTATGCACCGTTAATAAAATGCTGATTACAATAAAAATTAAATAATTCTAAAATGATCTTACAAATAAAACAAAATAAAAACAAACCTTACAAATGATAAGCATTGAATAATCACTCTTGTAAGCTTCATCGGGACTCACTGAACAATTACAGTTGGTTCCCAGAGACATTAATAAATGCAGAAAATCCGTACTGCAATGACGTTGTATACACTACATTACCTTTACATTGTTAGCTGCAGTTTTAGGCCCCCATTCCCAAATCTAAAGTCTGTTTCACGTATAATAATTATAATACTTGGTCTTCCTTTGGATCTGACTTGTTTGTCGCAAATCATTTATAGAGATATAAAAGATAATCTTTGTAATTATCTCCCCTCGTTATATTCAGAAGAAATTAGTTTTACTAAAATGCGTTAAATGATAATAATAAATCCAAACATTAATACGTGTTGATAGTTTTCTATTCTAGTTCTTGTTAATTTTCTGTTGTTTTCAACACTGTTTGTTTAAAGAGGTACCCGACGGTTTGCCTATATATAATATATGTAACAATATCTGTCCTTTGTTTTGCGTATTTGTACATAATTTCTGCAGAAAAAAAATCGTACTTTAGTCTAAACTTTGACGATTTTCTACAGTATCTCAATTTTGGCACAGTAAAACTCGTTAATCAACACTTAGAATGTTCATTCTTTTCTAATCTATAATAATAATGGTTGTGATTTCTGCTAAAAATAGACATCGACGTCACAGCGGAGGACGTGGATTAGCTCAAGCATAAGCGGTCACGTGTTTGTCTTTAAAAATAGCTAACTGTGCAGCATGGCTCAGATAGGAAATACGTGATTGTAATGACGATTATGGCGTTATGATACACTTTTCAGACAGGTGTAGTCCATCAATAAACAGTATTTTGTGAGATCTGTTCAGGTAACAAATATAGTTTATCAAGATGCTTAATGAAAATACTTAAGTCAAAATTGTCGGATACCGCCTTTAACACCCTTAATGATTTAATATTATCAATATAATATAGCATGTCACGTGCGTCATGTTGTATTTTACATGCTTGATATGTTTACTTATGTATTGTCGCTGTACAATTTGAGTTTAATAAAGCAAGTTCAAGTACAATATAAATATAAGCTTCATGTTACATTGTAAAAGGTTAAAAACTCCAGTGAAAGTCCTTTTCGAAGACTTTGTTTAGATTTAGAATATTATATTTTCAGATCGCTATACATGACTTATCAATGGCAAATAATCAACTAATTAAAGAAAAAGCTATCGGCGCTTTGAGGAACGAACAGTATGTGTATTAGTTACATGTACGCATGCGGACCCCACCCCTCCCCAGCCCCCCAGTACTGTGTTTGCAGTGCATTAATGATTACATGTTGAGGTTGCTGATTTTATAAACACCCGGCCGCTGGATAAGCGGGTTAGAGACCAACATTCCCAAGAGAGGAAGTTTGACTTTTGATGTCTGACTTTTGACCTCGGGCTAGAGCTGGCACGTGATGTTATTTCTTGCTCATACTAATATTCACTAAGCATTTCTCTAGACAGTTGTTACTAAAATCGGTTTATACATAAAAAAGCCCTGCTAGGTTAAAACAAGATTTCGTTTTTGAACACTGTGTGTCCATGTCATATTTTCTAACATAAATGAATGTTGTTTCGTTTTGAAATTGGTATCTTGATGTTTTCAAAACGGAGAACGACGTCAACAAATATTAACAATTCTTCAAAATCATTGTATACTAACATGCATACAATCTGATTTGTCTATGTTATCTTGTTATGCAACAAAAATGATGTATATGTACACATTTTCATACAATACCTTACAAAGAGTTGGCTTGTAAAGCTTCCCGTCTATGGCGGGTAAAGTTACTACGCAAAACCACAAAATGGTGGATCGATAGGTAAACCGGGAAGTGAATTGTAAAAATAGGCCATGTAGAGCCACAAATTAGCGTAATTAACAAGATAACGAATAGTTGATAAAACTCTTTCTACCAGTTATGAATTATGGCGTCTGTTGATACAGCATTGTAGCGAAGATTGAAGGTGTACATTTGCTTTTCAGTTAACAGTTGCTAGGCATTAAAACCATCACGCAGAATTGAATTATTTATGGAGAGTTGGGTAGAATGCCCCTCAGACAAATAAGGCTATTGAGAATAACAAAATATTGGTTCCAAATTTTACAAAGTGAAGACAAAAATACATCAGACATACCTACCTTAAGATGTTACATGGTAGGAATAATCCCAACAGAATGGCTTGGACGTTATATGTGAAAATCATGCTAGAAAGATATGGTTTTAGTGAAGTGTGGTTACACCAAGGAGTAACAAACGTCAATTATTTTATAAATGTCTTCCAAGAAAGAATACAAGATTGTTACATTCAACAAAAGTATATGAAAATTAATAATTCGACAAAGGTATTTACATGTAATTGTTTTACTGATTTTGATTTTAAAATGTATTTGATACCGTATCATTACAGAAGTACAGAGTCATATTGACTAATCTCAGAGTGTCTTCATATAGACTTGAAACAGAAACAGGGCGATGGCACAAATCACAACCATGCAGTTGCAATCAAGGAAAGCAAATGTAAACATTGTCATAAATTAAGACGAATTTCATTTTGCATTAGAATGCCAGTTATATACAGAGCTGAGAAACATTACATAAAACCGTACTTTAGGACATATACAAATGCCTTGAAATTTCGTGTATTATTTTCAAGTACAAGTAAATTTGAAACTGGCTGCCTGTGATATTTAAGCCTTTAAGCAAAAGCCAACAAACATCAACACTTTTAATAGCCTTGTTATGTTCTGAGTTTTAGATATGTATATAGATAGTTTCCACATCAGTGAAAATCCATTATCTTGGCAGCCATCTTTGATGGCAATTTCAATGGATTTTCAGATGACTTGTATAGAAGCGTAAATGTTCTTGTAATTTCTTCATTTGTTGTCCTAAAATTTAAAGCTATACACCATTGGATAGCTCTTGAAATTCATAATTTTAGAATGCAATATTTTTAAAATTGATAAATGCACAAAGAATTAATACACAGAAATAGATAAAATGATTGGTTCATCCTTAAACAAAATGAAAAGTGTAACTTTCTTGGTTGTATATTGTTTACTTTTTAAACTATCAAAATACAGTTTTTATATTGAAAATATGCCAAATTTGATATAATATACAGTAAAAAAGACTGAAAAATACCAACACAGCGGTGAGTTTAATACAGCACATGTAGGCCTGCATTAGCTTCTGCCTTCAACGATGGCTGCCTTAAACTGTCTTATCAGTGCCTATGACATCACATGGAAACTTTCTATATGTATTTGTATTTTGTTTATATTCACTGTACTCTTACCGCTTATGTATATGGCTTTCCTAAATGTATCAAAAGTTGGAAACCTATTTCAGTTAACTACTTCCGTATTACACCTGTGCGGTGTAATAAGATTGAAACATTGTTAAACCTCCATATCATTGATCAGTTAAATTTAAAGTATGTTCTTTTCTGCGTTTTTAATATTCAGTTTGAATTAATGTTTAATTGTTTAACACTTTGATCTTTAAAAAAAAATAGATGACGCATACCAATCGGATTGGAACGCATGCAGCTCGTAATTGTTATACATTGAACGGTTAAAAAATATACTGATTAATAATGGCTATGTTTAACTGCTCATTTACTTTTAGTTTATGAACTTTTAAACAGGCGAACAATATTTTAATAGCGAGTCATAAGAAAAATCGGAAGTGCGATTGCATAGCTATGTGCGATTGTTTGCGGATGTAGCCGAGGTATTCCGAAAAGGAAATGCCGATATCTATGTACGCATGCGCAATCGGAAATAAATAAGTTTACTGAAAAGTGGATGCAGAAACACAAGCTATTTTTAAGAAAATTTCTTTACCAATATGTCATTTATATGTAATTTAAACTAAACAAGACAAAATGTAAGGATGATAAAAACAGACTGAGGAGAAGAAGTTAAGGTAATTCCGAGTTCGGGTTCTTTCTCAAAGGGTCAACTGCGGACAAAAGATGACCTGATTTTGTTGACTCAAACCAAAAGTGGTCGTGCCTGGACGTCTGTTTTGATGATGAATTTGCCTTAACGCACATAGTTAAATGCTTAATCTATTTTTTTCCAAAATGCTTAACTATTGGCTACAAATTAGGTCAATAACTTAACATAGACAGGCTGAGTAAGCTAGCATCAATTAATTTCAATTCTAAAATTCGTCTGAACAGCATCAACGTTTTTGGTTGTCATAGACTGAGTTACACTTTGTGCTGTGGCTTACAGGATTAAGTTAACTGCAGCCAAGGCAAACCTTAGATGATGTAAAATATGAAAGCCTTTACATGTGCTCACAGGACAGTTTCAGCCTATTTATGAGAGGCTGTTAACTTGTACACATCATTGTGTTTATCACATTTTGTATTAAATGTGGTATCTCGGTGTGACCTAAATTCATAGTTTCAAGCATACTTGTCTTCACTGTTTCTAACAAAAAAAAATCATAAAATTTAATGATAAACTACTTGAGTAATAAACAACACCAAGCTTTTTAACAATTAAAAAGAAAGTATCTTTAAAACAGTAAAATGTTGAGTTTTTAAAACACACTACCGCCAAATTTAGGAGATCAACAAATTTTGGTATATGACAATTTACCTACAGTTTGGACATATTCTTTTCTTTAAAACAACCAAGTTAATAAATGCCTGAAAAAAGATCCCATGAAATGCTGTTTACTGACACCCTACACTACAAATATGTATTTTAAGTTGAACCACACTGCACAGTTAGCTATTTTTAAACTAGAAAACATGTGACCACTTAGATTTCAGACCATGTTATATCATCATCAGTGTTATCCATTCTAACATTTATATCCATTTTAAGCAGAGATCCCCATCATGATTATTTATAGATGTTAAAGAAGAACATTTAGTGGGGTTTATCTCACCATTTCTATTGTAAAAAAATATGTTCATAATGATTTTTTTTTACCCAGGTATGAGTGTTTTCAGATATTAATCCGAAATTTCCCCAAATCAGGGTTCAGACAATGTTACATATGATATTAGCAAACTGTGGGACACCACCTTTAAATAAATATTAATAAGGATTTTTTTTAAATTGTTAGCTCTTCTCAGCACACATTTATGTTAAGTAAAACATTATATATTTAAATCAAATTTGAATACTTTTGTTGCAGGGTTGTGTAAACCACAGAGATTAGATGCAAACAATTATTGAAGTGTAACCACACCAACCGCCAAACTGTCGTCAGAAGCATTAGAACGAGAGTCGTCCTCGACCTCCTCGTTGGACCATGGACGACTCAACATCTCTCGGGTCTCGACCCCGCCTCCTCCTGACATGTCCTGTCCTGTTGCGGAGAACTGGTGCTATACACAGGTCTGTAGAACTGTTTGCCAACTTTACCATGTTCTTATACTTTAAATAGCTTAATGTCGTAACTGTTTTTCTCCGACAGTCAGCTTATTTCAGAGGGTATTATAATTATATTATGTTTTAACCTGTTATTGGCTTTTACAGGTAAAAGTTGTCAAGTTCTCGTATATATGGACCATAAACAACTTCAGCTTTTGTCGAGAAGAAATGGGGGAGGTCTTGAAAAGCTCCACATTCTCTGCTGGTGCAAATGACAAACTTAAATGGTAAGTAAGATTGAAGATTTAGAAATATTTGTAGCCTTGAAGGTCGACAATTTTTTTAGGTGGAAATGACAAACTTGAATGGTGAGTTAGATTAACGATTAAGAAATATTTGTAGATGGACACTATTTTTAGGTGGAAATGACAAACTTAAGCCCATGCTTGCAGGAAACACCATAATGGTAGGGTTTGTTTTATTTTAATGGGATTAATATTGTTTGCAACAATTTAAGTTCAAAATGGTTAGTAAGATGAAAAATTTAGAAATATTTGTAGAAGGGTAATCTTTCCTTTTTTCCTGAAAGACTAGATAAAGCTGCATCTTACACTGTCCTAAATAACAATTGTAAATGTGGTGTACCTTTTTATCTGCATTTATCAACCTATCACATACCTTAGCCATTAAAAGAATAAGTGGCCACTTAAGGTACAATACAAATTGTTCTAATTGGACAGGGAAAAGGCATGTTAAGTAGTTAGTATATAATGATAGGAATGGGAGCTTGCCAGAACAAGTACAAGGTGACATCATCTGATTGTCTTTAAAGCAGTTAGGTGGTGAGGTTATTGTTGATAAGATGATGATGGGAAAGATACATTGGAGTTATTTAGCCAGACACATGGCAATGAGACTTGGGGACCTGTATCATTCAATTGTAATAAGACACATGACAATGAGACTTTGGTCCTGTATCATTCCACTGTAATAAGACACATGACAATGAGACTTGGGGTCCTGTATCATTCAATTGTAATAAGACACATGACAATGAGACTTTGGTCCTGTATCATTCCACTGTAATAAGACACATGGCAATGAGACTTGGGGTCCTGTATCATTCAATTGTAATAAGACACATGACAATGAGACTTTGGTCCTGTATCATTCCACTGTAATAAGACACATGACAATGAGACTTGGGGTCCTGTATCATTCAATTGTAATAACACACATGGCAATGAGACTCGGGGTCCTGTATCATTCAATTGTAGTAAGACACATGGCAATGAAACTTGGGGTTCTGTATCATTCAATTGTAATAAGACACATGACAATGAGACTTGGGGTCCTGTATCATTCAATTGTAATAACACACATGGCAATGAGACTTGGGGTCCTGTATCATTCAATTGTAATAAGACACATGACAATGAGACTTGGGGTCCTGTATAATTCAATTGTAATAAGACACATGACAATGAGACTTGGGGTCCTACATATCTTAAGATGTCAACCGTGGTTGAAAGGTTAGAGTCACTAGCTTGTAACCTCTCAGTCCTTCAGCGCATGGGTTCAAATCTTGGTCTAGGGCAGGAACTTTCATGGCGTCATTAGATTTACCACTTTACTCCACACTGCTTTATCCTATTTAATTTAAATAAAGCAACATAATTTAGTTGAAGTTCTGTTTATGCTTAGCGTCAAAATATGTTTTGGAGACTTTCTGTATAAATAATTTATTAAGGTTTCATATCTTAGCAATATACACATAAAAATGACATTTTAAAAATGTGGTGAAGATCATTGATTTAATAAAAATAAATTTGAATCAGATACCCAGATACTGTTATGTATTCTTGTTATCTTTCACAGGTGTTTAAGAGTCAACCCAAAAGGTTTGGACGAGGAGAGCAAAGAATACCTGTCACTTTATTTACTACTTGTATCATGCAACAAAAGTGAAGTTAGAGCAAAGTTCAAATTTTCTATTCTGAATGCGAAACGAGAAGAAACAAAAGCTATGGGTAAGCAGTTTATTTAGCACTCATTCCTAAGATGTAGCCTATTTCTGATTTTCTATGGGTGCCTCTAATCATTTTGGTAGAATCACCTTTGTAACTAATCACATAGGTTTAAGCTCTGAAAAAACTTTTTATTTGGGAAGTATTATCAGCTGGCTTATTTAATAAAAAATAGTCAATTTTACTTTTTTTCATAAGAAAAGAAAATTATGATGTTATACTTAATTACTTCCTTAATCTTACTGAATATCTAAAGCTTAAGTTTATTTTATGAATTGATCAATAGAGTGACAGGTCATGGTCAAGATAAACTTTGATTTGTTAGATGCCAAAATATTGGAAATGTCAATTTTATGCAGTTTCTCCATGTGACATTCAACAGTCAAAAAGTAATACATTCTTTGCTATGTCATGTCTTAATCTTTGGTGCCATAGTTTTCAATTGGACAGTCAACCATCAGTTATTACGAGTGTATGATATTTTTTACCCATTTCATTTCTTTTTTTTCAGAGAGCCAGCGAGCCTACAGATTTGTTCAAGGGAAAGATTGGGGCTTTAAAAAGTTTATTCGCAGAGATTTTCTCATGGACGATGTGAACGGCTTGTTGCCAGATGACAAATTAACAATTTTTTGTGAGGTAACTATCTTAGACCCTAATTCTATGAAATAAATATGTCTTGTCTATTTAAGAGCTATTATAAAATGTGAAGAAAATGCTGCTAAGATAAACATAAATTAACCATTAAATGAAAAAGATTTTAATACGTTGCAGCAATCAAATCAATAATGATCGAAATAGCAACATCCAGCTATTTTGGTGAAGGGAGACCACAAATAAATGTATAGTTAGAACCAACGATACATGGCAGGTTAGCTGGAAGACCTTCCTAATGTAAGTCTTTCCTGCACCAACTGGACTTGAACCCATGTGGTGAGAAGCTAAGCAGACAGATGAGTTATCAGTCAGAGACTCCCACTTCGTCACATGCGCTTCAAAAAGTATAATATTAAATTGAAACTTATTTCATAAGTCATCGTAATATTTTTTCAAAATATTTCTTGAGTTAAAGGTAACTATTTTGGAAACATATGTTATATAGGTTAGTGTGGTGGGAGACACCGTAAATGTTTCTGGTCAGTCCAATTGCACGCCAGTTAAGGTGCCTGAGTGCCGACTTAGTGAAGACATGGGCAGTCTTTTTGAGCGTACTTCCTTCAGCGATGTTACGTTGTGTGTTGGCGGTCGGGAGTTCCAGGCACATAAGGCTGTCCTCGCAGGTAATTTATTTATCTATTCAGACCTGTAGAAAAAAGTGCATGCTGAAACAATATTCATATCTTGTAAAGCAAGATATCTTGTTAAAAGGATTGTTGACTTACTGGCAGGCATAGCTGCAGGTCAGTGCTTTGTGGTAATGTTTTCTAACCGGGCTACATTGCACTGCTAGTGCTACCCAGAAATATGGGTAGAGTCTTCCCATTAATAGATGCCTGTTACAAGAATAAGTATAATTGTTTATCATATGTTTATCTGGAAACAAAATGACACAAAAGTAGGTCCTTTATACTATATACTAATATCTAAAACAAATAAGAAATGAATTTATAAATACACAAGATGCAATATTTTGCAAATCAATTGATTTTTATGACTGGTAATTAGATTTTAGCACCTGAGTGTTGACAGCTACAGAAATAGTAACAGGTGACATTATGGGCAGTGTATGCAGTGAGATCAGACCTAGAGCTCAGCCCAATATAATGATCACAAATATGTTCAATTAATAAAATACACACACAACTCCTGCCTGCAGCACATACCATGGTTATTGATGTTTGTCGATCTCTTTGCCTCATACACATTTTAGATAATTTATCCTGATATCATGTATTCCAGAATTTAATCCCTAAGTTTTAAGTTCCACCACTATATATATCTACAGACAGGTTTAAAAATGTGTAAAATGTACTCTAGTCTAAGTGTTACCTTGTCACCACTTAGACTTGCAACACAATCTTTTTATGAAATATCTGAAATAAATTGGTATTCGATAAATGGTTAAATAAATTAGCATAAAAGTTCTAAAGAACATTTGCATTTAACTTTCTGACATAACAATTAACATGAATGGCTTTCAGCATTTAATCTTATGTTTAACATTACAGCAAGATCAATGGTATTCAATGCAATGTTCGCTCATGAAATGGAAGAGAAAAAACAGGTAAGTTTTTCTACTTTGTTGTATTCAATTATGACAATTCAGCTGAACTGATTTGAGTAGATTTTTTATGTGCAGTGTTGTTTTTAATGAATAAAAAGTCAGCCTCAAAAATAAATTTTATTTATAATTGGTCTCCTTAATATATAAATAATTACAGTTCTCCAGGCTAAGGAAATAAGTGATATTACTTAATTAAAAAAAAATAGTTTAATTCGTTTTTATAAATTTAAAAGAAATAGCTGAATTTAAAAGAAATATTGTGAAATAACTCCTCAGCCCCTAACCGCATGAGTTTCAGTCCCAGTTTGGATGAAAACATGTGGGGAGATTTTCCAGCTTACCTGTGGTGTGTCAGGGTTCTTACCTGACCTAAGTCTGTGGTCTTCCTCCACCAATAATTATCTGGATGTTGCCAATATTACCATAATTGTGTCAGTATGAGGTAACAATAAAGAAAAACAAATAAAATGTGTAAGACTTTTTACTTAAGTAAATTTTAAATCTAAATAATTTCCTTTAGATGCCTGTGTAGTAACGTCTAATCAACAATTACAAAAGTAGCAAATAGTGTTTGTTGATTATTCTTTATATTCTTTTTGCTTGTTATCATTTCAGAACCGTGTAGATATAGCTGATGTTGACCATGAAGTGATGCGTGAGATGTTAAGGTTTATTTACACAGGCAAAGCACCCAATCTAGATAAGATGGCTGATGATTTGCTGGCTGCAGCGGACAAGGTAACTTTGTTTTGGCCTTCATTCAACCCTTATAATGAATTTCTAGTTTTGCTGTTTGATGTTTTTTGCAGAAAATAGCTTCGAGTCCTTTTATGTAAGAGAAATTATAGCTCACCTATGCAGCTTTCAGATACCCTTTTGTCCATAGCCAAACATGCAGCATCAACAATTTGCTTATGAAAATTTCAGAGGCTGTATCATTGACACCATTTTCATACTAATAAATGCTTGTCCACATTTAATCTTGAATAAAATTGTAACTGGGTCCTGTGGTTTCAAACAGTAGGAAGCTAAAATCAAGGTGAAGTGCAATGTTGAGTGCTATGGCTTCTGGTGTTAATTGCTTTCTTGTTATTGTTACTATTTTATAGTTGTTCAACATGCTTATAATCCAGCATACATAAAAAACTTTGTAAGATAAGATTTACAAAAAATCTCTATTCATTGACCCAGGATGCACTGTGCATTGTGTGTTGAGCCCAGCTGCATGATGTTTCTACAGTTTTCTATGTGTGACTTTTTTCAGTATGCATTAGACCGGTTAAAGGTGATGTGTGAGGAAGCATTGTGTTCCAACCTGCTAATAGACAATGTGTGTGAAATACTGGTCCTAGCTGACCTTCACAGTGCTGATCAGCTAAAAACACATGCTATAGACTTCATTAATAGGTGAGTTTATTGATTTCTTTGATTCATCTGTATTGTAGAAAAAGATATTATAATATTGGTTCTTGCAGACCATTTAAATACACAAACTTTAGACTTAAATTTATTTTAAAAGCTTGATAAATAATCATAGATTGTTTTTGTATCTTGATATATTAGATTATAATTGGGAGTAACCATGTTTTGACATCTTGATCTAGTACACTTTTCCTCCAACAGCTAAAATCACTTATTGTGTCATTACAAAATATTTATTAAAACTTACCTTTGGTGGCTCAACTTCTTGAAAAATCTTATCTGGAGGTCACTGTTATGGTAGAGTTAAGGCATTTTGCAAAAATATAAATAGCATACTTAAGAAACTTTATGAAACAAGAAGCAACATATATACCACACAAAACAAGTTTAAAGTAACTAAAGTGTTTTTGTTTGTTTTGTTAGCCATGCAACAGATGTGATGGAGACGCAGGGTTGGAAGACTCTGATTATGAATCATCCCCACCTGATAGCCGATGCTTTCCGAGCACTAGCAAGTCAGCAAAGTCCACCCCTTGGACCAACGCGGAAACGTGTGAAGCAGTCCTAACACACACTGCCCTGCCCTGTAATCCTCATCACCCTCTCACATCATTGTGATATACATGTATTGTAGACGCCATCTGGTTCTGTCATGGCTAGGGCATGTTGCCACCCAGAGGCGTTTGCTTCTTACTAAAGACATATATTAGGGCGTAGCACTGCCATGGCAAGTATCAAGGCTACATTGTGGCTTCCCTTTATTGAAACAAAGACATATAGCCCAATGGAGGTATTATCCTTTTATAAAAATGTGTACTGTTGCATTGATCCTGTGCCCCATTTCTAATTAGTTACGATTAAGTATATTGTCGAAATCAACTAAAAATTCTGTCTGGAAATTATATTTGGTTAAGTATATAATGAAATTCAATTGACTACTGTCTGTATTTTATGTATTTAAATTGCATCTACTATTAATTTAAGTAGCTCGTCTCATTTGGCATTTTATATTTATCAAGAGCCCCAATCACATCAGTTTTATTTGGATGTAACAAGTTCACAGAAGTAAACACTTTTTTTTTTTACCATGTTAATTTTTTAAAAATCAAATAAAATTACTTCTTTACTAAGTACTAAGTCTATTTTGTGAAATCTCGTTTGAAAAGGTTTATTTGGGGCACAGACAGATGCAATCACTTTGTTTAGAGAAACTTGTCAGGTTGTCATATGTTTAACAAAGAAATGACAAATTGTATTAAAGTAACCATATAACATTCCTCTAACATTTGTGAATATAAGGGACATATTATTATGAAGACCAGCTAGTTATACATAACAAGTATAATGAAATCATAATTGCTTATTAACAAAGCAAATATTTTCATACAAACTAATAGATGAGACCAAGTGAATTTTTTAAAAAAAAATATGGTTTATTTTGATTAGTATTTACCAGTAAATTAATTTCAGTTGATAAATTTAATTAGGAATTAAAAAAAAATTTGAAGCCAGTAATTGATTTTTGATAACTGGTACTCCATTTTATCAATGGAATCAATTTTCCTAGTCCTGTTTTTCTTTAATTACTGAAAACTTTTAATATGTGTGTGCTGTTAATTATGGTTTCATATACAGTGGTTATATTTTTGCTTTTCAAACTTAAATTTAGCTAAATTAGAAAATTTAAAAAAGCACTCTTTGTTAATTGCACATTTCCTGAAGAAAAAACAACTGTAGGTTGGATTATCCTATTCAATGCCTATGATATTTAATTTCAATTGCTGTGGACGTAATATGCATGTTTGTACAACATTTGTCTTAACAAAACTATAATTTATCTGCTCCCAGGAGAAAGAATATGGATAAGCCACCACATTCAAACCATAATTTCTCATTCCATCATAAGAACACCATTTTTTAATCTTATATTATCATAAACACTGTGTTGTGGCTACTCATTTGAAGTGATGTGAATGTGTAAGTACAATGAACAGGTTTGTTTGATAATCTAGATAAATTGCATATAAAACAAAACATGTTGCTTACACATCCAAGTAGAGTAAATTGGAAATACCATCAGCCTGTACTGAAAGCTTTTATAATATTAGAAGAAAGTTTATCACACAACTTGATGTGTATTCATTTAGTAACACATATTTGTTTTTGTTTTTAGTATTTGAGTTGAAGAGTTGACACAAAGTTGAGTCATATCAAACAATACATTTAATTAAAGGGTTATATAATAAATATATGTCAGCATTCATGTTCATTGAATTCTGAAAACATTAAAACTAATTGGATGACACAATACAAAAGCTGGCAGAGTCTTATTTCGATTTGTTTCATCCAACTAGATTCATATTTTCAGTTCTATTCAATGAACACTTTTGTCAGACACTTAAGAAAATATTAATTATTTTTTGAAAAACAATATATGTTAAACCTGTGAATGTCAGCAATGAAACAACAATAGTAGGCTTCTTAAATCGTCTTCTCACATTGAATTTTGTAATCCGTTGATATTGCTTCCTAGCAATTCCTGGTTTCGTCCGGTGTTTTATGCATAGTGTCAATGCACCAGACTTTTCGGGGTAAACACTCCTTTTGCTACCTCTGTACGAAAAGTGATTGAAAACTCTTGATGGTATGGAATTGATTTACCTACATGATCTTATTATTAAAGTAGGCGTTGATAGTCATTGCTTTATATTGAATTGTATCTTTTTGTAATTTATAAGTTGTTTTTTCATTGATTGTACATATATTTTTTTGAGTAATTTCTTAGGGCACTTTTTTTGTCAGATACTTGTTCAAAAATTAATTTCAATGAAATATTTCATTTCAATGAAGTTGATTATTTTCCCATTTGACTACCTTCTGATTGAAAATCAGTAGTAACAAATTCAAATTAAATCACCATAGAAAGATTATTATTTATATTATATGAGAAGTGCTTATTGTTAGACTTTTTAAACTGGACAAATTCTTTAGATTGGTTAGATTTTGATTGCAAAATTCTTTTCCTTTAGTAGTTTTATCTTGTCTCTGTAATTCAAGTCTTGGCAATGCATTTTCAGCACAACACAAGACTGTTGGATTTTTTAACAATTTGATAAAAAATAATTTTGTTTTGTTTGCCTGTGTTCAGATGGTGGTGGAATAGAAAACGGTTGTTTTGATAACCTGTAAATTATAAAGATGTACTTACTTTGGCATTATTTATCAATGAGACAGATTTTTTATTATAATCAACACAGTTTCAATAATTTACTTAAAATACTTATTTTTCTAGGCACTTATTCAAAGGATCAAATGATATTGTTGACTTAAACATTGTTGTGTTATCTGATTTATTGTGAAACTACCAAGAGGCAGACAGCAAAGGTCAGTAGTACAGAGTACCACATCCAGTGTCTGACCTCACTTCCCATCCCTTACTCACCAAACATTGTGTTTATCATATCATGCATACTCTGTCTCTACTTGCAGAATCTCTCCCCATCAAAATGTTAAGCTAGTAGTATTTATGTGCTGTATGTTGTTTTTTTACCTATACTTCATCACATGTGCATGCATTATGTCACAGTCTGTCTTGGATTGTTTTGCAAGACTTACTTCTGTACATACCTGTATGCATGTGCTTTGGTTGTCTACCCCTGCTAGGAAAGCCAGTGGTGGCCAAAGAGTAGTTCCACTTTCCATAATAAATTTATTAGTAATTTAATTTACTGCAGAACAAATTAGCAGTAATTGGTTTGATGTTTTAGTTGGCAAGAGTACCATAGGGAATCTCTTGGCTTTTTTCTGTTGACTTATGTGTACACTATAAATATGTTTAACAAACTATATTGCTGGACAAAGCAGCGGTTATCTTTCCATTTTATTTTAGCAATTTATTCATCTAATCATTGCCAGCTTTTCTTTATTTGTTTTGTAAACTGTATCTATTTGGGCATCAGCAGTACATGAACAGTATTAGATTTTAGAGAGAAAGAAGAAATTCACTATCAAATATACTCCCAATTTGAAGTTCTAGATAAAATTAAGTACAGTTTCTCTGGTGTCAAGTCATAAAGACAAAAACCTGTATAATTATAAGGCATATGTTTAAGCACAGCTGTAACTTCTTGTAAATTAATTATGTTCTATTCATACTTATGAAATCTGTAATTAATTGAACTAAATTTTATATATTTTCCATTACTGGTAATGAAGATTTAAAATGTGATGACATGCATGATGCAGCCAAGTTATGCCCTTTGATTGCTTGAAGGCTCTTCTATATTTTTTATTCTTTATTGATTTTAATCAAGTTTATTATTTGTTAGCCAATGTGTAAACTTGTTTATTCATTATTTTCTGACATGTTGTCATAACTTACACAAAATAGTATTCATAATTGTTTATTGCATTTGACAAATGTTTAATCACAAAATGCATACAATACTGCGTATGTTGTCTTTTTGGTTTCTTTTATGAAACAGATACAGAAAATGTGTATTTTACCCTTTATATGTTCTGTCTAATATACAAGTCATGAAAAAGTGTGAATATTTGCTTGTAGCATTTGTTTAACGTTGCACTGAAGCAGTGTTGCCAAGACGATTCTATAGCTGGGTCAATTTCACCACAAGTCCAAGGAAAGTCTTATACACTTTTCTAACAGTTTTATTGTTTGTGTAATCAAGCACTGAGAAGGAAGCACTATAACTGCTTTTAAAAAAGAAACTTAGTCCAACTTAAAGTGAATAATGAAATATATGAATTTTTCTTGTTTATTAAATTTGGCCTTTGCTTACTTGACTCTAGGCTTCCAAAATTTCAAGCTTAAGTCTCTTACCATTATCAGTCAATTGATTGGATTGATTTTTGTATACTTCTTAGGTCTGTCCAATCAGGTCTGTGAGTATGGTTTCAAACTTCACTGTAGTCCCAGAACCTTGTCCTCTAACCTTGTCCTTTTAATGACCCAGACTAATCTTAAAAGCTTTATGTTAGAGCCTTAGCAGCAATTCCTACAAAAAGCATAGCTCCAGATCAGCTATCTCCCTACCAGGACAGTCTAATTAATACTTGTTAAAGAGGCTTATAGATCTAAGGACTTTTGGTGAATAAGACCCAAGCAGAAAACGATATTGCCAGTGTATTTTTGTCTCATGTTGAGAATCACCATCCATTACACAGAAGTCTTTCATTCCACTGAAAGTGCAGCCCAGGATCATGTCACCGATTCTTTCAGAAACCTATGATTGAAAAGAAAAGTATGTTCTTAAATATTTTCTTATTTAAATTTTTTGAAAAATGTAAAAAAAATACATAACTACCTGCTTGTTTAAAGCATTCACAACTAGATCAAAAATGCTGGATGTCATGCTAAATTATATCATCACCCACAACTGGTGTTCAGCACTGTAAACCTGTCGAGAGAGACCATTGTGTATGGGTAACCCATCTGTATTTCATTGTTTAAATTTGTTACCATAGTTATGCATGAAGACGGATGTGTGAGCTGTGTGGATGAGGGGAAAAAAGAACTGCAGCCTTAAGGTTCCTCTGGTATTATTTGAAGTGATTTAATTGGACTAAAATACTTTTGATTTTTATTTAAAAAATGTATGTAGGAAGTGTCTTGTTTAATGATAAAGTAAAATATGTACACAGCCACTTTGTCAAACTTGACATATACATGATATAATTCTTCAAGTAAATGATGTCTACAGGTAACATATAAATAATTTTCAAAATGGAATAAAACATACATAATGAATTTTAAACTTATCTGATATGAAATAAGTACAGTTATATTTTAATTAATTAAAGTATTGTGGTAAAAGGACTAATAATGCATTACAATAAGACACTTAAGTGTCATTCTTTTATGCATATCATTAATTCTTCACTGTTGTGTTGGTGAGAATTATAAATTAAATTTTTGTTGTTAGCATACAAAAGTATAAAAGAGGAACTAATGGGCAAGTGATTCATTATTTATTACTTTTGTATAAATGGAAGAGTGTTATAATGTTTATTACTGTAAACTTGTTTATGTAAATACATTAAACTTTGTAAATTTTACATGACTTATTTCTTTTCTTTCAACAATATAAAATAGATATTTTACATAATATATAATTGTCAAAGTTTGTAAAAATTGTTATAAAATAAACAAACCTTACAAGCAAGCATACTAGGCCTACTTAAATTTGGTCAAGTATATAGACTATATAGATTAGTTCAGAAATAAATAATTCAGAAGTTTTATAGATGCAGAATATTTGTTTAATTTCCTTTTCTTAACACAATAAGTTACACAGACTTCATCAAATTTGTATAATTCATCGATACTCATGTAGTGAATGAAACTTATTTTATTGTTGATACTTAACAGATGTAAAAGGAAGGTGAAGGAGATTGTTGGTATGTTTGTCACAGTTAATTGTTGCCACTAGTGTTAGACCTGTAAGTATAATCCATACTAACAAATTCAAGACAATCGGTGTATGGTGTAGAAGACTGTCACACAAGAATGTGATGGACCACTTCTGGGCCCAACTTTAATAAACAAAATCACTGATAAGCACCCGACAAAAAACAACAACAAAAACCATCAAAATTATAACTATCGAAAAGTTGTTTGTTAAAAAACTGTTTGCAAGCATGGCAGAGAATGCTGGCCACAACAATATCTATTGACCAAGTGATGAGTGCTTGGAACGACATGGAAACAAGACATTTAAACTATATTTCCCTCACTTCCTATTTATTGTCTAAAAATTATCACGCACACTATCAAAACCTAAAATATTAAATATATATCATGGTCTAATTTAAATGCTGCATCTTGCATGTCATTATACAAATGTACGATATATTAAGACTAATTGATTGCAAGTAATGTTCACATGCATTGTGCAAACTAAGTACAAGTTTTTCAAATTATCATTCAGAAAGCAATAATAACAGCTTCTTAGTAGTATCGGTAAGTACAAAACAACAAGAAATAGTATTAAGTAATGTATTTACAATATAGGGGTACTTCGTAGCTTGTGAAAAGAAGACCGTCTTTTTATCACAGTTACTGATTCTTTGGTCAGTGTCACTGTAAGGTATAAACACATAGAGAAAAGCCCAAAAGATGTTTAATTTTATTTCTTATGTACCAACTATAAAAGCACAGTTTGCAACAACAAAAAATAGAATAGCTAAAAGGAAAACATTGTTGGACAAAATATAAGGCTGGGATAACAATACATTTAAATACAAATAGTGATTAAAATTAGTTGAAAATGTACATCTGTGTAAAGATATGAAAACTATTTTATGACTATGTAAATAACAAAGGTTTATTTCATTTGGTTCATAAAATGTTTCGAATTCGTCCACTCATTGCCAGTGCAGGCAAACAGTTACTCAGATTGTTACTAGCCACTTATTTTGCGGAATTTTATAATACAATTGTAAAACCTTTTCTGTTATCTGCTTACAACTACACCCAGCAGTAACTAGACATATACCTAGAAGATTTTTCCTTAAATCTTAAAGTATTTCCTTACATATATGAAAATTTCCTTAATTCAGTCTGAGAAATTTTTTAGTATTTTTTAATTAAAAGCAATTTCTTAGTTTAAGTGAGAAAAATCAACTAAGAATTTGTATGAATACCACCCCAGATCCTAATCAGACAGCTTCCAGCAAGAATGGACAGAACTGGATCAAATCTATTGTCCCCGTCATCAGAACCCACAGTAAAAAGTCAATTATCACTACATACATATACTGTGGGTGACTTGGCCAGGAAAGCTTCCTACTCATGAATATATGCATGACGTGTTTGAAAGTCCAAAGTGGCATGGAAATTCAGCCAAAGAAATTATTACAATTTGGGGCATTGCAGGAAAGTGTGGCCATGTCGACATTGGCTTTAACTGAACAGTAGCGTTGATGCAATACCCATTTTCATTGGACCATTGGTTGCTATGAATAATCATGAAAAGGAACTTTTACCATCCTAATATCCTACGGCCACTATGAAACAGACTTCTATTATTGAACGTGGGTTTTGATGATGTATTGTCCCTAACCTGGTCAATTCATGCATAGCAGAGTAAGACTTCATTATGTAATGAAACAATGTTTTGACCAAATTTTTTAAAATGCATAAATATGGTACCATGTCCCGATACTTAAATGCTTCTAATTTTGAGTGACATTAAACAAGTTATTTCATGAATACCTAATGATCATTTTACATTTGAGTCACATGTGCAGTGTGGTGTAGAAAAATGTATTTAATCACATTTCATGAAATGCCCGATACCTTATACTATCAAAATATGTATGTCATGTGCTGACTTGTTTAAGGTTATCATTCACAATTCAACTTTCTCTTAAGATTGAATAAGGGTGAAGAAATCATGTAATATATATAGGATAAATAACAAAACGTTCTAGATAGGAAGTAAGTTTTTTTGTTTTGTTTATTTAAATAAATTCCAGCAACACAATTATGGTTCTCATAGAAACATCCAGCTATTTTGGTGGAGGAAGTCCCAGACAAATGTCCTATACTATGCCAGTCAGCTTGAAGACCTGCACACAAGTCCTTAGACCTGGCCAGAATCAGCTGGAAGATCTGCCCACAACAAGTCCTTAGACCTGGCAAGGGTCAGCTTGAAGACCTGCCCACAAGTCCTTAGACCTGGCTAGGATCAGCTTGAAGACCTGCCCACAAGTCCTTAGACCTGGCCAGAATCAGCTGGAAGACCTGCCCACAACAAGTCCTTAGACCTGGCAAGGGTCAGCTTGAAGACCTGCCCACAACAAGTCCTTAGACCTGGCTAGGATCAGCTTGAAGACCTGCCCACAACAAGTCCTTAGACCTAGCCAGGACACTTGAAGACCTGCCCACAACAAGTCCTTAGACCTGGCTAGGATCAGCTTGAAGACCTGCACACAACAAGTCCTTAGACCTGGCTAGGATCAGCTTGAAGACCTGCACACAACAAGTCCTTAGACCTGGCAAGGGTCAGCTTGAAGACCTGCCCACAACAAGTCCTTAGTCCTGGCCAGGACTCAAACCCATGGGGTGAGAGGCAAGCAGTCCGAGAAGTTAAAAAATGTGATTACAACTTGTCTACGGCCCACCAACCCCTCTGGAAATAAATAAAATGGCGATATAATCTTAAGTCAGCTTTTTGGTCCCTGTCATAACTATCATTGTGAATTAAATGTAAATGTGGAAGAGATCTATCATTTATCATGCAAAAATTAACAAAACATATTTCCAAAAAAAATAATTGCTATTTTGAGATGAACACATTTGGTAAACATGTGACAGCATGTTGTTATCATTTTAATTGGTAAAACATAAAAACATTTACGAATTAAATTAAATATTAAACAAATAAAATGCATTACTGATAAAGCAAGTAATTAAATAGGTTTGATTTTTTTCTTTGTTTTAATCCTACAAAGAGCCTTATTTTCAAATTTTCGGATGGTATACAACTTTAACAGCAAATGAACAATTCATTGTAATTCTTAATGAATATCACATCTGAAATCTGTCTAAAAATAGGCATTTCAACAATGTATAACAAAGAAAACAAGATATGTAATAAGAATACAACAGAAAATGGCAAGGAAAAACAGCTAAGCCTGAAAAACAATGTAAGTCTTTAACTTATATCTTATGAATGTATCTGTATATGTACAGTTTTTTTAAAACATATTTAAGATTTTTAATGACAATGTTTATATCTAACATAACACATAAAAATTAATTGACTATATAACAATGACAGAATATAAAAAAAACACTTAATAAAATATATTATGACTACGTGCAAAGTAAATATATAAAATATATAGTAAAATAACAAACTTGTAGAAAATAATTTTGTTTTTGAAAAGGATTGCAGTTACACAATTATAGTTATAATAGTAACGTCCAACTATTTTGGTGGAGGAAGACACTAGACAAATGTCTGGATAGAACCAACAGCTTACAGTAAGTCAGTAGCATGACCTCCCAACATTAAGGCATTCACCCCATCCGTGACACAAACCTACAAGCCGTGGCAAGAAATTATATTTAAAAAAAATTTAACAGATGTTGTTCTGCATATAAAAAAGCTAGTTACAAAGTTTGCCTACATAAATTTAACTCAGTAATGGTTTGTTTTGGCTTTTCAATCTGTTGGCTCTTATTCCATTTCTGTCTCAGCTGGCTATTTTTCATCCTACGCTTTGTTTAAGCTATCAGTCGTTATACAAACAAAAATGTTATCCTGAAGAAATAATTGAACTCTAATTATATGTATTGTTGCACATGTTTAATGTTTGTTTGTTTTTTGGGTTTATCATCCCACCAACAGTATTTCAGTTATCTGGAGACGGTTGCACATGTTTAATGCAAATTTTATGCGGACAAAGAAAGTGCAACATTAGATATAATGTCAGGTTTAAAAGATTACAAAAATAGTGTCAAACATTAACCTACTGCTTAGAAAAACAATTAAACCTTGAAGGTAAATGCATTTGATTTAAACATTTCTCCCAAGGGAATGTATATGATGATGTGCATGTTTAAGAAAACTGTTTTTGAACAAATTTGACAGCAAAATACATAAAATGTGCAGTAAAATACTCAAACATGTGCATGTAAAGTACTCAAGCATGTGCATGTCAAATACTCAAGCATATGAAATACTCAAGATGTGCAGGTAAAATTAAAGGTGCTGCTATATTTATTTGACTTGACAAAGACTTTAATTTCAAAACTAAGAAACTTAGTTATAAATAATAAACTAAACACGATGACAACAACAACACAAATTATAACAATAAGGTTAAAGTTAATACTTTGTGTTGGAATTCTTAAACATCTTGGACCCTGTTACCTTATGTTGAACTTAAATTTTGACATAGATTGAACAGGTAAAATTGTATTGTAAAAAATAACAGATTATGACTATATACAAACAAATACATGAACATGTAATGGTTCAGCTAACAACAGAACAACAACAACAGGTAAAGTTTGAACAAACAGCAAGAAACATTGTTGTTACATATATTTAATAAATAACGAAGCATAAGGTTTAGAAACTTGACCGTTCACTTTTAATGGTGTTTTAATGTGGTTATTCAGAGATCATCATTAAAAATTAAAAAATAATAAGCTAATTTGATTTTTATTTCTTCTGATTTTGTTATTAAGAAAGATAAATTGTATTTTGTTACAAAAAATGGATTTGTACCACTGATGCACATATAACAATTTAATTTAACCTTTATTTGAAATGTATATAAAGGAATTTCATGATTTTTCTTTCTTTCCATTTTTTATATTGGCATATATATCAATATACATACGGCAGTCATATGATTACCAATTTCTGTGCATACAAAAAGGTATTCAACCATCAACACACTGTTGGCCTACAAGCCTTATGGCCAACAACTCTTAACCCTATTTACTCAATGCCAAGCTCCTTTCGAATGTATCTGGCAATTATCTGCTGGGGTCTCATCTGCCATTCCTCCAGGGTTTCATGTGTTGCAGTAATCTGATCACTTT
Organism: Sinonovacula constricta; assembly: GCA_007844125.1. Taxonomy (NCBI): domain Eukaryota; kingdom Metazoa; phylum Mollusca; class Bivalvia; order Cardiida; family Solecurtidae; genus Sinonovacula; species Sinonovacula constricta. Next base: position 19,859,334 of record CM017560.1, read on the forward strand.
TAAGCCGGTCAACAATCGTACAGCAAATGATAGCACCTAGAAATTGGACAAAGCAGAAAATTAAATTATCAGTGCATTTGGCTACCAAAAATGGGTTCAACCACAGTCGGTCCTTTTTGCCGACTGACCATTCCAAGGCGGTATCTGATAGTTTTCCTTTTTGTGTGTTATGTCTCGTCTCTGTGATTTTGTCACATTTACATTTACCCTGTTTGCCTTTGTCTAGAGGTAGATTAGATTTAAATATCTGTGGAAATTTTGATAGGACATTTTCTTATTTACCTATTCACAATGCATATGCCATATACAGAATACAAGTTTCTATCAAGAAGAAAATTTTAAAGTGAGGTCTTCCAGCTGACAGACATTGTCTTGTCTTCCTCTACTAATAATAGCTGTAATTTGTCAATTCTTCAATTCATTTTCAATGATAACTCAAAAACAAGTGAGCCATTAATCCATTTTAGCCCTTTTAGTCCAACTATGTGGAGCAATTCATAGTACCTGTAAATAGTGTGGCCCATGGACTGACATCTTGTGTTTAAACTGGGATTCGAACCCTGGACATTCTGCTCCCAAGCACATCAACTAAACCACTAGACCACTGAGATACTGTCAGGGTAAATGAGTAATCTAGACAATGTTGCTGAGAAAGTAAGAAGCTTGTAATGTCATGATAGATTACCCAACTGCCTTTCATGTACTTTTATTCCAGCCCTGGACAAGAAAGGCATTGAAGCCAAACATAAAAGGTCAGCCATTTTTTGCTTTAAACAATGTCATTATATGATGCACAACAATGAAGAGTTATCTCATTTAAAATGTTAAAAAATAAGTTTGACTCATTTAATGACATGGTGCGCCACTTTATAACATACTTTCTGAATGTCTCATTAAACATTTCAGTTAAAAATGTAAGCTAACGTAATCAATCTTAGTACAAGACAGCTAACAGGAGAGAATAAAACCTACTGAATAAACTGCCAAAAATCAGTACCTTATATATTTTATATGCAACTAAACAGGTCTATATATAAGCTTGTAAAATGTTATAACCACTCAGAACACCTCAGCCATTTCTCAGACATATCGGGATACTATTGGCAGCCAACCTTCAAATTTCTAATGCATTCAGTAAAAGGTTCCATGCTTCAGTGTGAATGTCAACAACAGGATGACCTGTTGTCAACTAATTTGGTAAGCTGCTTGCGATTAAACCACCTGATGCTCAAGTATGTTTGACTTACTTTTGACAGCTGCTCTGTGGGCCATTGCAGCAAAGCAGAGAGATTCCATCTCAATATTCATCACACCTTTATCATGGATCCTCTTCAGGTATGCCATCTTGTCGTCTGCTGTGAAGTCACAAAATGCTCCATCCAGCCGCGCCTGGCCTGCATGAAGAAACCAGTAAGTTCACCTCATTCCTTGTGGGCATATTTGAAGAAGATATAAATGGTGGCCAAGCAAAAAGGAATTTAGTCTAGTTTTACCATTTATATGCTATGACTGCAAAAGGATGATAAAAGACATTGGCAACATACCTTGATTCAAGTAAATATCATTTTTCATAATTTAGTAATGAAAAATTTAAAAAATACTTTTCCTAGTTGTAAAATTCATTCAGGGGGTTTTGTCCACCTTGACATTTTTGACCCAGGGGCTTCTGTCCTCAGGGGCTTTTGTCCGTATCCCGGTTTCATCCCATGGAGCAGGTATTTTGTCTCCTATACAGGCTAGAACTGGAGGGTGGGGGACTGCTTTTATGCAGTTGTCACCTGAGGTGGGGGTGGAAGGTGTAAGTTTAACCCACTAGGGCTGCTAGTAGGAAAGGATATCGTTGTCAAGGAAACGGCCAGCATGCACCCACCATAAGACACCATTCCCCACCCCCGATCCCCGGGCACATGATCTATCCAGCCATGTAAGAGGTGTGAATGTTAAAGAATTATGGTGTAAATAATAAATGTTTAAGCAAGAAAGAGTATGGCCTTCTTAGTCGGTTGTTTTTGTCGTTCTTGTTTTGTGTGTGTGTGTTTGTATATTTTTTATTGTTATATGATTTAGACAAACATAATTGGTTAAAGTTTTATTTGGAAAAGAATCTTATATTTACCAATCTTTCGAATGCTGAAAATACATTCGATCGTTAGCTACCTATCCCAACGTTCAAACATTCACTTACATCCCTAATCAAAATGTATATAATTTTTTAAATAACATGCTTCAATGAAAAGTACCTTCATAGAAGTCATATGTGCACATAGTCTTCCCAATCACAGTTTTATAGCGTGTGTCTTCGTTTCCAATGGCACACAGTTCTTCATTTAGGTCACGACACAGGAATGCTGGGTGCTGAAGGATCATCCCAAGGGTTGCCTAGAACCAGTAACCACAACAACCATAGTTGAATATAATAATGATGTAAAAACGAAATGCATTCAATGCCATTCATGATGATCTGTTAAATGTTAGCGATAACAAATTAAATCATTTGATTCTGAGGCTTAATGGATAATGTAATTTATCTGCATCCTCATGTATAATCACATTTAAGGAAAATAACATGCCATAATACAACACCGTAATATACAGCAGCTAAGCGTAGATCATTAAGGTAGGTGACATACATACTGTTTCTCACAAGTCAGAATAAAAGCTTTTTGTTGAACCAAATTTCAGGGAGGTCTTCCAGAGGACCTGTGGTGCACTAGTGGTTCTACCCAGACGTGAGTCAGGGGCCTTCCTTCACCATGAATAAAAGGTAGATGCGAATAATCATCATAAACCTGATGTTGTGATAAATCTCAACAAAACTCATCTAAAACTACAGATCTTGTTCAGACAGCTTCTAATGATATCTGGCTGATCTCCACTCTATCTTACCTATGCTAAGAATTGCAAATATTAATCCTTAAACAATAATCCATTGTTGAACGATCTTAACAAAAGAAATTCAATAAGCCCATTTTCAAAGCTTAAACTGTTCTCAAACTTACCACTTCCATATAAGGCCGTAGAAGACCATCAACAGCCGATTCTGTGATAACTACAGTGCCAGGCTCCAAACCTAGGGAATTATTGATACAAGGCAAAAAATGAATTCTCTGAAACAACACAATACAACATTTCTTCTGCATTTTAAAAATTTTTCTCATTTTTTTATATATCAAAGAATACTTTTCTTCCAATAAGACTACCACATGTTTAATCATTTTCTACAATAATCATCTATGTATAGAATTCATGTTCAAAATTAGGTAAGAATCTAGAAGTGCAACATAGTCATATTCACAAGATTTTAAGCAGACGGAACCAGAGCCATTTTCCTTTTTGAAAAAACCTACAAGATATAGGTGAAAATATTGGGTAAGACAACACCCTTGACTTCTAAACTTATAAATTAAGTTCGGATTACATTCTGCTATGCTGGTAAACCTAAGCCTGAAAAAAGCTACATGTACTCACAAAGTACCTATGTAGTTTTTTATACAATGTAGCAATCCATATCAAATAATTCACCATGGTTACGAAATACAAACTCACCTAAACCCCCACTAGTGCCGAGCCTAAAGAACTTCACATCCCTACAGTCAGCATGGTGTAGCAACTTCAGGACTTCATGGAACACAATTGAAAGAGATGGTATACCCATTCCATGCTGAAATATATGAGAAGAGGAAGTTATTTACTATATCCTTACTTTAAATGCATATGGAGAACACTGAACAGAATTTATCAGAGTTGCATTGCAAGGGAAATTGAGTGTTTTCATGTATAGTGCATGCAGCTAACTTTATGAGAAAAAATTAAGTTTAAAAATAATCGCTGCTGAAAAAAAGCCTTGTACCATGGAAATGGGGACTAACAAAATTCTTGTACATGTTTGACTAGCTCTGAATTCTAATTAAATAGGTATTCGCAAAAGTTACCTAATGAGAAAGTTTTGCTTACCTAAAATAAACCACGAATTGCATAAAGTGCGGTCTCATTATAACTTGTATGATTTAAAACAAAACATATGTATAATCAAAAGGCAGAGTAAATGTCCCTAAGTGACTGTATTTGTCCACTCTCTATGCAGGTATTGTGCCTTTCAGAGAACAGTTTGGTCTTGTCACATATCAAAATAGAACTGAATTGCAAGATAATAAGGTTGTAACATAATTGTGCAATTTCAATAGTTTTTTTAAGATTTCATATCATTAGATTTTCATTTTTACAGTTAAGTCTGAGTAACTTCTAAATATTAACAAAATAACCATATTATTTTTTTTTGCATTTAAACCACTAAGAGCATGTTTTCATAGAAACCATTTTCAAAGTAGACTCTACACAAGGATCATTTCCTTAATAGTGACATGTTTGTTACCACAGCAGACGTTTGGTTATAAAACATTTGGTTATGTTATAAAACATATGGTAAGATAAAAGTAACTGGTGTGAGAGTACGTCTTATTTGCATATGTCAATCTTCTCGTTCCACTGTTCTCGTTTGACAAGTACAGTTATTGGTGAGGAATACTGAGGATGCCCAGGAGTACTCAAATCTCTGAGAAAACCCCAGATTGGAGCTATTTATCTATCCAGCAATATCCAAGTAATCACATCTCGACTTCAAACTTTGTAAACAAAAAACCTTGTGTAAATGTCTAATCACAAAAATAAATATGTTAAATGCTGCCAGCTCTTTTCAGTGAGATTAATATTATTTGTTATCAATGCTGTCCATAAAAAAACAATAAAGTTAACTCAAAGGGTAAAACTGACTGCACCGAATGTGTCCAGAATAGATCAAGAACAGCAGTAAATGTATAACTTATACACATACATAAAGTATGTTTATGTGGCCAGAAAAGATCAAGAACAGCAATAACTGTATAACTTATACACAAACATTAAGTATGTTTATGTGACCAGAAAAGATCAAGAACAGCAATAACTTTATAACTTATACACAAACATAAAGTATGTTTATGTGACCAGAAAAGATCAAGAACAGCCGTAACTGTATAACTTATACACAAACATAAAGTATGTTTATGTGACCAGAAAAGATCAAGAACAGCCGTAACTGTATAACTTATACACAAACATAAAGTATGTTTATGTGACCAGAAAAGATCAAGAACAGCCGTAACTGTTTAACTTATACACAAACATAAAGTATGTTTATGTAGCCAGAAAAGATCAAGAACAGCAATAACAGCATAAGTTATACACACGTACATGTGAGCTTTTAGGGCCAAAGTTGGAGACTTTCACTTGCAAAGTGGGAGATTTGTTATTTTCATATAAACACAGAAGGAATTTATATGTTTTCAAATAGGGAGATTTCTGAAAATGTGTAAAACACTCCTCCTTTTCAAGTAATTTTGAACCTTAGAAGTGGGAGTCTCCCTCCCAAAGTGTACACATACATAAAGTATATTTATGTGGCTACACTTACACTGACAGACAGTATTGGCCCAATCTTGTAGAGGACATATCTGTCCGATCCATGTGATATGTTACACAACTGGAGACCGGCTGGGATCTTGAACTTGATCTCATCCACCAGGAAACTCGCAAACTTCTTCATCCGATTAGGGGAGCCACCAAAACATACAAACTGAAATACAATGTATATAAAGAAGTTATGCATTCTATATTTGAGCCAACCAGAACAAAAAAACAACAACAAAACTATTTGTTGTTTTTATTGTTATAGTAGATAAATATATAATTTAATACTAAAAAAGTTTGTTTTGTTTTGTTTATGAGATTCATAGGAGGCCCCTCCCCAAATGACAAAACAGTAAGAGTCTCCAACTTGTAACTCCCCACCACCTCACTGCCAGGGTTTGAGTCTTCATCATGAATATTGTAAATATCACCTATTATTTGACAAGAAATACTCCAGATAAAAGTCTGCTCAGAGCCATCAAAAGTCATTGGAATATCTCCCAACATATACCGGTAAGTTTAAACTCAGATGGTGGGTGGGCAGTTATATCAAGGAGTTGCAGGTCAGTGATTCTACCCACTAGGCCACAGGAGCCTCTCATCAATTGGAATTTTAGAAAACTGTTTTTGCAGTTAAGTGCAAATTGAATACTGGTTATATTTTAGTAATTAATAGATTTTTATTTTTGGCCATTCTGTAAAGTTTCTGATTTATCCTAGCTTCTGGTGAGTCTGTGATCCTAACCAAGTGAAAAAGTAATTAAGCTGGCAGTTGACAATTGGCTTTGTCTTTTGGTGGTAAAATAGTGCTAAACACCTCTAAAGTGCAATTCCTACATGTATTAATAGCTCAATATATCTTTGAATAATGAGGGAAGGTCTTCCAACTGAATTGCGGTGCACCAGTTGTTCTACCTAGACATTTTGTGTAGGTCTTCCTCCACCAAAATAGCTGGATATTGCTATAATGGTCATAATTGGTCGCTGCACTGTATTTAAAAAACAAACAACAAGATCTTTGAAATTGCTTCCTCCACAGTTCCATGTCATCTCGACATCAACCCCTGGAAGCATTTCATCCCATTGTCATTGCTTCTTATTGATTATCTATAACAGATTCACTCTAGTAATGGATTCACTCTGTAATCACACATACCACCAAGTTCACAATTTATATCTGCCCCATCAGGATATTCCCTATGTTTGTACTCAAGTCATCTCATCAATATGCATGAGCTATTCATATGCTTAAGCTGTCAGTTAAAGGCTTTCGGTTATAGTCTAAGCAAAAATAACTAGAAATATCAGTTGGAAATGAGTGCAATATAGTTGTAAGTGTAGAGTTCTCAATTCATAGTCATTATTAATAGTGACATAATCAAAATGACAGGGTAAAGAAGTTTGACTAAGCAACAAGTCAAACTGGATAAGGATTAACAAATTCTTTTGTTCAACAAATTTTTCCTAGTTTTAAGTTTTCTACACATTATTTAATGTCAACAAAGCCTGCCAACAGAATAAAGAAACTGTTTTAGTTATCCAGTCACAGTTGGTCCAGTTTGCAATTGTTTAAACAGAAATGTAAAATCTTGCTTTGAACTGAACCAGGATAAATAATCAGCTCAATTCTGAAGGATTTTGTCAACAGTTTATGCCTTTGTGACTTGTAATTTACTTGGAACATATTCAAACTGCTCTTAGGTTAATACAGGTCATGAATATACATCAGCCATACATGTACACTGATTAACCTTACAGTAGCACAATATTCAAATAACTTTATATAAAGATCAGATCATGTGCCTATATGTGTCAGTTGCATAAACTAAACAGTGTCTATCTGTGTTAAAACATGAAATTTTCTCACGTTATTATAGTGTTCTGAAAATCAGTCTATGAATTTAATATTTTTACCAATAATGCTATGATAAGAATTATCCTATGATGAGGGTTTATTCTTGCATACCTTCACATCTCCAAACATTGCAGGCAGATCATGTGTCTTGTTGCTGAGGTTCAGGTGATAAAGGACATCATCTTCCAACTCACAGATGTGAGGGTTCCGCAATATGATTGGTCCATCCCTACAGAGATAGCGGTAAACAAGCATTTTCAGTGGTAAAACTATGATTGATATGAATCTTCAAGAGTATGGATTTTCTGTGATTAAAATTATAGTAATACAAAGCATTTTAATTGGTTAAATTAAGCATGATATTTTTATTACCATAGTTATATCGTAATATACAGACTCATAATTTATTTCTTGAGTAAATACAAAAAGAATTGTTCACAAGTTGTTTCAAATATGACTGGTTCATCCCTACACTAGCATGACCTTTCATGCATTTCCATTGTTTATCAAGTTGAGTAGACAGCATCAACCAAAGGCATACACAAGCAGTAACACTGATTGACTTTTATAAGGCCATGGACAACAATCATTTAAGAAAAACAACTGATGCAAAAATTGCTTAACTAAAAATAAATATTAAAACACTCACAAAGTAAATCATGTTGGGGGATATATACAGATAAAATCAGGAATATTGAAGTTAGTGAAAGAAATCATGGTATACTTGTATAGCCACAGCCAAATAATAACTTACAAATCTTGCAGCTTTATTTCAAGTTGAACCGTGCTTTCAACTCTTTTTTTTTCATTCTGGCTTTGAGAAAACAACTCATTAGCCTGCCATCACTCAATTCCTCTTTGTACTGCTAGTGTTATCTGTGTTCAATAGTTTTATAGACATCCTAACATTGGCCATTACAATTTACTTGAATTGATGCAAGTCCTAAATCCTTTACATGTGTTACCAATACTTCTGTTGTTACTTGTCCTATGATAACAACATCCACTGGTTACAGAACATATTACTTAGTACAAGGCACCAACTTGTGCAGATCATGATCAGAAAGCCCCAATTGAAGCTCACTGAACTGGTCATTATTAATAATGGCCTTGCTTAGACAAATGATTAGCAGAGTCCTTTCAATTTGAAACATACTGAATAATTTTAGACTTAAAAATGTCACTTAATGAAAGTTATGATGGCAGTTCAACAGTTATCTCTTAGCTTTCTCTTTTCCATTATAGCTAAAGTCATTTGTTATATTAGCAGCATTAAATATTGTCAATATATTTTCTACTCTGCTATGTTTGTAATATACTACACATATCATATCATGTCTATGTATGCTATTTATATATTTGTCTAATAAACATTTGTATGTTTAACGCATTATTGAAAAGTAAAAAATATTAACATATCTAAACTATATCTAAGAAATATGTAAAAGGTTCAAATACAATTTTCTTCTTGAGTTATAAACTTTTTGTCATCTGCCAATAACCATTAAATGAAAACTACAGAAATTAGGTATAATAATAATCTTGCAGAAGGACAGGCAAATTCAATATACAAGAGATGTTCAGAAATAATCCAGACTTTTATGATTATCGCTGATGAGCCAGAACATCCCCAAAAGATTTTATTTAACAATTAATTGGAATGTGAGCCTTCTATCAAACTTTTGTCGAAAAAGTAGTTAATTAGTAGTTAATTTTCTGTAGGTAGTAGCTCATGTCTACATAGTTCCTGAAAAACCCTCGCAGTTGGCTGGTTAAGCAAGTTTATAAAGCATAAAATCGCATAGAGCTTTACAGAAAAGTGGCCATTTCCATTAATTTGTTGTAAAATTAAATAATAAAGTATAAGTTGTGCTTTTTATTCCAATTGTTCCATCAAGCAGCATAAAGTATTCAGAACTGTTAAATAAAGTATACATATTGAAAAACAAACTTGACCAAATACAATAAAATAAAGATATTGATTTACTGTATAAAACACATTCTCAAATAATTGTAATATTTTTTTTTCATAAACCATTAATAAATCAGATAAGCATGACTTTCTTTAGAATGATAGATGGAAGGGTTGAGATGCTGGTTATAGTCAGGTTGTCATGGCAACTAGCTAGCAATGTTGATAAAGTTCGGCACCAAAGAAAACACAGTGGTCTTTAAATATGGAGACCCTAGAAAGTCTTCATGACTGCATTTATCAACTTTGTCTATTAACAAGTTGTTTATACAGCAAGATAGTATTTTTAGGCAGATGAATTTAGGTTAAAAAACATGCTTCTTTTCATGCATTTAGAGGTCTGACTAACGAAGTGGTCTAATTATAATGTTGGTCATAAAGGAAATTCCTATTATAATGTTGGTCTTAAATAGCAGGGTCATCTAATCATAATGTTGATCAGCAGGAAGGTCTCATTAAAACATTTTTCTTAATTAGCAAGTTGGTCTAATGACAATGTTGGTCAGAAGAAAGTCTTATTATAATGTTGGTCTTATTATTATGATGACTTAATTAGCAGGGTGTCTAAATTTTGATCTCAGTCTAAAGTAGAAGGCTTGTCTGAATATCATTGTGGTCTAAAATAGCCAAGTGGCCCTGATTATCATGTTGGTCTTAATTTGAAGTTTGGTCTGATGGTCTAACATTTTGTTGCTTTAAATAGCCGGGTGGTTGGTTTAATTTTAATGTTGGTCCTAATAGACAGGTAGTCTCAGTCAGTTCATTTGCCGACTGACCGTTCCAAGGCGGTAATTGCTGGTTTTTCTGTTTGTGTGTTATGTCTCGTCTCTGTGTTTTTTCTCACATTTTGTTTTACTCTGTTTGCCTTAGTCTTGAGGGAGTTTATATTTAAATATATGTGGTTATTTTGATAGGACCTTTTCTTCTTTACCTACTCATTATAATTTTAGTCTACCTACTAGACAGGTGGCCTTATTATAATGTTGGTCATAATAGAAAGTTGGTCCAACTATAATGATAGTCTTACTAGACAGACGATCTAATTACAAAGTTTGCTGTAACAGACATAATATTGGTCTTCAAAGGAGTGTAGTCTTGAAGGCAGAGTGGTTAATTTAACATAATCACCACAGCAAGAGAATCGTATTAATAACAAGGTTCTTTATAAGCAAGATGGTCTTAACAGCAAGGTGACCTAAATCAATAGAAAGTCTAGCAGGTTTGTATCAAATAGCATAATGGTCTTAACAGCAAGGTAGCTAGCTTTGATAACTATGAGGCAAGATAGGTATTAGCTAGTTGTCTCAATAGAAAGACTGTTTTTATAACATGTTGGTCGTAATATTATTGTTGCCATAGAAGCAGACTGATCTTTATTGACAGGTGGTATCAATAACAAGATAGCCTTAACAACATAAAAGCATAACAATTGTCGCATTAGTAAAGTCATCTTAAACAGAGTGAAAAAAAATCAAAGTGGTCTCAATAACAGGACATGGAGGATCTTGCCAGTATTAACAAGCCATAAAAACAGTGAGTTCTTAATAGCAGCTTAAAGCCTCGAAAGCACAGTGGTCTTTATAGCAATATCATTATGGTGATAATAGAACGATCGTGGTCTTAATAGCAGATTGTCTAAAAAGCAGAGTAGAAATAAGAGCAAACTAGTGTTTATAACAGAGTTGTCTTAAAAACAGAATAGTCTTATAAGCAATGTGCTTTTTATAGCAGAATGTCCTAAATAACAGAAAGAACTGTTCTGCAATATGGTCTTATTAGTGTACATGGTGTCAAAATAGCAGAGATGTCTCACAGCGATGTAGTCTCTGCTAACGTGTGTCCTAGCAGCATGTGGTCTAAAACCAGAGGTAGTCTTAATAGCAAAGGAATGTTGATAGGAAGACTCTACACTGTTATTCTTTCCATCTGATAACAGGTGGCCTCAACTGTATAGTGATTTTCAGTCATTCATAGACAGGTCAGTTTTGCATATAAATCAATAAGCCAGGCGACAGTAGGCCAAAGGTGAATGTATGATAACAGAGTTTGTTTGTTATCTAGCAAAGGTAAAACACATTAAGGTCTTACTTCGTTGAGTGGTTGGTACTTTCTCCTTGGTTGTTGTTGCTAGGAATAAAAATATGTCACTGTCTAATCTGAAGACTCAACCTTATTATGGTCCAGATAAATATCCCTTGGTGTCTTTTTGGGACAAGGTTGTAATAACCTTATAAAGTACTCTAAAGTAGTCCCAAATCAGGGTCTGTTTTTATTTCATAGGTGCAGAGTTTTGTAAAATATGTATTTTTGCACATATTATTAATTTTAATTCTTCTACAAAGTTAAAACTGTGCATTTAATTGAAATTGGCATAAACAAGTTCTTTATATTTAAAGTCAAAAGGTTAAATATATATATATGAAATGTTATACTATTTCAAAAAAATCTAAATTATCAATTATCTAGTTATTGAGCCTAAAATGTAATAAGAAAAACAACAATCAAATGACTAAATAGCTTTCCAAGCATAAAAGTTTAAGTTGTTTTTATGGCTAAGAATGAAGTCAGGTGAGTTACAGAAAAATTGGTAAATCATTGATAATTGACCAATTTATTCAATGAATACTTTATTGACAGTATTAAACATGTTAATGTTGTGGGTGATGATGTTATATTAACATGATGATACCATAAACAACCAGTAATAAATATGAGTGCGATCAAATATTGTACATTATATTACATGAAGTCCAATTTCCAAAAGAAAATATTGAAGTTGGTTTCAATCAACTTATCAAGTATGACATTAACAAAACAAATAATAAAATCTTCACGATTTGATGTGAACTTGCATGTTTAAACATACCTTGGAGATATTCGCCCACTTATATCCGTTTCTACGTCAAGATTTTCAATGAATCTCGGAAATTTCGACATTCTGATAGTCAGTTACAGTTAACCACTGGCTGATTTATTAATTAATGCAATGTATCCAATTACCACTGTGTACTTTCGGTTTCGATATTAAACCAACTCGTCTTTGTAAAATGTGACCTACGTGCGGGTTGTGTATTTTCAACTTCTACAGAACGAATAATGATCCACCAACCCCTTACAGGAAGATGGGTAAACTTGCACCTGCCTAAAGCGTCCACACAGTACAAAATTATTCGTCGATTGATCGATGAGAATGAAGGTCAGGGTCACATACTAGAGGTCATTTTGTTATTATCTCCCTTAGAGTTAACAAGACTTATCTCCCTTGGATTCAATTGTCTAACATCTACGTTCTGTACTAAAAATTACGGTAAACAGCTTGTATTGACTTTCAAAATCACATGGATGTTTTAATCCATGACTAATACAAATAAAAATATATAAACACACATGGTGTGATTAGTAATTATTATCAAATAATTCGTCAGTTTCGATTATATATATATATAGTTTACACTTCATTTAAAGGTCTCAATACCACTATCATAGTAACAATATGGTCCTGTAAGTATTCAGAAAGTGAAAGTTTGAGCTAGATCTCAACTAAAGTTTCTGCATGTAGAGCCTGAACCCATTTACTTAAAATGCTCGAAACTAAAATGGTATATCTGTGTTGATCCTATTGTTAATGGCAAACCCCATATACCTAATTAGAACCAATTAAATTTAAAGATTATAACATGTGGTACATATTTAGGAAATAGATTGAGTTAGTGTGATCGAACGCCCTATTTATCATGGTGTCGAGTACAGATGCATATTATTTGTTTGTTTTTTGGGTTTATCGTCCCACCAACAGTATTTCAGTTATCTGGAGACAGTGTCTCTGACATGATACCACCTCCAGTCACATTATCCTGACGCGGGCCAACCAGTCCTGGAACTACCCTTATATTTGCTTGAGCGTTAGCAAGGGAGCTATACCACTACCATTTTTAACGACTTTGGTATGTCGCGGCTCGGGGCCTCCCGTACCTGGAGCCGACGCTCTACCGATTGCAAACCAGGTCCGGTCAGATGCATATTAATTTTATCTGAATGAGAAAAATCTCAAAAAGTACTACATTTTTTGGTCAATTGCCTTTGACTGTTTATCAGAATACAGTAGCATCACTATAGGTTTATAAAAACTAAACACATTGTATGTCTTATATAACGTTACAAAAGATGAAGTGGGAGCAAAAACAACTAAACAAAAGTAAATTCTTTTCTTATAAAATTTTTATTCATCAGCTCAGTAATGTACAAATGTAGCAAAATGACATCATGAACACTTATGAAGTCAGGTCAGCACATACATTCATATCTCACTTAATGACAAACTAAGACATGCACATAACATGAAAGGAAAAAAACATAATCTTTAAATTGACATTTAAATCATCACAGTATACATCCAAAGCACATCTACAGAATAAATAATTAAGGTTGGGAGAAGTATGGGACAGCAGCAAATGATCAAGTGACGTTCACCCAGATCATTTCACAATAATTAACAGTTGATCCTTGCCATCATTTCATAAACATAATTGTTGTTTTTTAATGTCCAAGCATTCAAAACATAATTCTGGTGGTATGCACAGAATTATGACTTAATAATTCTGATTGACAATGTCCTTTTAAGCAACTTCATCAGCAGAAGTTGAAAAATTAACCCATTTGTTAAACATCAAAACATGATATTAACATTCAACACAATTGTTGTATTTACTGTAAGTAAACAAATGTATTACATCCGATTACAAAAAATTGTCAAATTACTACTTTGTACTGTACAACCAAAAAAATCACAATATATAGCTAATGCTATTTTACAGGTAATTGCATTTCATGGCAGTTTCCGTGTTGTACAGTCAATGTTGTTATTTAACAATTAATTGCATTAATCTGATTTTATTATTGCTGCAGTGTTAAGTTTAGCCCAGAAAATGATTTTGAATCGATTTTCCAAATAGTACAAAAAGACTAAATTTTGCAAGTTTAAATCAATCTTCTAAAACATCTGAAAAACAGATCCCAGCTAGACTTAACAATAAAAACCAAGCTGATTGTAATTAATAATTATTATATAAGATAAATGTTTCATAAATATTCCTAAAAAAAACAGCCAAATTTAAATATTTAACAATGATTCAGCTATCTAAATGCTATCTTTTCTAACAACCAATTAATTTCATTTCTTTTCCAGTCAGATATCACCGAGCCCCGAGAAGGTTAGAAAACCCAATGGTTGGGCTGGGACTCGGACCTCTGACCTGGGTTTGAGACTGTGTACCCCACAACACCCTTGCTTGGGTGAGGCTGGGTGGGGTAGGGTACACAGGATTCTGAACTGTTGGCTGGATCACACAGATGTGTCACAGTTCACACGTCCCCAGCAGCATATAGCTGCTAGCAGCATACAGCTGCTGTGAATTGTGACATTGATACAAGAAGCTAGTGGAAGATGGGCTCATCAGAACTGAAGAAGACAAAGGCAAAACATTAGTTTCACGCATCAAATGTGAATAATCTAAACAGAAATACATTGCTACTCTTATACAATTTCAAGTGTCAAATCACTGATGTGAATAATCCTATTAATGCAAGGTTAGAACTTACTAGTTTCAAATGAACTTTCAATCTTACTGTCATATAAATTAACTTGGTAATTTAAAAATTGTTATTTTCTTGTTAGTTTGCATCATGCAGCCTTAGAATTAATTTGTAACTTTGGGGTGTTGATATACCATTCTTGTCGTGAAATGTAACAAGTCTTGAAATGTTATCTAATGTGCATTTATGTATCATTTACTGTGGAATGTGTTAGCAACCAACATTAAAAAAGTATTCCAGTAGACTATAACATCTCTAACTCAATACAAAAAGGAGATAAGAAAGAGAAAAACTGGGCTTATAATGCCAGTCAATACCAGACACATCAACATTTTGCACCATTGCAAGGTGCCTGCTATCCAAACTATTAATGTCATTTCCTTCTGCTGTCACTGGTGACAATTTCACCTCTTCTCAATAACCAACACATATTGACAATGGGGCCTGTCTATTAACTGCAGTGTTGAATCCCCTTAACTTTACCACCTGAAGGAGTTACACAGCACACTATAAGCCACCAGCGGGGGCTCATACCTGGTCAGCATTGGCTCGAATATCATCTATCTTCAAAATCATCTTTGTCAACTGGACGGCCAGCAAGATCTGGGCTCTCTTTGATGACAAGGTCTCCAGGACATTCTGTTCCTTCATGTCTGATATCAGAGTATAAGCAAAAATAAAAATACAGCATTTGGTAACAGTTTTGAATTATGAGCAGTAATAAAAAAATTAATTGCCAAACTGTAGTTAATAATAAGTATGAATATAGATGCGCTGTTAAAAGCTTGTAAAAGAATGCAAAAAATGTGAGCAGCCTTTTAATACTTATTTTAAATTCAATTACTGCATTCTGAATAAATAACCATTAAATATAGACATGCAATGTTGTTATTGAACACTCTTTATTATCAAAACATTAAACATTTCACCTACAAAATTAATTTGACAACTTTGTCACAGAATGAGGAGATAATTATATGATTAGGTAAGAATATGCCCCTCTAATCAGTGTGACAGGCTAACATAAGACCACCTGACCATGGTTCAGAGGAAACAGTCAATCTAGCATGGTGTCTGACCCATAGTGTCTACAGAAGTCACTTAGGAATTCTCCTTGCATTGTTTTAAGCATTCACAAAACTTATTGGCATATAGCATTCTATCATCTAGTAAATTTTACATTTGTTACTTTGCATAAAATTAAATAAAAATACAATGTTTTTCCGTATGCAATACAGTAAAATGCCACCTTACGACCACACCACTATAGCAACGTCTCTATTAAGGCCAATTTTTATAAGTACAAATTATTAGTACAAATTATTTAGCTTCTTCATTCACTGAGAAACCTTACCACAATAACAGGCACTAATCCGGCATAATGACCAGTTCTACTAGAACATATTTTTTTTAAAAGAAATGTTTTTTGTTTGTTTTTGTTTTGCATCCCTTTTCAATGGTCAGAGATGTATGTGGCGAACACTTCGATACATAGACAATAATTTTAACCTACCAGACACTAGGCAACCCTCACGCCATTAATATAATATTGTGATATTTTATTTTAAACTCCCATACTTTAATGCTCGCCCTATAACAATAGTTAGGGCGAGGGTAAACAAGACCAAATATTGATTGATAGACAATAAATGTGTCATGCCCTCATCCAAACTCACTATTAAGACCAACTCACTATTCAACCACTGTAAGTCAGAACGGAAGGTGCTCTTAATAGAGGGATTATACTGTATATAAATATATGCAAAATGTGCAGAAATTATTAATGCATTCCCCAGTTCATTTAAAAGACATGTAGTGGGCATATGGTTTTAAATAATACAATATCTGTCAGAAGAAAATAAAGTCTAAACTCTTGTTTCATAGCCTAGCCTTAAGAACATATATTGTACAGCTCTACCGTAAGGTTAACTATCATTTTGTAGAGTCAGTAGGAAGGCTTGGTGACTGGACATTAAGAAAGCGGTCCCACCAGGCCTTTACCCTACAAGACACAAGTTTACTCTACTTCCATTGCACCATCATGACTGTCCCCACCTGAAGCCCAGCTTACACCAGGCAGCCAGGTTCTAGTATGATACAGGAGTGCTGGAAGGTTAGATTCTCTTCGTTATTTGTATGATTTTCCTACTGAAAAGCCAAGCGTTTCTGAGAAGTAGCCTTGTTCTCCAACTTAATTTTATTGGAATACAACCAAACTCCAGTTTACCTTCTTTTCCCCACGCAAGTTAATTTGTATTTTAACAACTAGTACAATCTTAGCATGTCAGGTGTTTCTAAATGTATCAAATGACTGCACTGAGCTGCTTTAACATCTATACCTACCCCTATTTAATGTATGCCATGCGAAATGGATTCATGTGCGAAAAATCAAATAAATCCTTATTGTTCTTTTCTCTATAATTTATAAAACACACAACTCACCATTGCTTCCCTTGTTCAGACAATCAATGCCTAGGCGTGGGTTGTTCTCCTTTGTCTGTCTAGACTTAACATCAGCCAGGGTGTGGATGGGGGAGAGTCCACTGTTTTCAGCCAGTGCCAGGGGAATGCTCTCCAATGCCTCAGAGAATGCGCGCATAGCATACTGCTCCAGCGTAGAGATCTAGCAAAACATACACATCAATATACATGTGCACTTTACAGGTTTACGCAATTACAAACAGGTACATAATTATTATGGAAATTAATTGTATTATTATCAAAACAAAGAGACACCCCCCCCCCCCCCCCCCCCAAAACTTATAAAATAGTTAGCTAGAATTTGAATGACTAATTTCTACTGGCACAATGACTACCATTATTTTTTAAATATTTACTTCTAAAGACGCAGATTCCCCTCTACCAGTTCCGTTTGTTGTTTAAATACTGGCAGCAACCAAGTATGATCATCATAGCGATACCCAGCCATTTGGTTTAGGAAGATCCCAGACAAATGTCCTGGTAGATACACGGTTGCAACGCAAGTCAGCTGGAAGACTTTCCACATTAACTCCTTCAGCTCAACAGAACTTGAACATGAAATGAATTCTACTGACCTTGTCTGCAGCCTTGCCAACAGCCAGTGAACATGAGATTTCTGGGGCACCACCACCATATACTATTCTCTCATCCTTCACAATGTTACGGATCACACACAGAGCATCATGGATACTTCTCTTGGCCTCCTCAACAATCTGAAATATACAGAATATACAGGTCAGTTAAAAGGAAAGAACAACAGCAAGGGCTTTTGCTGAAAATGTTTTATGAAAATAAAAACAAAGTAAAATAAAAAAGCAACTGAATAACTTTCTAGCAATTATTATCAATGCAAAATTGCTGAGGGAGTACATGTCTACTTATAAACCAAAAAGCATATGCTAAAACTGCAAATAATGGTAGGCATAAAAAAACTGAAAATAAAATTTAAGAATCAGAAGACACAAACAACTTTCAATTACAATGTCTTCAAAAAACACAAATATAAGCAAGTCAAAGAAACAAAAATGTTGTGTCAGTAGGAAGGCTTGGTGACTGGACATTAAGAAAGAGGTCCCACCAAGCCTATACCCTACAAGACGCAGGTTTACTCTACTTCCATTGCACCATCATGACTGTCCCCAACTGGGGCCCAGCATACACCAGGCAGCCAGGCTCTAGCATGATACAGGAGTGCTGGAAGGGCAGGCAGTTACTACCTAGCAATTTTATTTTAAATTCTTACAGAGGATGTAACTGTCTAAAACAACAAATTATAAAACTGACAATCAAAAATGGTCAACTTATACACAGAATGATGTGAGCAGGCAATCTAACATGATATAATGCTGGAAGCATAGGTAGCTAGAAGTCTGCCATGCAGTCAATCAAGCAGGGCGTCTGACCCACTGTGTATACAGAAAACACACTGAGAGTTAAGTTCCTTGTGAGTGTTGAACAAAAAATAAAGTGAAAGGAGCAAAGTATAAGTTGACAATATTTTTTATTAAATTAACATTATTATAACAGTATTGGGAGAAGAAGCTATATTTTGCCAAAATCATAGAACCATACTTAAGTAGATTTTAATTGAAAAACATTTTTATGTTAAATGGAAAAAGGTATTTTCAGTGAAAAAAATATGCCCCACTTATCAGTGTGACAGGCTAAGGTAAGACCACCTGACCATGGTTCAGAGGAAACAGTCAATCTAGCATGGTGTCTGACCCATAGTGTCTACAGAAAACACTCAGGAATTCTCCTTGCATTTACATAAGTATTGCATCACACATTTGTGCAGAGCTAAGAATATTTATTGTCAATTTTTAAAAAGCAACAATTATATTGATTCATTATGTATATATAAATTCAATCTTTTATATGAAAAATTTGGTAAACGAAATGGTGAAGAATGTTTTGGTATATAGTTTGTAAGGACATTTTGATAAAATTTAACAATCGATACATTACAAAAGAAACACCATAAAGCCTATAGCATTTAAATGTGTTAATTGTTTGTTTATTGGGTTTGACGTCCCACCAACAGTATTTCAGCTATCTGGAGATGCTGTCCAATTGAAGCAGACATAGTGCTGCCTTCACAGTGTATAGCATGCCGTAAACACCTGGCATTGTACCACACCCAGTCACATTAGCCTGACACTGGGCCAACCAGTCGTGGAAATACCCTTATATTTGCTTGAACGTTATTAAGGGAGCTATGGCACTACCATTTTTAACGACTGATATGTTGTGGCCCTGGATGGAATCTGGGGTCTTCCGTACCTGGAGCCGACGTTCTACCGATTGCGCTACCAGGTCTGGTAGGGAAATTGATTATCGAGATCATAGGAGCACAACTTTGAAGGAACGATCACGGTGATTTCCCATCACCAGATAAAACTGACTACCTACCAGCAGAATATTTTAAGTAAGTTCTGTACGACTTTGGATGGACAAACAAGTCATTGCTTGTCACCATGAAGTTAAAAGCATAAATTTGTATAATTGTTCGCTAATGTTATTTGCAGAATAAGGGTATACCAGAATTTACAAATATGCCCCTCTAATCAGTGTGACAGGCTAACGTAAGACCACCTGACCATGGTTCAGAGGAAACAGTCAATCTAGCATGGTGTCTGACCCGTGGTGTCTACAGAAAACACTCAGGAATTCTCCTTGCATCATACTAAGCATTCACATTAATCTTTGGTGTGTACTATAAGTAATAAGTCTGAAACAAATTTTCCAACAAAACAAAAACATTCACCGTGGAAAATGAAAGTATCTAAAGTAAAAACTCTTTATAACAATAAATGACAATTCTAACATACATTTGTTTGGACAGCTGATGACTTTGTTTCATTGTAATGTTATAAGCAAAAACGGATATTTCCTCTTTTGGTGAATACATTAAGACAACCATTAAAGGAACCCTGATATAAACATGTCATTCTGCCAACAATGTTTTGTATGTGCTTAGTTTTTTACCATTTTGTTTCCTCCTCGAATGAATATGGTGACGGCCCTGGAGTTGTGGCATTCTTCAATGACCAACATCTTATCCTTAGTTGTTCCAAATGAAAGTTCCTTCACGATACCAGCCTTGCCAAGTTTCTCAGCAGTTAACTCCTCAAATCTGGGCACAATCCTTCCACCGGTCGCAATGGCAATCAACTGAAAAAGTTTTTTTTTTTTTCCACAAATATGTTGAAATGGCACATTTATGATCATCATAGTTGTCTGTCATCCTGCCAACAGTATTTCAATTATCTGGAAACGGTTATCGTAGTTGTGTGCAGCTATTTTAAGTGGACGAAAATCCCAAATAAATTTAGGGGGAGTCATTGGTGCAGCAGAACACATCAGGTGGAGATCTACTAACATGAAACATGGTAAGGAATTGCAAGAATCAGCTTTAGCAATTTGATGGGACATGGAAGTCTAAATAGTTTTTTTTTTTTTACAGAATGTAAAAACAAGATTCTGGTCTCAATAATGCAATACATTTTTACAATGAATTCTTGCATTTACTACCAAGTTATGTAATATTTATCAAAGGTATTTTTATTGCATTAATTTTGATGGAAAAACTTTACCTTCAATTTTTACCACATACTGACTATATTTTCATGAAAGAAATAATAGTCCAGTAATGAACAGTACCAAAAAGCAGTCTTCTTAATGAACAAATATTTAGATTTAATAATAAATATTAACATATATATATATATATATATATATATAGATAAAATAGTTAATTAGCTGTGAGCTATAATTATACAAGAACAGTTTTATAATCACAATGAGCTCTGTGTATGCGTTATACCTCAATCTCTGGCCCTCCAACCCATCGTACAGCAGGCAGCTTATGCTGTAGCAGGAGGTGATTTGCCTCATCGTCAAATCCCCATTGACAGATTACCAGATTCGCTCCAGTGTCCTTCACCTAAAGACATTTAATTAACAACCAATTAGACATTTAATGGATATATACCCAGGGATCATCCTAGGGAGAAATTTTAGGGAGAAGTGACTTCTCCCTTCACGGGAATTAGGGAGAAGTGGAAGAATTTAGGGAGAAGAGTACTGCGTTTTACGTTAACTTACCATACCATGTGTAGTTGTTGGTGTATTTTAAGTTGTTTATATATCTTTATTAGTTTAATTAAAGGTGTATGTGTCGTTTTGCTGCATTTGTTGTCTGTACTTATCCAAGGAAACAACAATATTTAATATGTACATCTTTCTTCATGCTAAACTCATCTTTAGTATAATCTAATTCTGTTGATTTGTAGCCAGCTAGTTGCTTTGCCATTCCAATATTCATTCCCCTTTTACATGTTTTTACATATCTATGAACTGACTTCACTACAACAACAAAACAACATCTTAACAGTTTGAGAACTTTAATAATATAACATTTTTACCCCATCCAACAAAAAGAGTTTGCTTGGGACAAGTAAATAAACAGAATATTGCTAAATAGTGTTTTTTTCTGCATCTCAGTTATGACAATCAAATTTAAAAAATAACATATCAATTAACATTGTTAAATTGTCACCGTTAAAATAATATTGCTTCTCAAAACTGACGTCACTCCAAAACTTATTATAAATGTAAGAGTCGACGATCTTGGCCACTCAATAACGCATATTTCCCAACTAAATATATCCTTAAAACACCATCAGGCAAGACAACAAGTACCTGGTTTATAGTACAAAATGTACTGTGTCAAAGTGTAGTCTGTGCCCAAAACTAATTTTGAAATACCAAAACGTCAAACAAGCTTTTTTTTTTTTAGCCATAATTTCAACCATTCAAGTAACAAGTACATCTTTCGTAGATACAATCAATCGATTTGCCGTATTAGTGTGCATGGTTCTAAATCGCTGTCAAATTAAATAATACTCGGACGCACAGCTTCGCTCCTTTGCGGTAATCACGCCTTTTGGTGGCCCAATCAAGTAATTATACAATGCCTACAGTCGTCCTTAATTGCTTTTGATGCATCAAGATGCTACAAACATGTTTTAAGAGTAAACATATGCCGATCAATTAAAATTTATTACTTTTCTACACCTCTGTCAAAACACCATATACGAGCAAACGTGTCATCGGCAGAATTAGAGCACCTGTTTCCTATTAATTATGCAGGCTCCGCCTACTGTATTGTTTTTCTCATTACTATGGTTTTTCTCCTAGCAGAAGGTAATCAATGCGCGCGCGCGTGTGTTTGTGTGTGCTTGTTTGAATCTGTTCTCATTAATATGCAGACTCCGCCCGTTGTCGTCTTTTCTCGCTTCTTATGAAGCTGTAGGCGATTTTCTCCGACGCACGGGTAGAAATGACCCCCACCGCTTTATTGATGTGCGTCAGTTAAGGGTATTTCCGAATTTTCGTGCGTCAAAACCCGGGAGCTCGGGTCAACCGAACACCCTGACTGTGTACAATCAAAATTGAAGGCGATTTCGATTTTGCTTTTATGTATGAAATAGGCGAAGTGAGCGACTGCAGGGCGACGATTTCGCCCGAATCGCCCGGTAGGATGATCCCTGATACCAGTCAATAAAATAATAAAACTAGATTCCCTTTCATCTGGAGATCTTGAGGCTTTAATCAAGATTAACAATTTGCTCACAAATTTACATTTCATCTGTTTGTTTATGAAGTACATCGCAGCAACCAATTTATGATCATTATAGCGACGTCCAGCTGTTTTGGTGGGCGAAGACACAAGACGATTGTCTTGAATAAACCACTAGGGCTCTGCAGTTCAGCTGGACGACCTTCTCACATCGAGTCCTTCACCCCCAATGGTACTTGAAACCACAAGATGAGAGGCTTAAGCGGTCAGAGGAGTTACAAATCGGTGACTGTATCACTACGTCATGGGCATCCTTTCGAATTTCATCGACGTGTTACAGTGATTCTGCTTATCACTAAAATAGCTTTCCTGTCAGTATGCAAATACCTATTCTTAAAATATACAATTTTGATGACATATATAATGACATAAATGATGAGAAACTGGACCAGATATAAACTGCCCAAAAAGCAAGAACAACTACAGATTTACCTACCTGTTTCACCATTTGATCAAACTTGCTCAGTTCGTATTCCCTCAGTTTTCTGTAATCTTCAACTGATTTTACTTCTAGATTATGCTTTGTTTTTGGCTTGGGGGGCTCGAATGGACATGTCAGGATTGCCATCCTAGCATCTTTTACAGACTGGAAAATATAAATCCTTGTGCAACAGTGTGTAATTGTAGTCATAAGAAAACACAAAATTGACATTATAGCAACAATTGACTGATTGACAGCTATGTCCCAAAATAACTATTTTCTGGGACCCTACCAATCAGAGGGCATTTCTAGCTCACATGGCCCATTGTTTACATTTGATCATTCAACAACAAATAAGATGTTAATAGAGCACTTTTGATCAGTCATTCACACAATTTGAAGGTATAGCTGATTTCAGCAGACATCGCGAAAACCGTCGGTCCGACGGTCCTGACCGGTAAATTTTGACTCGGTCCGACTAAATTTGTGATGGGGTCGGTCCGTCTGACCGACAGTTTTCACGGCCAGATGTAAAAAATAATGAAGATTTAATCTTTATCAATTATCAAACACCGCTTAAAAATCGCGTTTTTATCAATGATATTGTCAAATAACCATTTGTTTACGAATCCGAAGTCATTTCCGGTAGTGTAGATGTCGGAATGCGTACCGCACCCAATCGTATCTACTCGGCGATCTCCGGCAAGCTTCGGAGATAATGCCTCGTATGTAATTGTATGAATACACCAGTTGGTGATTTGCCCCGGCAAATAACTTCTCATTGCATTATGTAAACAAAGATGGCTGACTTTTCAAAGTGCATGCAGTACGCTTTAGATATAATGGAGATTCAATACTCCTTGAAAGAAGAGCAGATTGCTTCGTTGAAGAATATTTCTAACTTAGTTGATACTGTATGTATATTACCGACTGGATTTGGTAAAAGAGTAATATACCAATTATTACCCTGCATGCACTCGGATCACGCTTCGGTGACGTCTATAGTCGAAGCTTGCCGGAGATCGCCGAGTAGGTACGATTGCCATTTTGGAAGTAGTTCGTCAATATGGCGGCGACCGCATTATATCCGAGGCGTTGCGTCAACACACGGTCAAAATGACCTGTGTGAATGCACTCGGTGCATTGTGGGTAAAATAGTTCTTACATGGCTGTTATGAATACGGAAGTGGGGATGGGATTGGGATTAGCCGGCATTTTTGCCGATACTGCGCAGCGACATTTCTATCATTATAGCACAGGGGCACTTATGAGGTGCCCAAGGACTGAACCCGGCCGGTCCATTATACTGACACCGACGAGTCAGGCGTAATGCTGTCCCCTTAGCCCCGAGCGTTAGGAGGGAAGCCACTACTACCAACTTTAAAGTCTTTGGTCTGACCCGGCCGGGGTTCGAACCCACGACCTCCCGATCCGCAAGCCGACGGAAGTGGTTGCTAAAATGAACAAAACAAGTACGAAGAGGTATACAACAGATCATTTTGGCATTTTTTTTATACCTTCTAATAGTTAAAATATGTTTCATGCAAACATTTTGAACTAAATTTTGTAAACGGTCCAGGCTTTAACGTAGTGACGTCACACGCTATGTATAGAATGGACCTATTACTGTTTAACGAAAGCTAAAGTTGCAAAACTTGCTCATCGTATTTTTTTCCATTTATCTATAAATATCAAGACTTTAAAAGTTTCTGGACATAGAATAAGGCCTTAGAATATGGTTGTTTAGTTATTTATCTTAATTCAATGAATATTATAATTGAACGTATTTCCTACGCGGAACTATTTTTTATGTAGGCACAAATCTCAAATTTTGGGTGAGTTACGAGTCGTAGTATAGAGATGACTTTAACGTAGTGACGTCACACGCTATGTATAGAATGATATCTGAGGTGATTACGTAAAGGACGGAATTACCCGAGGAGTTCCGAGTGGTACCGCACCATCAAACACCATGCAGCATTTGCCTACCTTTGCAATACATTACCAAATAATGTTTACTACTGTGTATATATCACGCGATGTTTTGAAACGCTCAAATGATAAACGTTTGTCATGAACATTGGAATGTTTTAAATGATAGTTCCAAACAATATTCTTATCCTTTGGAACATGTTATTCGATTCTATTACGAAACCGGTACCGGTTCGGTCCGACAAATTCAAATTGCCAACAAATCGACCAATCAGAATTTACATAACAAATAAGTGCGAGTGATAAAAAATGGTTACCCTCAAGTTTTATTCCGGGGCAAAACATGGCAATAAATGATAAACTTTGAAAGTTTGTTAATGTTTACCCGAGAGTGAACTGTTTAGTTGAATAAGAAATTAAGCTGGTTTAATTATTTTGTCAAATAAAGCTCTTTGAACTGTTATTTGTGTTCAAGTTTAACTGGTTAATATCTCAATACATTTTTATTTCTTATAAAAAGAAAAATTAGCAACAAAGGCTTTGAAAAAGCTAGTTTTCGAACAAAAATTGTCGGACCGGCAATTTTTCTTTCGGACCGGCAAAATATCAGAGGCTGCCGGTCCGAATGACTGACACTTTTTCTGAACTTTCGCGATGTCTGTTTCAGTTATATGTACATATTCCGTTTTACTGAATAAAACATTCAAATATATCAATCCTTCTTCTTAAACTTAATTAGAAATTAATGCATACATGTATATGGTGTCAGCCTGTTTTCATTTATAAGAAAAATCTGCCGTGCTCACCTTTGTCTTATGCCAATAGCAAGTTTTCTATTGCATCTTCTAGACATATTTTATAGATTTTGCAATGGTTTACAAGTGTCACAGTGAATGACTGTCATGCATGAAATAATTATAATCTTAAAGCTTCAATAGCACGCTACCCTACCTTGGCAAAATAGTGCAGTACTAAGGCATAAATTGTTTAAACATAAGTGTACTGGTTAATGAAATCAAAAAGAATTGTTTTTTTACGTAGTAAATGTGACTTCACTTCAAATTCATTAAACAAAATAAACATCTCCAAGAGCACTTTGCAATACAATGTAAATTAAAAGGGGGTTTGTTGCTGTCCAAAAAAAAACAAGGTGTCCCTTCAGAAAAAGAATCAGTTTTTTAACAGTTAATGTACCGATTTAAGGCAACAAATATTAACAAAATTATGTTTGTAATCAATGTTCATACATCTGAAAGAGCAATTTTTATTGGAATTGACCAGAACCCTGACAGGGTGCAGTTAACTTGCTCTTTCAATCAGTCTATTATATACAGGTTAAAAATACCAACATTGTTTGAAAATTAATTGGGTTTGAAGAAAAAGAGAAACTATTGAGTGTAGACATATGCCCCTCTAATCAGTGTGACAGGCTAACGTAAGACCACCTGACCATGGTTCAGAGGAAACAGTCAATCTAGCATGGTGTCTGACCCATAGTGTCTACAGAAAACACACAGGAATTCTCCTTGCATTATTCAGAGTATTCTGATTATTTGAAAACAAGTTGTCAAGTATCGTAACAACAGCCTACTTGTATAATAAAACTAATAATATACAATCTACATTCTTTGTATTGTTGTTTTGTCCTAATAAGAGGCCTCTCAAGAGTAAAAAAAAACAAACAAAACAAAGGCAAACATCTAAACAGGAAATTGTAAAATGTTGTGTCAGTAGGAAGGCTTGGTGACTGGACATTAAGAAAGCGGTCCCACCAAGCCTTTACCCTACAAGACACAAGTTTACTCTACTTCCATTGCACCATCATGACTGTCCCCACCTGGGGCCCGGCATACACCAGGCAGCCAGGTTCTAGCATGATACAGGAGTGCTAGAAGCATCTGCAGTTTCTTTTTTAACATTGTAGGAGGGACCTGGGTTATTTGTCCTCTGGAAAAAATAAATCCCCATTTCATGGAAAGGGATCAACCATCAATTACTATTTTAATTCTGAAGAACAAATTGATTATAAAGATAAGGTGCCTTTACACAGACCAAATTGTATATGGAACCAATCCTTATGTTCAAATTATGGGTAAAATGCAATGAATAAAACAAAAAATAGTTCTGTCCCAGCATAAACATTACATTCTGACTGTCCAAAATATCTTAAGTATTAGAAGAACAAAGATAAAGAAATTGTAAAAGGAAGGAATATGCCCCTCTAATCAGTGTGACAGGCTAACATAAGACCACCTGACCATGGTTCAGAGGAAACAGTCAATCTAGCATGGTGTCTGACCCATAGTGTCTACAGGAAACACCCAGGAATTCTCCTTGCATTATCAAGCATCTTTACAACAGCCTACTTGTATAAAAAACAACAACAATGATATACAACCTACAAACATTTTATTGTTTTATCCTGATAAGAGGTAGATTGTTTTGTTTGTTAAATACATTGCAGCAATCATTCATGATCATTATAGCTTTTCGATGGAGGAAGACCCTAGGTACACGTCTGGGTAGAACCACCAGCACATTGCAAGTCAGCCGGAAGCCCTACACACATTTAGTCCTTTACCCAGAACGGGACTCAAACCCACATGGTGAGAGGCTAAGCAGTCAGAGGAGTTACAAATTTGGCGACTCAACCACTACCCCACGGGATCATTATAGCGACATCCAGCTATTTTGTTGGAGGAAGACCCCAAACAAATGTCTGTGGCTCAGAACATGCGGTGAAAAGCTGCGCGGAGAGAGTAGTTACAATCAACAACGCAGAAAACCAAGGCAAACATCTAAACAGGAAATTGTAAAACGGTAGCGTCACTAAGACAGCTTTGTGAATGGACATTGAGAAAGTGGTCCCACCAGGCCTAAACCCTACAAAACACAGATTTGCTCTGCTTCCATTGCACCAGTATGACTGTCCCCACCTACAAGCTTTCTACTGCTTCTTCACAAAAAAGTAGGGCATGTTTTTACAAACTAGAACTCCGCGAGTCGGATGTGTCGCCTAACGAAAACTTTGTTAGTCGACATAAAAAATGTTAATTAGTTTTTTTTGTTGTACAGATATTAGTAATGTATTTGCAAAAAATTCACATATAAAATAACCTTTTAATTGTCTCATTGCAAACAACATGCACAACAAGTTATGCCCTTTGCAAGAAATGCACTAAAAATCAATCAAATGGGAATAACTAAAAAACGGAAGAAGGTAGAGTTACCCATCTTGTGCACTGTAATTTGAGTCATTGCCAGAAACATGCATACCAAGTTTGGAGTCATTTAGACACTCCGGACAAGAAATGCTCTATAAAAATCAATCAAAGGAAAAAATTCAAAAACGGAACAAGGTAGAGTTACGGTTCTTGTGCACTGCACTTCGAGTCATTGCCAGAAACATGCATACCCAGTTTGGAGTCATTTGGAACTACGATGACAAAGTTAGGCTCCGGACAAGGAAATCCGGACGCCGACAAAGTAATCCCTATATGTCGCCTTTTCAGGCGACACAAAAAGTAGGGCAAAGTAGGGAATTTCATTAAGTAAAAAATAGGGCTAAATAAGGAATTTCTTAGTTTTATACGGAATTACCATTATGTTCTTACCAGGGCTGTCGCAGAATACCGGTAAACTGTGATACAGGGTAAAGGCAATACAGGACCGTGATACACAAGGAACATACCAGTTTTTAATGACATTTTGTATAATTTGGATGCTGCTACCATTCTGTACATCCAAAGTCAAAGATGCTCCTTTTTATGAAAAGTAATCGCTGATGACTAAAATGTTGTGTCAAGTCAAAGGCATGTCATTGAAATGCTAAACGCGGCGTACACGACTTGCATTTGCAATATTCTTTACAATACCATAATAATACTATAATTCTTAAGGTATCGACTTTCTAATTTCTGTATTAAAGAAAATGAATTTTGCATAGAAATATTATATTATCCAATTATTGTGAGATAGTTTTGTTGCACAATACTTAGAGCATAGTAATTACCTATTGTTAGACAATTTAATCAAACATGACCATTGCAAATTGTAAACAACATGGCCGAGCTGATTGCCTTTTAAAAATATTGCCGAATACGACCTTTTCGAAAAATGGCCAAAATTTATTGCAACAGCGATGTATAGGGCCCCTCCTGGGTGAAGGAGGACACAATACACAAAGAAAATTGTTAAATGTGCCGCATTTTGTTGACATTTTGATATGCTTGTGACAAGGGAGGTATAAACAATCTAAATCCACTGTGAATAGTCATCTCTCTAATACAGCCGAAACGAGACACTACACAGTCATGATTTTGCAGATGATTTGTTGTTTGTGCTTTGCAACCTTCTGGTTTTATTACTTTCTTATTCCTGAGTTTATCTCTCTTATAAAGTTAAAAGCTCTGTCATATTTAATTAAGGCATTTGTTGTTCATTCTGATTATTATATTGAGTGAAATAGCTCCTTACACTAGTTTGATCAAATATGGCAATATATTGTGGTGTTTTGCAATATGCTCGAAACATATTGCAATATATTGTGGTACGATGCAAGCATATTGTGACAGCCCTAGTTCTTCCGTTATGTCATTATGTTACCCATCACTATCTCTTGTTCAGTCCATGGGTGAAAGTTGGGAAAATCTGAAATCCTGAAAAAATTTGCAGGGGGTCCAGGGGGTCGCTAAGACCCCGGGGGGACAAGGAGGGCGAAGCCCCCCGAAACTCCTGGAAGATAGCAATTTATATACCCTTCGGAAGCCATTTCTGAAGTGCATTAGTCATGTATTAAGAGGAAACTCTGTTCATATACATTTAAGAAAAACATTGTTATTTCTCATATAAATGATTTGCCATCTGCAGCACACCAAAGAGCTGTACTTCCAATAAACTTTCTATACAGCCAATTACCTGAATAGCAGTTATAATATAATGCTCAATATCAAATATTTATATTATATTTTTAAATGGAAAGCTATTTGAGAACAGTAGTGTTAAAATAAAATAAAAAGGGGAGGAGTGTAGTAATTAAAATCTTAGTTACCAACAAATATCATACTACAATATTAATTTGAGGGACAAGTGGGATAATAACGTTTACTAGAACTGATCACCTAACGTATCCGAATTTTGTTATTATCCGAAACTTTGACAGTTAAGATATATTTAATACAATTGTAGCGTTAAAAACCCCAAATCTATTATAAATACTGATTTGTCTTGATTGTTTGTACGCTTTTCTTGTGGTTTGCATCATCTGCATGTATTCTGAACGCTTTTTTCCCACTCTATTTGTAATTTATCGTCCTGCTACAGGCTTCACAGAAACCGACTCCACTAATCTCCGGCTTTTTCAGCCATTGCCCCCATTTTCCTCCATCTGCCTTGACTTCGTTTAGCCATTCCCTTCGCCACTTGTTTTTCACGTGTTTCTCAAGATCCTTTGTGTTATACCCCAGAGGTAAATACTTTATTTTGTCGAATTTCACTGCTGTTTGTCGCGGTTTTTCTTTGTTTATAAAATTGCAGACGAATTTCCGGCACTAAAGTAGGTCGATGGGAAAATTTGATGACGTTGAAAGCCCGCCAAATAGAAGCCCGATTACGATTGGAAGATTGGAACTGATAGCATGGTTACGATTGGTCTTTCAAAATAGTGTCATTGCTTCATTGCTATATTTAGAAACATGAGATTCTAAACGGTTAATATCGTAATCGACCAAGTTTTGGAGCATCAGACTGCCTACCCCCCCCCCCCCCCCCCCCCCCCCCCCCCCATTTTCTTAACGAATTTACATGATTTGGAAAAACAGCCTCGGCGGCCGTCACAGATCCGGAATTCCGGCATGATCCGGAAAACTTTCACCCATGTCAGTCTATGTTTGAAAGACAGGCACCTGTTGACCAATATGTCTGGACTGACTGGCCAAGCAAGTATGTTGCTTTCAAGCATGGACATCCCAAGATTTATCCACTTACACATCTTAACTGCTATTCACAAGAAATGGAGAAACTAAAAATACAACTAATGAAATATTTCCAGGTTCCTGTTTTTTTCCTCTTCTTCTGAAAAGCAAGAAGAAGGGATAATAGGGCTACTTCTGAAAAAGGTAGGGAGAAGGAGGCCTCAGTTGAAAAAGTAGGGACCAGTAGAAAGCTGGCACCTGGGGTCCAGCATACACCAGGCAGCCAGGTTCTAGCATACAGGAGTGCTGTAAGATAAGGTAGTTTCTTTTCTTTTTTAAAAGAGATCTGGGTTATTTTTACCCAGAGAAAAAAAAATCACATTTTCAAGGGACAGGAAACTCCACTCAACAATTAATTACCATTTTAACCATTATGCCAGTCACAAACTGATCATTAGAAAAAGGTGCCTGTACACAGATCATATTGCATAAGGAACCAATCCTTATGTTGCAGTTATGCATAAAATGCAATAATTAAAATGACAAATAACAGTGCAGTTCGACTATCGAACAGTAAATTCTGACTGCCCACACCTTAAACATTCTAATAAAATGAATGCCGAGAGAAGTTAAATAACAGTAAATGGAAGGAATATGCCCCTCTAATCAGTGTGACAGGCTAACGTAAGACCACCTGACCATGGTTCAGAGGAAACAGTCAATCTAGCATGGTGTCTGACCCATAGTGTCTACAGAAAACACACAGGAATTCTCCTTGCTTTAGACAGATTTTAAACATACAAGTAAACTTGGATTCAAGAAAAAATAATAACAGAACACACCTACACACAGCAGTTTTTAGGTACAGCCCAATTATTATTCAGACATTTGCATGACAACACTAATGTACAGTCTTTTGTATATCCAGCCCTTTTCTAATGGTAAAAAAAGAAAATAAAGAGCTCTGACTCATTTAAAATGAGGAACATTTACTTAATATTTAATTAGCAAAAATGAGTAAACTTCAATATACTAAAGCAATTCTAGAAGAACATCGCACCTCTACACTTTCTCTGGATTACAAGAAGTAATGTCCTGGCATGATATATGGCATTACAATTATGATGGCAAACATCTAAACAGGAAATTGCAAAATGGTATAGTGTCAGTAGGAAGGCTTGGTGACTGGACATTAAGAAAGCGGTCCCACCAGGCCTTTACCCTACAAGACACAGGTTTACTCTACTTCCATTGCACCATCATGACTGTCCCCACCTGGGGCCCAGCATACACCAGACAGCCAGGTTCTAGCATGATACAGGAGTGCTGGAAGGGTAAGTCAACAGTACGACCTACTCTTATGCACTGAGGTTAATTAATTTGGAAAGACAGTTGCAATTTTAACACACACATTTTGAGACTGATCCCTGGAAAGATTGTATGCTTGACATCGAATTACTGAATATGAAAGACAGCTGACATGTTTGGTTTTAACAAAACAAAAAGTGTTGGATTGTTGTGCAACATCTATCCTGGCAAGTGCTTTTTTGACCATCATTAAGTCGCAAAATCACTTCAGCTAATTAAACGACAAAATAAACAGGCATCGTTCCAAAAACCAACCTTGGGCATCTGTGGGTGACTGAAGTCCTTATCGACGATGACTCCCTTCACTAACATTGTGTCTTCCAGCTTGCCCCCAACTTTGCCTTCCACCTTAATCAACTCAAAGTCGACATCCTTTCTGCTGAAGTCAGCCACTGACATGATGGCATCCACAGCTATAGAGGCCATATGCTTGTGACAACGATTGATACTACAAATAGAAATGATACCACATTAAAATAGCAGCACTACACTACATGAAACATAGGACACAATAACACAATTTCTTGATGCAGACAGTTAACATTATTTACACATGCAGCCTTTTTATAATATACCTTAATATAGCCAAGTATACCATGATTCATAAATTTGTTGGTTGATACGACAAGTGTCCGTTTTGTTTCTTTTGATTTGGAACTTTCAGTTACTATTGGGGAGTCAGTAACTGATGCAGTATTGCATGCCGACTATTGCTGATTAATAAATGTGGCAGCACCGGTAACTGTACTACTAGTATATGTTGATTCCAGCTGAGATTCTTCACACAATGTAGATTGCCTACTTCTGCTAGTTTCGGTTTCAATTTTTATCAACAATTTCGATCACATCCGATTTTAGAGATCTCTCTTCCCTTACTTACTAGAAGACAGTGTCTTAAAAAACGTATCAATTTCATTTTGAATTTTTTGCATTGGATAGGTCAATTTTTGTTGTAATTTTTTCATTTGTGAGACATCGTGGAATATGACAATGGCCAGGAATAAACAAATACTTATCTGGTTTCCTCTATCAAAATTGGTTCCCATTATTACAAATAGCGTCGAAAGCTAGGATACAATGTCCACGACACAAAACTATATTTAGCAACATTTGTCAAATATTATACTCGGTATCGTGCGTACATTGTTTCTAAACAGAAGTTCATTAAAAATGTGCAGATTTTTTATGAAACAGATTAAACTAAACTAAAAATTAAGCATTTTATCTACTTTTTGACAAAAATCTTACACTTTACAAGGGTAAAAATGATTTTACAAGGGGAAAAATGATTTTCGATGGGAAAAGTTTTTCTAGGGGAAGACTCCGACTATCTGTCAGTTTGTTAAGGAAAAGAAAAACCTGGTCACTCAAGCACAAGAAACATATACTAAAATTATAATGTAAAAAAAATAATTAACTCAAAAACAGGTCAGGTATATACAACAACTAATGAACCATAGAATATGCCCCTCTAATCAGTGTGACAGGCTAACATAAGACCACCTGACCATGGTTCAGAGGAAACAGTCAATCTAGCATGGTGTCTGACCCATAGTGTCTACAGGAAACACCCAGGAATTCTTCATGCAGTTTTTCATCAATTAAAGCTTCTCAAATTGTGCTGTAAGTAGCTAGTCATCTTTATATGGAGATAAAAAAAAAAGAAGAAGAAAAGAGAGAATACCCTTACATTTTAGACCCAAGAGTAGTCATGGCCAACTTCACAAGCGGTTCTTTATTGTTTGGGTCAATCACATATGTATCTGAGATGGAGTCCAAGTGTTCAACTGCAACTTTGGCTGCCATTTCGTAACCATCAGCAATTCTGATGGGGTGTATTCCACGGTCAAGCAACTTCTCTGCATGTTCTAACAAGGCTCCAGCAAGGACTGAAATAAATTAATAGTGCGCTGTTACCTACCTAAACACTTGATAGTTTAACTTTAAGTCAACTGTTAACTAAATGTGGTAGTGGACAGTTTGCCTGTATAGATATCAAGTATTTTTCCATAGGATTTATAAACGAGAGTTGTGTTTATGATGTAACAAAAGTCATGGCCATTTGTTTTCTTGAGCAGGGATAGAAATTAATGATTTCCATTTTCCATTGAGTTACTCTTTCTGCCAAGATTGTAAGAGTCAGTGCTTAAGATAACTTTTTTGGTCAATTAGTTTTTACTACACGATTTTAAGATTTTTTGACATTTCTTTTAATATGCGACCAGTTTCCTAGAAGTAGCCAATTGCACTAATCATATAGGGTGATTTTTACCCTAGCACATCAAGTGGCATACCTTTTATTTGACTGCTAAATTCATATGTAATTGATTAAATGGTGCACCAGTATCTTTTACCATGTAAGTTTTGCCCCAACGGTGTGTATATACATTTCTGCCTTGATAATTTTTACTGTAA
Source organism: Sinonovacula constricta (assembly GCA_007844125.1). Lineage (NCBI taxonomy): Eukaryota > Metazoa > Mollusca > Bivalvia > Cardiida > Solecurtidae > Sinonovacula > Sinonovacula constricta. The sequence continues at coordinate 19,894,371 of CM017560.1, forward strand.
ACAAAACAATGAGGAAATAAATTGTAAATTGTTTTCCACTTTCCCAAATCTATTAAGTACAACAAGATTTTAATTTCAATTCATTTTACATCAATCAAATCATTTCTTATAAATGATAAAACGTTGCTTATCTTGAGGACTGTAAGAGTTATCCCTTGTCTGTCATATGTTTCAGTCAGGCAAACATTCACAAGATAACAAATGCTCCAAGCTTTATTGATTAAAACACAAACAGAAGTGGAGAGTTTTTAACTTTATTTTAATTTTTTACACATCTTGGCAGACAAAGGCCAGGGAGGTCAATTATTGATAGAATATTACCCAAAGAGAGTACTATTACCAAAAGCACCATAACAAATACTAACCAACAACTCCAGTAGTTCCATCGCCAATTTCATCATCCTGAGACTGGGACAGTTGAACCATAAGCTTTGCAATCTGATGTTCCACATCCATCATCTTCAAGATGGTAGCTCCATCATTGGTTATTGTAATATCACCATCAGGGGAGACCATCAGCTTGTCTAGGCCCTTGGGACCCAGTGAGGTTTTCAGGACACCAGCCACTGTCTTTGCAGCCATTATGTGTGACTGAAACAAAACCAATCTCGTTACACAAGAGAGGCATACAGATTAACAAAAATATAAACTGTGTTTTGCTAGAATTGCAATAGATGCACACAAAAAAGAAAGACAAAAAGACTTATTTGGGCAAAACAGAAAATGAAAAACTCAAGCTCAAGCTAACAAATTAAAACTAAAACAAGTGAAATGGAAGCCTACCTAAAGGTCTGAATATTCATGCAGTTTTCATCTGTCTGATTTGTTTATTGAGTTTATCGTCCCACCAACAGTATTTCAGTTATCTGGAGATGGTGTCCTCTTGAAGCAGATAGTGCTGTCTGGCACACCGCACCCAGTCACATTATCCTGATACCAGGTCAACCAATTGTGGAACTACCCTTATATCTGCTTGAGCATTAGCAAGAGAGCCATACTACTACCATTTATCAACTTTGGCATGTTGCAGCCCAGGATTGAACCTAGGGCCAAAACTGCATAACAGTCTTCTTATTAATAAGTTGTTTCATACAAGCAAATGTCAATCCCTGACAAATTTCAACATAGTGTAAATTGTTTTCAGATTGGTACTATTTCAAACAAGCTGACATAAACTGTGAAGACATGGAGCTGCCACTGCATTGTAAATGTGCAACAGGGTTTTCAAGAAATGGCACAAATTGACCGTGTTTTCAGTGGTTGTCATGTATCTTGATGTTTGCTTACAAGTCAAAACCACTAAAACAGTGAATTTAGTCACTAACTTCCTCTTTTAAACATTTAGATCAATCAAATACGTGAGCTATTATGGATTATATCCTGCAGTAATGATGTTAAATGATTGTCAACTGCTAAAATAAAAAATAGAATAAAAGACTCTTCCAGAACATTCTACATGTACATTCATGTATACAAACAAAATCATGCCTACTTTGTGAGCTTCGATGCCGGATAATCGGCCTTTGCTCTCTTGGTCCCGAATAATGATGAACGGTCTTCCATATTCGTCGAAGGCTATACTCCCTCTAGATTCCATCCTGTTTCAAATAATGTCGTTTTATAAGTCTGACAGCAAGATGTTTGTCGATAGATTATCACCCCAAAATAACCTATCTATGGATGAAATGTCTGCTCTAGTCTCGCCAAGAACGGTACTTCCGTTTTCAACGAGAGTTCCAAATCTGTTTTTCGTGGATCGTTTGAATAAAGCAGTGAGATTAAAATCTCGGCGATTTCAAATAAAAAAAACCAACACATGTTAATATATGTTAAGACGTGTACAACTTAAATTCGTGGAAAAAAGTAATATTTATTTCCATTTAATTAATTATTTCATTTTGGTTGTTCCTATAACAAGAATCAAGTTGAACCGGAAGTCAATGTAAGCTTGCTTAGCAACTTAGTGCCCACTTGCTTGCAAGTTGGATGAAAATTTACGTCGGATTGAAGACGACTGAAGTGTAAAAAAATATTTAAATATCAAAGATGTCATTTTTCGGACTATCTCAATTGGGCTATCAGAATTCAATAAGGGAAGGATCTGCACGTTGTAGAGAAGATCCAATTCGTTCCAAAACCCAACTTGGCTTTATTGCATTTCCGCCGTTAGCAGACAAGAATCCTCCAAGACGTTCCATTGTTCCAGTGAACCAAGTCTCAGCATATGGACCTGGACCACAAGACTCACATGTCGAATTTACACGAATGAGAACAAAACATATAAGAACCCCTAAAGGTAAATGATCATCGATCTTCAATAATGGCTGTAAAATAAAATCTGCAGTGAAATGTGCACATGCACTTCGAGAAGGCCGTTCCAAGTGTTAGTTTCCTTAAACAAAAATAAAATACAGAACTTTGGTATGCTCATATTAGTACCATGGTATCTTTATGGAACTACTGTATAATAGCAGGCGCTAGAAAATACACACAATGCATGTCATAAATATTTCTCTTCCACCATCACAAAAGCTTATATGATTTCATGGTGTAGTAAAATAAGAAAAATATTTTGAAATTGGTAATAATGTTTTTTTTATTTTGGGGGCTGTCACCCTCACTCCCCCCGAAACTCAAGTTCAGAAAAGAATGCCCATTATTATGCAGTCTAGCCTATCTTTACATACAAGGGCCATAGCCCTGGCAATTTTATCTTAATTCACTCAAAAAATGGAAAGACCTCATTTGTGATTATAATTTATGGCATGCTTAAGGGGTGTGGCAAGCAATTTCATTTTTTTAAAATTATACTGTGCTTTTTTAGAGAACTGACTGGCTGTTGCCTCAAAAATATAAGTTCCAGATGATAGTTCTATAGTTTGTTATTTTTGTTTGTGTACTTACCTGCACATATGTCTACCATACTTTTCTTTGTCATTTATTGAAATATGTTGTAGAGACGTACCAACTGTATAACTACCCTGTCACAACAAGTCATGGCATTGGATGGTGGAGCCAACACCAGCCTCTGCAGAAAAATATGCCCTGGGCCCATGTACAGAGAAAAGTGAAAATAAACAGTGAGATGACAAGGTAGGTTAATTATGAACCTATTTTTAAAGGTGTTGTTTGGAAGGTAGTTGTCTTCCTTAAAGATATCGGAAATGTAACATAGCTTCATCTTCATAGAATGGTGTTTACCCTTGCATTTTAGCTTTAGTTATACGTGGAGCAAGGCTTCATCTGGCTTCACAGTGGGTTTGGGGAGATAATGGAGGCGGGGTCTGCTGTGCTATCAGGGACGGGGTGGGGATTAGAGATGTGCTGACAATTGGCAGCACAGCAAGCCCATTTGATTTAAGTGTGACCAACTGTTTTATGGCTCTACTCACTACTACATCTCAGACTGGGGTGCTGCAGACTTTAAAGAAGGAAATTTGAAATATGAACAATTAAAAGCATATTATTCTCTCTATCATCTCATCCAGTGTGTCCTTCATTTAAGAAAGTAAAATAACTAAATACCAAGTGTTGTAGTGTCTTTATATTTTAAGCCAGAGTGATAGTATTATATTTATAGAGTCACATGAAACTATAAATTTTCATCCTGAAGTTGTCGCCATCCAATCTCTCCTGTTAGAATTGAGATCTTAAAACTTTCTTACAGGAAATAGAGTTTGGAATTGCCTTTGAGCTCAACTGGGTCAAGGTCACTATTATTAAAAATAGAATGTTCATTTCTTGCAAATGTCTTCTGTTAGGATTAGGATATTCTTAGTAAATTGATTATTAAATCTTTTTGTAAAGATGATTTATAAAAATTGTTTTGAGGCCAATAAAATCAAGGTCACTACAGTTACCTGAAATAGATTTTTTTTTACAGTTATTATCTTCTGTTAGAATACATTCAGAAAATTATACTGACATAGTAATCATTTAAAAAAAACATGGTGTCCCTTTTGTAGCAAAATTTGCAAAGAAAAGAAAGAAATATGTATGTATGCATTTTAAGAAATAAATATGATCCCATCAGTAGTGATAATTAAAGTATTAATAATGTTAAAAAACAACAATGTTATTTATTATACATTTGACCATATCAACTTATATTAATTAAGAAAAAAAATATATCACATGTTTTAAATGTAAAACATTAATATGATGTCACATGTTTCATATGCTTCAATTAAAAAAAATCATGAAAATAGTATTTACAAGCTTTTTTTTTTTTTTGTGTGTTCTTTTTTGTTGTTTTTTGTGTGTTTTTTTACACCCTCCAAATTTGCTAACATAATATATGTATGTTGCTTATTTTATTTCAGATTTGTGGACCAGATGGCACTTACAAACAGAGAGTTTACCCTATTCTAAAAGACCTTGCCAAAATATTTTCTCATTTATTTACATACAGCATTATTTACAACAGATTTTATGAACAGACTTTTATTAAAGATTTAAATAGTTTTATACTCTTGACCTGCCAGAAAACTTTGTATAGTGAAATAAATATAAGATTTTTTATTTGTATTTTTGTATAAAATTTTAAATTTACTAATGGTGGTTTGTATTTTGATAAAAAAAGAAAATAGTTTAAGTAAAAAAAAATGGCAATGGAATAATTATTTGTTTATTATTTTGGGAGAAATTTCTGGATTTTAGCCCAGGATTTATTTAAAACAGGAAATGTTCCAGTAACATAACTGTCACACAATATCTCCCAGTCCTACTTTTGTGAAGACTCAACATATTTCATATCTTAAAGAAATGTAAACATTGCAGCATTTGAAGGAACAGCATGACATTTCTAGGTCCTGGAACAATGATTTCAATTTCATGTTCAGTCAATAACTTAGTTTAATCAGCCTGCAAGTATTATGAGTACAATCAATTGAATCAATAGATTTCTAGCACATGTACATATATGTTCAGCATTGTCAGTCTTTCAACTGGTAGATAACACAAGCCAACACTATAGATATAGAAAATAAATTTGCTTTTGTATGGTGCACCCTAGTTTATTTACACGTTATCACAATCATTTTTCCATAATCATAGTAGAAATTAACTTTAACTAGTATGCTGTGTATATTTCATATTAACAGTCATTTTGCTATTTTAAATATCATTGTAAGTAACATATACTAGACACATTTCATGCTAACAAACTTAATCTTATTATATTAAGCAGAGTTTTATAGTTTATACACTGGATATTTGTAAAAAGAAATTGTCTTAGCTTCAACTTGGCATTATCATTGCTTATCTTGATTTGCCACTATTTTCTAAATTGTCAGTAGGTTTGTGTTTTAGTTGTTTCTGTGTGTGTAATGTTTTTTCTGTTTTGAAAAGGAAAAAAAAAGAGAACTTTTTCTTGCACTTTCTATTACATTTTATGATGTTTTTGTGAAATTATTTTAGTGAACAAATTTTAGTATTGAGAACTGTTCCACAAGATACAACATTAATATCAGGCTTAAAATTTTTGAACAACCAGAAGAACAGCAGGTAACCAAACTTAAAGGCTTTAAAGGACTTAATGAAATAAAATCTGCTGCTTCTAAATTATCCTTGTGTATTTTTGAAAGCTTGCAGGTGAAAAGAAACTTTATAATACTAGTGTGGTATAAATATATAAGATAATGTGTGTGAGAGAGATATTGTTAGAGAAAAGATGGAAAGAGTGGGTGCAGATGTAAACAGATGAATAGAAGAAAGAGGGAAAGCATGTTATTTAAGTTGCTTAGTATGAATTTCAGCTGCTATACTTCAAAATAACCAGTAAAAATATTGGTACATTTTCGTGAAGTGTTAGGTTCTATGAACCACTGTGCAAGTGTTGTTTCTGATTCTTTGAAACTAATGATTTCTTTTAGTAGGATTTCTTTTAACTGTTGATTTAAGTCAACATAAAGTGTTTTAGTTTAAGATAAGAGCACAACTTTATTTTATGTGTTAGAAAGCATGAATCTCATTGGCCCAGCTCTAGTAAAGCTTATTTTGCACAAATATCACACAGTTCTTGTTATAACAGTGATATATAACTGATCAGTGTTCATTTTTGTTGGAATAAATATTATTTCAGACCTTTTTTTATCTTGATCTTTTTAATGTTCTTCTAAAGATCATGCAGAGGTTTTTAAAGCAGCCATATGCTTTAATACTTGACCTGGTTAGTGTTTGCAGTGATAACTAAGATATTTTCTCCTTAATAGTTGCTCATCAACCTTGGTTGTTGTTGATACGTCAACAACATTTAATGTTTTCTTTACATTTCTTTGAGTCAAAACTTCCTTCAGTATTATTTTTGTTTTATACCTCTGTTATTTCTTTCTTAATGTGTTTTGTATCTTGTGATTATACACTGTGAAATGTATTTTGTTGTTAATTCTTTGATTTTCTAATTGTCTACTTTTGTGTAAGTCTTTTTCTAAAGTTATCATAGTAAGGTCATTTTTGTTTTATTTGCATGTTTGAAATAAATATTCTTATAAATGTTATACTTTGTCTTTTGTTGTTGCGCCATTATTTAAAAATGGAAAAATTATTATGTTTTGGCTGATATATTACACATTATACAGTGATGACTTTATGTCCAGGGGAAGTAACTCAGATACTTTCATAAACTAGTGTTGTTTCCCCTGAAAGAGAAACTTGCATCCCTGTAAAAATACAAAAGTGGCTATTTCCCATAGACCAACGAACTGAAAATTTCAACATACAATTATGGCAGATTTTATTAAGAAATAAATTTCAAGTATTTGGTTTATTAACGCAGTGATTGGCTTTGTTATGAAATCATTATGGTTGTTTGCTATTTTTCAACAATCTTATTGTTAAAACATGATTTGGTGGTTTCTCAATGACTGTAGAAAAGCTTAAAAAAAAGAGTGCAATGCCTTAAAAATTAATTGGTTAAAATAAAACATTTAAAACATGTGATCACGAAAGTGTTTGTTTAGAAAGTCGAGGGGAAATAACTCATAAATAAAAATAATAAATATATAAAACATAGTAGAAAATTCTAGATACGTTATCTCCCTTCGAAGCAGTACTTAATCGTCATAAGATCTAATTCTCGGCATATTTTGTTTTCCTAAGTAAAGTTTTTTCGAGATAAAGAGTTTTTTTTTATATTCCTCTCTCTGGAATTGTGATGCGCAAACTTTAATGGTAACATCTTTTATTTTAATTATTGTAAGAAATAAATAAAAATATGTTTGTGTTTATGTTGTTTTTATTAAGCGATCTATAATAGAAATCTTAAAATGAAGGGAGCATGCGGGTTTTAAGTCTGTGGACGAGACTTCTCAGAAGGAGAGGGTGGTAGTGGGGTGAGTAATGTAACAACCGCAGAGGAAGAAATATAAGCGCTTCAAACCAGCGTCGCTGCTGGGTTAACTCTTTAGAGACTTGGTTTAAGCGGCTTCCAAAAGTGCGCGGTTAAGCAACGGTTATCGGGCTGAATGGCTGACCCTTGAGTGACCGTTGGAAAGCACCGGCCTGCGTTACAAGAGCAAACTCTACAGTTACCGCCTTGGAGCGATCAGTCGGCAAAAGGGACCGACTGGGGTGCTTTAACCGGTTTTACAGATGGAGCTTTAACCGGTTTTACAGATGGAACTCCAACCTCGCAATTCCTGAGGAGTTTTCCATATGCAAGCAATGAAAAAAACCCCGATCTATTTGAATACCAAAATGTCCAGGCGCTGACGTTTTCTTAGAAAAATTATGATGTCATTTAAAGAAAGCAGCGACGTAATTGACAAAATAATGTCCCCCTGGTATGTAAAGAGAGAGGTGAGTATTATTTCTAGTAGAAGAACTGCACCAACTTGTTGGTTGTAGGTGAAATTAAATTTTTGATTAAAGAAAAAAATGACCAGAGAACAAGTGTAAATGGCTGTATCATTCTGTTCATGTATAGATAGTTTCCACATCAGTGAAGATCAATTATCTTGACAGCCATCTCTGATGGCAACTTCAAGGGATTTTCAGGTGAATTTTATAGAAGCGTAAATTTTATTTTCTTGTAATTTCCTCATTTGTGGTCCAAAAATTAAAAGCAATACACCATTGAAAAGCTCTTGAAATTCATATTTTTAGAATACAATATTTTTAAAATTGATAAATGCACAAAGAATTAATACACACAAATAAAATTATTGGCCCATCCTTAAACAAAATAAACAGTGTACCTTTTTTTTGGTTGTATTTTTTTATCTTTTAAACTATCAAAATATAGTTTTGATATTTAAAATAATTCATTAAAGCTGTTAATATGATTCAAAATTCAGTAAAATAGACTGAAACATACAACCACAATGGTGAGATTAATAGAGCGCTTTTTTCCAGATTTTGGCCTGCATTAGCTTCTGCCTTCAAAGATGACTGCCTTAAACTGTCTTATCAGTGCCTATGACATCACATGAAAACTGTCCATAGTTGGAACTGACGAACCAAAGTCCAATGCCCATCAATGGAAAATATACATTACAATCTTTATGGAATGAATAAAATCATAACATATGATAACATGCTCGGGGAGATTTTTTACGACGGCACCCTGCACAGGTAACATTGTTGTAATCAAGAATGAGCATATATGGCGAAGCCCTGTGAGCATTGCAAGATATACCAAAATTTAAAAGGCCAAATTATATCTCATTGTGTCTATTTCTAGAGTCATAAATATAGTATTGGTCTAAGGTAAGTAAATCTGAAAAACTATTAACAATTTAAGCTAGAGTAACTTCCCAGCCATAACAAATCGCTTACATCCTTGAAAACACTTGTTGGCTGATTACCTCCCTTCGACTCAGTTTCAATGTCACAAGTGTAACCACCTCGGGAACTGACAGGATTACTGATGTATACGTATTGATTGTTTTGGTTTTTAGGAATGCATTTCATAGATAAGATTTACTGATACCCTTGGTACATATATTTGCTCAGGGATCGGCTTAACAGAGTACGCAAACCGTTTATATCGTTGAAAAAATAACATCTTTACCAAAAGCAGCAATGTCGATCAGTGTTGGACCTTTAGTTGGGGCTGTTGACCAGGGCACGAGCAGCACGAGATTTTTGGTTAGTTCATTTGATTGTTTTCATTAATTTTACAGGCTATAAAAGCATTCCATTTCTGTATTTATAGCTTCCAAGTTTGGTAAATTACAAATTGCAAGGCGCTAGTGCATTTGGTTGTCTACATAAGGGTGTCACAAGGTTAAGTTTGATAAACATTAGAGGGCCAGTTAATTTGGAGATTGATTTCTTAGTTACCTAAACTGGCCATTGTGTTCCAAACCTAGTTCTATCCTAGATCCATGCAAATTGGGATTTCCTTTTCCCCCCAATTATGCAGTTAATTTAGTTTCATATTTAGATTAGAACTTTGTAGATCTAGATATCTGCTATTAATTTAGTTTCTTATTTAGATATCAGTAATATGTTTATTTATTTGTTTCAGATTTTCTCAAGCAAGAATGCAGAGCTTGTGACATATCATCAGACTGAAATCAAACAGAAATGTCCTCATGAAGGGTATGTATTTCTGAAATTATTTTACAAATCACACCCCTGTTCATCAGATAATTAGTGTTGATTTTTATTTAATGTTAGCACGTGGAATAAAAAAAATGGGTGCACTTGGTCAGGCTTAACTTTAATTTGTAAGTTTCTAAGCAAGCTCACTCCCCAGAGCATTAACTGCAACATATGTGAAATTCTTTTTTTTCTTTGACCACTCATGAAATAAAATATCATACTGAAATTGACAAATATCCTCTAGATCTTATTTCTTTTTTCTTGGTTTAAGTTCAGCATTTTAATTGATTTTAGTTCAATATTTCATAGTTTGCTTTAGAATTAAGGGATATATATATATATATGTATAAAATTATACCAAATCAGTAATACCTGCCTTATGTGAAGTTCACATTTTCTGAGCCAAGTGAGTATATCTTGCAAATTTGCAGGATTTGCTGGTTGTTTTTGGATATTTACTATGAGAAATCATAGCAGGATCTGTTTTTCTGTTTGTGTACACTGTCTAATTATGTTTACCCTTGAACTGTTATATTTGTAAAATAGCCATATTAAATTTCTTATTTAATTATTATACCAGTGTGAGAAGGTTTCAAGGCATATTGATGGAAACCCCAGCAGCAAGTAGTATAGATCCTGATTATACAGCTCCTAGCAAGGGGCTAGTTAATCAGGATTAACATCATTTACTTATGTCTAAACACTTTGTGCTAAGCAAGCTAAGAGTTAACCTGGCCTCTGATAGTTTAAAAGCAGACCAGCAGGTTATCTGCTTCTTATCAACTCCTTAGGCATACTCTTGAGTGGCCTTGGCAGCTGCAACCACCTTGTTTACATTTTCACCCATATCCATAACAGAGTTCTACCATGTGTGTGTGTGTGTGTGTGTGTGTGGGGGGGGGGGGGGGGGGGGGGGGGGGAGTCTGAATTGGTTTATTAGCAATATATACCATAATTCTCAGCCATGCCTTTTATTGTAGGTACTCTTAAACCCTGCCTCATTAGATAGATTCTAATAAGCACCAGGTATACAGGGTTAAGATTTAGCATATGAGATAAAGGTACTTCCTCTTTGTCAAGAGCTTTATTGCACGTTTATCTAGCCTACCTCCTGAGCTCACTGATATTGCCATGTCAAGGTTATTCATTGATCACTTGACCTATTTCTCATGTTCTTTGTTAGATTGTAGGAGAACAGAAAAATTAATTTGCTAGTCTGTTTGTACAAGCTGGCAAGGAGCCCTGTCAGCTAAAAAAGATTTCAAAGTGAAGTTTTGCTGATTAGACGATGAAAGGCTGTTCATGAATTTGAAATAAATTTGACTGGGTTCATCTAGCATTAATGACTCACAGTGTAATAATGGAAGTAGACTGTTATTCTTGTGCATTTTTTCCAGTTTAAAATATAATCAGACTTTTTTGCTCCCTTCACCCTTGTACAGCTAATAGCTGGTTAGCTTAGTCACTTGAGCATGGAACTAAAATCTCTAAACGTCTGGATTTAGATATGCTGAAAACACTGTGCAGCCAGTCTAGGGATTGAACATTGGCCCTATATTAAAGTGAATGTCTACCATATACCATATGGTATAATGTATATATGTCATGATCTTTTACTGTTGTGCACATTTTTCTACGAAATGTATATAACAATGTTTTATAGAGAAGGATGCCCTCCACCATCCTAGACCTATGCTGGGGAAATAAATTATTTGTTGAAACTTTTTTTTAAGTACTTAATTGAATTTTCTCCTTTTCACCTGACAGAACAAAACAGCTTGCACATTTATCTCTTCATATCAACCAGCTATATACGTGTGTGCAAATACAAAAGTTTTCACTCAAATTTCATTTCCATTCTGTGTACTGGTTTCCGATTAGACAGTTGATATGGATAAACACCTACCTGGATTTATTGTTAACTTACCTCTTAGCCTGCGAAGCACATTATTATAGGGTTTATGCAAACAGTGTAGATCTTGAACAGCCAGTCCTTTACTAAAAGCAGTCTGATTAGAATCAACACTATTTGCTTTTGAGTGTCTAGCAATATGTCTTGTAATATTTGCATGAAGTTAAAGCAAATTACGAAGATTTTTGTATTGTTTATTAAAGGTGGTATCCAGCCATTTGCCTTAATATCAGATACATGTAACATTAGCTTACCCCAGTTTTGGAGAATGTGTGCATACTTGCAGCTTATGCTTATTTTTTCTCCTGATTTTTGAACACTTCATCAATTGTTAGACAGTATAAAATGAGAAAGAAATTGCCCTTAATGTGCATTCGTTCCAAAACTATGAATAACCACACTGTCTATTTCTGCTAAAAATACATAGAAACATCAAAGCAGACTATCCAGATTAGGATATAATATGATTTTCAAAACAAGTGGTCGTATGGTTTTCTTATTTTTAAAGATGGTTAACCATACAGCATGGCTCAGATAGGAAATGAGTGAAGTGCTATGCTTCACTTCTCACTTACTGTAGATGTAGGACATCAATAAACAGAACATAGGGATCATTTCAGGTAAAAATAATTTATTTGGTTGTTTGAGGGGAAGAAAAAACTTTTGGATACCATATTTAATAAAAGAAGGACACACATAGGGCTGATTTATTTATATGTACATGTAGTTGTAAGGATTTTGTATCTACCTTTCTGAATACTTCCTTGAACTACTAGATGTTTGATTAAACCTCTTAAAAAAAGGAATAACATTTTTTGCAACTAACAAACACTTACACATCCACATGATAATAAAGCATGCATATATAATAATTTATTCCTCACAGCAATTTTAGATTATGTTATAAACTGTGTTCCTATCTACTTCTGATAGAGAAGGTAAACAGTAAATATCACCTAAGTGACCTGATGATGTTAAAGTACAAACATCTTGATATATGTATACCAGGTATATCTTATAAGCTTGAACATTGACTGTATTAATGTATGGTGCTTGATAAATTTATTGCCCGCGGGGTTGCTCCAAATTGTTGGTTATCATACTTCTGCTGCTTCATTTTTGTTTTTGTTTACTTGTACTTTATAATAGTGATGGTGTGATGTTGCTGTGGTGCTGATAAATCTAATGAAGTTGATAATAAATAAAGGTGTGGCTTATGATACCGGTAATTATGATTTTGATAATCATTAAAAATGATAAAAGTATAAGGTACATAATTATGATGATGATTTGTTATTACCTCATTGTTGTATTAGAATATTGCAACTTTGATGGTTTTGATTACCAAGCTTTGATTACTGATGCTACTTTTTACATAGCCACTGCTGCTGATGATGACAGTGATCTACTGTTCCAGATCTCAACTATTGATTAAATCACGTTCAAGTCAAATTCACAATCAACAGAAGACTCTTTATATGCTTGTCTTTCTTTTTCTCTCATTTTCTCTTTTTTCTCTCTCTCTCTTTCATACACTTCTTGTTCAAGGTAGAGGACTCAATTTATTTCATCCACTTTTTTCTCTTTCACTCACTAAATATCTATGTGTCTTTCTCTATTTACCTACTTATTACTCTGTTCTCCTGGTCACTTATTGCTTCATTCCTTCACTGTTCCAGATGGGTTGAAGAGGACCCTATAGAGATCCTAGAGTCAGTCCGGACCTGTATTGACAAGGCAGTAGACAACCTGAAGGGCCTGGGATACAACCCAGCAGATATTAAATGTACGCATCAAGCACCACAGTCATCATAGACTACTCCTGATTGAAATGAACCTTTATAATGCTGCATTGTTAGTCCTCAATAAGAAATATGTTCTTTGCTAGCTACTGTATGTTTAAAAAAGTAGACATATTGATAGACGTTTAGCAGTAAATAGTGTAGATAGCAGGAGCTAGCTGATCTTTATTAAAGGTTATAATTTCAGACTTAAATTGAGCTTAACCACTCTTATTGCCAATTTAGTGGTATTTCAGTGATACTGTAGGAGGCCATGTGTCCTGGCCATTTTGTTTTATTTGTCTAAATTGGTAGGGGATACAGTTTACTGTTATGTAAATTTATATACTTAACATCAGAATGCTTTTAATTTGTATTTAGACATTGCCAAGTGTTATGCAGTATTTAAAATGTTCTAAAAGTCAAATTTAAATAATCACATTTGAAATTTACTCAGTAAAAACTCATTTTTATCAAAACTAAGATCATTCATTGATTGAACACTATCCTTATTTTGACAATATTTTGTTTGACTTAAAACCTCAACAACTCAACTCTTTTTTTTCTATTATCTTTTGATTTTTTTAATTGTCTTTTATTTACTTACCCTAGGTATTGGCATCACAAACCAAAGGGAGACCACCCTGGTGTGGGACAAGGTGACCGGGGAGCCCTTACATAATGCCATCAGTAAGTTGATTGGTGGGGAATAACACAGTCATTAGTATGGTTTGAACTTATTTCTATATAATACCATTTTGAAAGAAACCATATTGAACCCCACTCATGGAAGGATTCATGACTTTAAACTCAATCTTAAGTTTGCATTAGAGCTTCTTCAATAAAAGATGCCACATCAAACTTGGTCAGAATGTTTGTCTGCATGAAATCTTGGATGAGTTCATTATTGGGTCACCTGCGGTAAAAAAGTAGGTCACTAGGTCAAATTTTAGGAAAACCTTGTGATGGCCTAATCTTCACCAAACTTGGCCAGAATGTAAATGTAGATTTTAATTTATTTTTTTATTCATATTGTTTATAGTTTGTATTAAATATATTTCAGCTTTCAAGATCCTAATGATTTTTTTCAGCTTAACACATATTGTCTATTTTTTAAATTGTACTTGTATTTTGCTGTTACTCGTGACAACCAACCCCATGATACCTTTTTTTTATTGTTTCCATGGTAACAGTCTGGTTGGATGTGAGGACAACCTCCACTGTAGAGAAGCTCATTGCCAAGACACCCAACAAAGATAAAGACCATCTACGAGTAGGTGCTCCAATATGACTAAATGTGATGTAAAAACAAAAAATAACAAAATGTCATTTCATTCAAGTTTTCACTTGTCACATTTAGCATGATTGTTTTTTTTCGATAGCTGTTGTGTGATTCATGATATTCATTTTTGTTTGACCGGTTGAATAGCTCAATTGGTAGAGCGTTGGCTTGCTGGTTCAAACCCCAGCCGGGTCAAACCAAAGACTTAAAATTTGGTATTAGTGGCTTCCCTCCTAATGATCAGGGCTAAGGGGACAGCATTACGCCTGACATATCGGTGTCAGTATAATGGATCAGCCGGGTTCAGTCCCTGGGCACCTCGTAAGTGCCCCTGTGCTATAATGATAGAAATGTCACTGCACAGTATCGGCAAAAATGCCGGCAAATCCCATCTCATCCCTCATTTTTGTTTACTTTAAAAACAGTAAGTTTTTTAACTTTTGTTAGAGACAAAATAAAAACAAAATGGCATAAATTAACATTGTGTAATAAAGTGTTTAGAAAATATCACTCATATTTTAATATTGTGTGTGACATTGGAAACCATAATAAGCAGTAATAAAGAAATCTTTATTTTTTAAATTTCAGTCCCTCTGTGGGTTGCCCCTGACAACATATTTTAGTGCTGTGAAGCTGCGCTGGATACTAGACAATGTGCCAAAGGTTGCTACGGCAGCTGCTGAAGGCAGGTGCTTATTTGGTACTGTAGACTCCTGGCTGCTCTGGGTAAGATAGGAACAATTGCTTTGTGTTTTTTAAAATTATTTTTTATTGTCTATTTGGAAAGTTCGTACAACTTATATTTACTGTTTAACGACCCATTTTCTGGACAGAAACAAATTTTGAGTAGTTACTACCTAGGGCAATGTGCAGTAAATGTTCTTGCCCAAGTTGTTCTTTCTTATATTAACTGTTTGACTGCCCATTTTCTGGACAGAACCAAAATCAAGTAGTTACTTCCTGGGGCAGGGTGCAGTAAATGTTCTTGCCCAAGTTGTTTTTTCATATATTAACTGTTTGACTGCCCATTTTCTGGACAGGACCCAAATCAATTAGTTACTTCCAGATGCAGGGTGCAGTAAATGTTCTTGAAAAAGGACTTGTTTTACATCTTGTGGTGGTCTGGGGATCAAACATGGCACCCTCTAAGCCAGAATCCAACCCCTTTTCATGATTTTTGAACTGTACTAGGTTTTTGAGATTGAAGATAATACCTTGAATAAGACATACCAAATTCTTTAAACATATTTTTGTTGTGACTTCAGCATATCAGACTTGTTTTATGAGTGGTGATGTCATGATTGTTCAGCTAGACAAATTGTATCTGGTTGAGGCGAGAACTTTCATGTGGGGAGGTTAGCCTGTGGTGCTCAAGTAGTTCTACCCAGACTGGGTAGACATAAATCTGGGTCTTCCTCCACCAATAATTAGCTTGACATTGCCAATATGACTATTGTTATGTGTCTGATGTAATAAAAACAAATATACAAATTTTATGTTGGTAAGGCTGTAATCATGTTATCCGTTTAATCAATGGAACGTAAATAAAGAGAAAATATTTAAGACAGCACTATTAAATTGTAGCAGAAGTTGGTATTTGATCTTGGGGTAAGAGCTTTAGCCCTTGTTTACCTTCTCCTGACCAAGCATACCAAATTGCTTATATAACAACCACAGAGGTAGAACTATAAGTGCTTCAAGCCTGCCTCGCTGCCGGGTTAACTCTTTAATGTCATGGTTTACGCGGCGTCCAAAGTTGCATGGTGAAGCAACAGTTATTGTGGCTAGTGTATGGATTGGTGACCATTGGAAAGCGCCGGCCTGCATTACACTTACATATATCTTTATTCCACCTAGCTATGTAATTAAAAACATCATCACAATTAAACTGCAGTTCTTTTTACCACATTGTCTGTTACTTATAGTTGAATGAATAAACTTCGGTCTGTGTTACAGAACCTGACTGGAGGTAAACAAGGTGGCCAGCACATTACAGACGTGACCAATGCCAGTCGTACCATGCTGATGAACATTCATAACCTGAAATGGGACCAGAAACTGTGCGAGTAAGACCCTTGAGATCACATGTCTGATATTGATCTTGAGTCTGATCAAGCAGTATTAGATTGAGCTTAAAGCTATGATCAACCAGTATTAGATTGAGCTTAAAACTTTGATCAACCAGTATGAGATTGAACCTAAGTCTAAGATCACCAGTATGAGATTGAACTTAAGTATATGATCACAAGAGATTAAGGTTAATTCTATAATAAGCCAGTAATTTATATCAAGTCTATGATTTACCTATTCGTTTGCATCAATTAAAACTCAAAATCTTGTCAATGATATTGTAGTTTTGTTTTTATTTTCAACTGTTTTTTCCCTGTTGTTTTAAAACATTGGACCTCATTTTGAGACATATATGTTAATCAAATATATTTCATGTGGCAGATTTTTTGACATCAACAAAAGCATGCTTCCTGAGATCAGGAGCTCATCTGAAGTGTATGGACACCTGGCAGACACTGCTCTGAAAGGTGTGCCCATCTCTGGGGTAGGTAGTTTTGGATTTTCAAAGATTTAGATTAAAACATCTGTTGTAGTTGTGTAACTGGAGATCCAACGAAATGCTCTGTATAAAAAATGTCATTTTCATTAATTAAACTAAATTATGGATGGATTATGGCATAAACTACTGGCAAATGTGAACAGATATATCTAGTCATATAACATATACCGTATTTTCTCACTTATAAGACAGGGATTTTTCCTTAAAATTTCTTGTTCAAAGTGTGGGGCTTGTCCTATAGGCAGGGTCTAGTGACCTGGCAAAAAGTTTTCACGTTGTTTTGGGGCGAAAAACATACCTCAAACTTGTAAGCGGTTATGCAATGACCCGACATGCCGTCATTATCGACCGCCGATAATTTACCTTAATTGAACTTTGAATTCTGTTGGTCAGCGATTAACTGTCTTACATACATTTCCCTTTGTTCTGCATGAAACATGGCTCATTATCAGTTAGTAAACACTCAAACAAACTTTCAACTTCAGTCGCTGTAATTTACTTGGTGTTTCTGTGACTTGACTTATTACACAGGTCAAGTTGACTGACTCTTAGATAAGCTGTTGTCAAGGTGATATACATCGGAGCAGTTTGACAGTGAGGGATTGAACAAATTGTTTTTAAAAGCCGCTGCTGATTCCATTTCTCCACAAAATTATTGATTGGCGGCATGTACACAAGGACAGTACACTGTTCCCAGATATATCGTGTACTGCCACACTAGACTTGTTGACATAGATCAAAGAAATTAAATGTCATGCCGCCACGCGCTACAGGATATTTGTGCAGCTGAGACTAGATACATCCCACAACGTGTGAAAATTACAGTCAATGTTTACCAATGTTTACCCTTTTGTTGAGACAGCATGTCTGATCGACGCTCCTGTTCATTTTTTTGCCTTGTGTTATGAGAGGGTCGAAGCAGTTACCGACAATTTCACAGGTGAAGTAGTGGGCCCGTCTTACAAGCGAATAGTCTTATAAGTGAGAAAGCACAGTATATATAATTCTTCTTGCAACTAATGATAAAATGTGAAGTAATTGATATTTTGAAATTCTACAATGTTAAGAGGGTACTTAATCTACTTTGATTGCAAAAGTGTATTTCGTCTTTTGTCAGATTATATGCATTACTACATATCCCTATGAAAGAAGGCAATATTTATTTGCTTTGAAAACTTACATTGTTTTTATCACAGATTCTTGGAGATCAGCAAGCTGCTTTAGTGGGCCAACTGTGCTTTAAGCCTGGCCAGGCCAAGAATACGTGAGTTTGTAATTTTGGAATAACTTAACATTTCAGTAATTAAATTACAGTGATTCATATGTGGCAAAGATATTAAACTTTATTATTTTAAGTAACTTTGAGACTAGAGACTTGCAAAGACAAATGCGAAGCAAGTGCATTTTCCATCAAGTCATTTTTTATTTAAAAAATGGTGTAATGTTTGCTTTCTACTAAGTGCCAAAGTCATTTTTGCTACATGTGATTGCAATAACTAGTTGTAAATTACTGGTAACTGATGTATCTCCTTATGTGTGACAGGTATGGTACTGGCTGCTTTCTTCTCATGAACACTGGTGAAAAGGTATGTGTTTTAGTCAATATTGATATTTGAGTTGATTTTTTTTTAAATTTTGAATGAGCAATATCTGTGTATGTTACTATAAATGTAATTTGTCTGAATTCTTTTTAATTTTAAAATTGTTCTTTATTGATTGCTTCTGTATAGAATCCTCAAATAACCTTCTCATGAACAATAAATTATATATGAAGAATGCATCGTTGTTTTTATAAAAAAAATCTGTCTTATCTTTTTCATTTTTTTTAGTTCTTCATTTATTGTCTTTCAATAAAAAACTGTTCTTTCTTTTCAACACATTGGATTCCAGCCCGTGCATTCTGCCAATGGACTGTTGACCACTGTAGGCTATCAGCTGGGACCAGATAAACCAGTTATCTATGCCCTTGAGGTAAACTACCTTATTGATATTCATGATCTCATTACATGCATGTTGTTTTTTTATGACATAAAATGTTTATAAAAAAATAGGCCTTTGAAAACATAAATTGTCCTTATGTCTCAATCGTAATTGCCATATTCTGATTGGTTAAAATCTACTTGTTTAGTTTTATCTGTTATTAGTTTTTGTTGCTATATTCCCATAGTTAAAAACCTTTTGGATTGGTTTAATCAAACTGTATAGAGTCTTTGTCCATTAAAGTACCATTTTCATACATGGATAGACATTTGCTGTATGCAAACCCCTCATTCACAGGGGACAACGAAGACAAGGAGCCAACAAAGTGTACTTCATTTGATTAAAACTAATAAGAAACAATGTTATTGTATAGACATTTCTTTCATTTTTGCTTTTTTTAGGGAGCAATTGCAATTGCAGGTGCCTGCGTCCGTTGGCTGCGAGATAATTTGGGCATAATCAAAACCTCAGATGAAATAGGTATTTCTTTTACACCCATGTTTTTTATTCAAAGTACACCTGCCTTAATTAGCAGAAGTAAAATTTTCTGACAATTAGAAACTAAGAGATTAGAAAAACAGATGTTTTTTTGGCATTTGTACTTTTTTTTGTGATGTTTTAAAATTGTTTCCTTTACAGATTCGATTTATGCTGAATATAACTGCTGTTTCATTCAAAATATCAGTGAAGTGTTCTTTGATTGACCTGTTTCAGAAATTATACATAAATTTTGTTGTCTTGGTTCGTTTATTACTACATAATTTTATCATTAATTATTCGCTGTGTAATATTAAATATTGTTTTGTCTATATTCCTTTATGATTTCATGCTTTAATCAATTGCTTTGTCCTCATATAAGCATCATTAATATTTATTGTCACCATTCTATTTACAGAAAAACTTGCAGAGAAAGTGGACAGTACACATGGGTGTTACTTTGTGCCAGCATTCTCAGGGCTGTTCTGTCCTTACTGGCAGAATGATGCAAGAGGGTTTGTATTTTCTTTATCCTTAATTACTTATTTTGATGCTGGAATGGCTTAAGACAATTGATAAACATCTATATAAAATAGCATTTTTTAGAAAACTAAACATGGAAAGTTCCATCTGTTTATTATGCGTACAATACACTCCAGTAGCAGAAGCTATATAAAAGTCACTTTCTGTCCCAAAATGTGATAAGTCTTCCTGTATATAAGGATAGTGGGGATAACTAAAAATAAAAATCAGGTGGCATATAAGCACCATTTCTTTTTTTACATTAGTAAAAAAAGCTGAAGAGCTACTCAAAAACTAGTATAATGCTTGTTGTACATCACAGTTTTGCCAGCATCATGTACAGTCAGTATAATGGTAGTATGTTTTCTAGGATCATTTGTGGCCTGTCCCAGTTCACAACTAAGGAACATCTCGCAAGGGCAGCACTAGAAGCTGTGTGCTTCCAGACCAGGGAGGTATGTCAGTGTGAAAATGAGATAATCTGTCATGATAAAGTTAATGTCTTAGGTAAAAGGATAGGGCTACTTGCAGCTGCTAGGTTTTGGTGACACACCAGTCTTTAAAGCCTGTTCTAGTTATATCCCCAGATACGGAGTGTAGAGCTATATAAGTCCATCTGCCTGTCAGTTGGTCGTCTATCCATCTGTTAATGAGATTTGGCTACCTTTTTTTTTTTTAATTTTTTTTTTCATAAAAACTATACCAGACTATTAAGTACCAAGCTTCGTTGCCCACATTGTTGGTATGTCATGACCGGCTTTATTTTACATGAGTTATGGCCCTTCATTGATTTCATAGTTATGGTAACCGCGACAGAGCAGTATCTGGGGGTATTGATAATCTTCAATGAAAATTCTATTTTAATTTCATTTTTTTACATTTTGCTTATGGCGTTTGAGAACTGGTTGAAATGTTTACTAGGAATATAATTTACCTTGTTCTATTTAACTTTATATGCTGTTGGCAAATGTTATATTTTAATGGAAACTTATTTCTTTCCATGGTACAGTAAATAACATGTTTTCATATTAACTGACTTGGTGCCAAAGTATCTGCCCCCACTGTCACAGTGGTAACTGAGCTGTTTTGATAACTAGCCTTTTGTCATGTCTTGTCATGTAATTGACCTGTTGTTATGGTAACATGTGCGATACAGCTGCTGGAGGCGATGAACCAGGACAGTGGGATACCTCTGAGGTCTATCCAGGTGGATGGAGGGATGACAGCTAACAACCTCCTGATGCAGATACAGGCCGACCTTATGGGCATCGATGTTGGTTAGTACCACAGTTACTTGTAGTGCACACTTTGCCCTTTTATCACTTTTCTTAAAGACGGAAGTTTTCACCTTACAAACAAATTTTCTCCCATACTTGAATTCAAATAAAAGTATGATCATTCCGTATATCTGTATTATTATATTTTAAATTTTATTGTTGATGAATTCTTCAGAACTAAACAACATCTTGTATGTACAGGGCTAACCTTTTTTTTAATAGGTCACATGTATAAATATTCACCATGATAGTATTTCTGGTGTGTATTTCAGCGCAGTACTCCCCCAACCCCATCCAAACCCCCTCCAAATATACCTAACCAATCCTCCTTTCTTTACTTACCATAGAGATATGTAACAAGTAATACTTGTATATTAAAAACAGGTCTTACTGGTATGTATGGAAAAAAAACAACCATGTTTAAGAAAATATGTGAAGAAAACTTTCAGGTGACTTCTGGTGTTTTGATAGTTTTATCCAGATGTTCATCTGAATAGTTCTTCCACCAGTGACAGTTTGACATCACCAAACATAACCATCAATGTGTTGATGCAAATTATACACCACAGCTAAAATATTAGAACTTTTGGTGAAACCTTTAAATTACTGGCTTCATATCCTAGGTTTTTATTCCATTTGGTCTGTTTTGTGTCACTGATTCCACCAAGACATCAATCTTGGTTCTTCTATAACCAATGAAAGATGGAAGGCACATCATGAACATAAATGTGGTAATGCTAATCTCAAATACCAAAGCAAAGATATAAGCACTGTTTGTGACTCCTTCAGTGCGTCCATCCATGTCTGAAACCACAGCCCTGGGAGCTGCCATGGCCGCTGGATATGCTTGTGGCATCTGGAACCTTGATAACGACGATGCCAAGGTAACAACAGATGTGTTCACAACCTCGATATCGGACAATGACAGGGATGACCGCTTTGGACGCTGGAAGGAGGCAGTAAAACGATCCATGCACTGGGTGCCTCAAACGAAAAGCGATGGTAAAAATTCTTTTTTTGTAAAAAAATAAATACCAAATTATAATCTTGGATTTATCCAACAAGAGTGTTTACTTAAAGATACAGTGGTGCTTTTCAGGGCTGGAAAAATACGCTAGCCCGACGTCCCGGACTAGTCAACATGTAGTTTCGGGCTACTGACCATTGGTCATTAAATTAGTCCCGGGCTAGTCATTAAATAGACGGCCGGACAAGTGACAATACACAGCGGTACCTAATTAGCGATGCAACCAATCAAGCTATCGCCTGGGGCGTTTTATCAACACCATGTAATCGCATAGACAATTCAAATGCATCCCATAACAGCCAATCACGACGCGCGATACATCAACGCTTAACAGGATCGGCCAATCAATGTGTAGGTGACAAATAACGGCATTAATACTGCATATTGAAGTACATGTGATAAGTGATAATTGATTCGCGAACTTTTTAAACTCGGCACGCGAAGAGTAAAGGGATTAGAGCCAGGTAAGTCTCAGTTTGATGATCTTTACTTTCATTGTCATATCTGAATACAATAGCCCAATTAAACAATACTCGATGTCAGATATGGGACACTCGAAATAAAGCAACTGCTGACTAACATGGAACCTGTCATTCCTAAGGACAAACATCTGCAAATTCTGTCGGAATATTCCAACGTGAAAGTCTACTTGAGAGAGCTATCCCAAACTGACAATGCCCCAAGCATCATTTACAAGTCTTTGTTGAAGAAACGAAACATCACAAACATAAGGAAGCTTATTGAATTGATGTTAGTTATCAGTCCATCAACAGCACAATGTGAAAGACATTGTGCTGTTGATGGACTGATAACTAACATCAATTCAATAAGCTTCCTTATGTTTGTGATGTTTCGTTTCTTCAATATGCTGTTTTACAGACAAAAATAAAACAAAAACTTGTTTATACCTTGTTTGTTAGTTATATATATGACAAATTAGTCGCCATTTATTGAAAATGATGCACATTTTCGGACAAGTCATCTTTGTCCTGGTTACTAGTCCGGGACTAGTCATGAAAAAGAAAATTTTTCCAGCCCTGCTTTTACTATAATAGGATGCAGTAAACAGCTTATATGACACCACACCCAGAGGATAATATCCCGACACCAGGTCAGCCATTTGTGGAGCAGTCTTGATCAGTTGAGCTTAGAAAAATGAAGCTTAATCAGTCTAAATTAATGGTTCACTGTCATAACAGAAACCTCTTTCAAAAGGGCAGGTAACCATTTTTTTCAACACAATAGTGGAGAGTGCTGTTTAAGACAGATCTAGTGTTGTTGTTAACCAGTTTTTCAATGAAAATCCTGGTTATTAGATTGGGGTATGGCGGACAGGTGTGTGTGCGGGTTGTCGGCATCAAACAAAGAGTTTACTGTCAATAATCTTAATTTGGATAAACCACTTACTGAAACTTTGGATTTAGCAAGCTTGCATGAAGACCTAGCTTGGGATTGGATTTGGGGCCAGTCAGGTAAAGGTCACAGTTACTAAAAATAGAAAAAACACTTTCAGCTTAACAATTTGTGTTAAGTTGTTTAATCGTTGAAAACTTGCTTTCATGGCATGGCCACGTTTATTGTTTTTTTTTAATTTGGTATGCAACATCCATTAAGCCTGTGGTCATCTCATATGACAGGTTTGGTTAAAGGAAAATTTACTGAATTATTTATACAGTACTAACTTAATGTAATGTAACCTCTCGAACAATGGAAATTAAAAACCACAGTTGTTCTTGGTTGATTTAGGTTCTTTATTAAGGGTTAACAAATTTGTCTGAAAGTAATAAAACCAATATTTAACATCGAGTATATATTATAAAGCACAATTACGCACAATTGATAATACATTTAAATACAAAAATAAATGAAACAGAGAAAATACCTATAAATTCAATACGAATTAGAATCAATAATTTCTAGTAAATATAAATGTAAAAACATACCAGTCCAGCTTATAAATGTTGTAAAAGATTCAGTGTGTATATTTTGAATTATCATTGATGATGTTTCCAGTAAGTGGTTTAATGGCAGAATAAATGGGAGAGGGGAAAAGGGTATAAAGAGAGGTGGGAAATCCGTTAGTAAAAACAACTCACACACCAGACAAACTGGTTTAAAACCATCTCACTCACTGACAATGACGCTTTAACGGTACTTATACACAGGATGCCACAGGATAGAACGATGTACAACTTGAAACATGCGGACAAAATACGACAATAACACACAAACACACCCTGGTTACAGTAATAAGCTATTTTTTCTTTGATAATGCACTTTTAGTGATTTCTTTAAGTCACAAAAAATAACCTTTTTGGGTGAGTGTAAATTTTTGACAGCTTAAACAAAATACAATATTTTAGAATAATGTTTTCATTTAGTTTTTACTTGTCTTTCTACTTATTTTAACCTTTTTTACATACATTTGCTCTCATGCTTATATTTACATGTTTTAGTCAGTTTCTCCTGTAATTTATGACTTATGTTGATTCTTTTCTCCCTTTTTGGAAGGGTAGGTTTGCAGTCGCCACTTTGGAACCTGCTGGCGGGGGCCCTATATGCTTACAGCAGTGTTGCTCTAGTCATGTTGGCAAAATATTCACGAAGCCTTAGATAATGTCGGTGCTAGTTAGGACTTATTTTTAATCAATAGATAGCAATCTCATATAGTTCACTGTGATGTTAAGGACTTGGTGATACTTACAATTATTTTTTTGTCATGAAGATGCTTAAAGGAGATAGACTCCCAATAAATGTTTGAGTAGAAGAGCAGAGGCAGTGCAGGTTGGTTGGAAGACTGTGAGACATATAAGTCTTCAACCTGAGAGAGGCTCAATCCAATGTGAGAGTCAAATTTTGTCATTCACTGCTCAGTCACGACCAAATCGGTTCTATTTACCTTCACCTGTTACTCTGTGATATGTGGCACATCTCCGACATGGGCACCCCCACTATGATGTATAACTAAAAGCAAAAATAAGTAAAAATGTAAATGCTCTAAATTATAAGTTTTATTAATTTAAACCAATGATAACAGTTGAACAATCTAATGGAATCTAATGACTTTTGGTTAGATTGAACATTGTTTCAACATCAGTAATTCAGATATCTATGGTAAACTGCAGTAAAGGAGATCTCTCCTTTATGAAACCATGTTAGGAACATGTGACTTGATACAAAGAAATGCTGCAACTGCAATAGATAGAGTGATAATTGGGAATTCTCGTCCCATTTGACAAACTTACTGAGTAATTGTTGACCAGAAGATGTATTTTTAATTTTTAATAAATCAAATATCAGAACTCTGAATAGTGACTATTTATCAACAGATGATAATTATAAGAATTAACAAAACACTAGATTAGTTATGTTAAATGAAATTTTATGACTGTTGAATCTTACAGGAAAATATCACCACTGTCCCAATATTTGTTGTGTGGCCGAAAACCTTGAATTGCCTCTGGCTAGATAGGAATTTAACTTTGCTGGGTCGTGGGAAGTAATATTTCTAAGCAACTAGTTGCCTTTTACTTGAGTAAGTTAAAAAGCTAAGTTTACAAAAGCTGATATTTTAAAAGACTAGTATACGTGCTAATAAAACTATGTTTAATAGCATTGTTTTCAGAAAATCAATAATCTTTTGAGGTATCCATTCGTGTAAGCTTTTTTTTTCTTTGTTTCATCAATTCTTGTCTTATTGTTGAGATGATACCAGACCACCATTATACATGTATTGAAACAAAACGTTGCTAGAACATTTTTGAGTCGTTCATGAGGTGATACTTTATTCATCTCTGCAATTATTTCTTTTACAAGTATAGGAAAAAATGAATTTTCTTTTGACAAATTAAATGAATAATGTGTGTAATATGAAGTTTTGTATTATTTGTGTAAGGTAGAGTTGAATACATACTTATTTAATTAACTGCAAAGTTAAGTTAAATTGTTTGTTCTTCCTTTAATGATGATATAAAATATAGTTATCTTCAATACATAAATTACCATGCATTAAATTTATAATTGATTACATTAAAATCAATTGCAGCTGTCTTCAATTTATCAGAAATTTAAATGTTTAATCATTAATAACACTATACACTATGCAGATAAAATAATTTTTCATCCCATTGTGTTGTTTTTTTATTGCACCATTAATTATGTTTTTGGATAGCCTTAGTAAGGAATGTCTTACTTTTTGGCAGGTTATTTTTTGATAATTTTATTTTAAATTCAACCCTCAAGGATTCATCACATTTCAGATATACAGTATTGTCACATGTTATCTTTCTATTGTGTATGTTTATAGAAATGTTTTTTTTATAAAATAAAATGTATAAATATGTGTTGTTTTTCCTACACAGACAGTATATTATGTCAACAGAAATGTTTTTGTTTTGTGTCATTATTTTAAAGTTGACAAGAGGGACATAAGAAATGGAAGACTTGGTTAGGTATACAAAGTTGTATGAAAGTAGCTGACGATCTGTTCATTCCATTGAATTATTTCCCTTGCCAGTTAGTATTTTTATGTTACGTAGTAATATTTAGGGCTGTCATTGATTCTACTCTTTTGCATTTTGAAGATGTCGATTTTAAAGAGAATTATCACCTTACTATACATTATGATACAGATTCTCTTTCAAATGAAACAGGATATGCCAGACTGTTTTATAGTATTTGTTTCTGCTTGTTTGGTGCCGTTCATTTTTTCTTTTTTTACTTTTAAATAAAATTTATAAATAAATGAGAATATTTCTAAGTACATTTAGGAATATACCGATTTACATTAACCAATCTGTCTTGTCTAAACATTGCATATCTTTCTCTGATTGTATGGCCCAGGGAGTTCTCAAATAAATAGACATCTAGGGTGCATATATATTTACAAGTGTAATGGCTTTATAAGTGTAATGGCTTCATTGAGAAGACTAGTGGCCCCACATAATGGCTTAAGTTTATTTCTAGATCAGAGATCATTTTTGTCAAAAGAAAGTGAATGAAGGGTGTTTAAAACTTAAAATTTGTTTATTAAACCTATCTTCTACAATGCTAATAATCATTTAAACCTAACCTTTGGAGTTTAAAAGAACCAACATCACTATAACTGAAAAAATCATTTATTTACAAAATATTGTTTTCATAAATAAGTACATATGTACAAAATTTGTAAATAGAAAATATGTAAGAATAGATAAATACAAAATTTGTTGATCATAGTATCACAAGTTTATATTGTGGTGACTTCCAGTAAGTATATGAATATTATAATGAATTATAGCAATTTTTTAAGTGTAAAATAAAAAAACTGCATAACATGGCCAACCATTTTCATGACTAGTTCATGTACAATACTTATTAACTATTCATTGCTGATAGTTAATGTTTGAAAAAGCCATTTTCAATTGCAATTTTAGTTTGCAGCAGTAGCATTATACATTATCGATGTAAAACGATAACAAAGATAGCCCCGTTATTTTATCAAAAGTTGAAAACAAAAAACCGAACCAAAAAACAACATTACATTGAAACATATTTTACATCAGTCAAGTCACATTAGATTACTAATTTGATAAAGATAAATATAGAAAAATATAACGTTCAATGTAATCAACTCCAAATACCTAAACAAGTGGGCCATGATGGCCCTATATCATGGCCCTATATCGCTAACCTGAGTGCCGAAGACATTTAGCCTTTGTTACTATGCTTTTTGACATGCTCTCGCTTGTGTGGTTTCTGACAAGATTTTCGAAGTTTTCGTATAAAGCCATATAAGGAAAATGGCTACACCTTTGGTGGCCGTGTTATTTGATGGACCAAAATGTTTTGAACAATCTTGATACATATTCACCCAAGAAACATGTATACCAAACATCAAGGCTCTAGCTCTTTAAGTTTCTGACAAGAAGATTTTCAAAGTTTTCCTGTACAGCCATTTATGGAAAATGGCCACACCTCTGGTGGCCATGTCTTGAAAGATCAGAATTATTTGGACAATCTTGATACAGGGCCACCCAAAGAACATGCATACCAAATATGAAGGCTCAAGCTCTTGTAGTTTCTGACAAGAAGATTTTCTAAGTCTTCCTATGTAGATATATGGAAAATGACCATGAACCTGGCAGCAATGTTTTCGAAAGATCAGAATTCTTTGAACAATCTTGATACAGGGCCACCCAAAGAACATGTATACCAAATAACTAGTCAATAATTAATTTAGTAAAATACATGTATTTGCGCATACTAATAACTATATGATTATCATCTTTCTTATATAGATTATTTTTAAAATAAGACAAAATATAAAAGTGAACTGAAAGATAACTTCATTACCCAAGCTAAGCTATGAGCGAAATTGGATATGGCATCCTCTGGCAACCCATAGTAAACCAATTGCATTTACCCGGTAAATTGCATTAGGTTTAAAAAATTGATATTGTTTTATTGATTGCATACATAGAATAAGTTTATAAATACATATAGCATTTTAATTAGGGCTGTCAATCTGTTCATGATTTTGTGTCATAAATTTTTTTCCATTTTATACAAATGATGAATTGGGAAGAATTTCATACACAAGTCATGTTCTCCAAGAAACATGTTTACATTTGTCTAAAAATAAATGACATCAAACAACATGTAAATACACAGACCAGTTTTCCTATAATACCAATTCCGGTAAAATAAACTGCAAAACAATCTAAATAAACGTAACATAAAAAGAATAATGACATGATTGAGCAAATGAATGAAGTTATGTCACATAATGGTATAATATTGCATAAATAATATAAAAGGAATAAATAATAACTTAACGCTACTTTACTGTATACATAATGCAGGGGGTCCAGAAAGAATGGTAACACTTTCACTTTCCAATGACTTGATTTTAAAGATATTTCATGGGTATCAAAATAAGGAATTTGATGTGACGTTTTCTTTGGTATTAAAACTCACAGATAAGCTCTTTGACCTTACAAAAGTATGTCATTCTTAACATTGTCGTTTCCTAATTTGAAAAATTAAAATTAAAATTTCAGGCTACTGAAGGCCAGAGAAACTTTATTTTTTTAGACAAATTAAAAAATTTAACTCAAGGTAGAATATACAAATACAAAAAAATATGTTTAACATTTAACCCTCTTGCTCTAATGGAAACAGTTTCATTTAATATATAATGAAACTGATTTAAACTACGAAAATATTTACAAACTTTTTACAAAAGAAAGATTTAATTAAGTTACCAATATCTTGTTCTTTCTTAGATAATATATAGGAAATTTTTTAACTTTCCAAGTACAATATATTGGTTAAAAACATTTTGGTGTTTAAAATCAACCTTTTTGTTTGGTGTCTGAAAGAACCTAAATTTTGTAAGAAATAAGTTAAATAATACAGAAATAAATGAAATAATACAAGAGACTATTTAAATTAAATTGGCCCATGAAAAGTAGCATTATACCCTGAAAAAAATATACTTGGAAATGAAAAAAACACACATTTACTTTGAAAAACTAATGGGTCCAAGAAGGAAGCTGAGACAAAATCAATATCTGAGACACATTACAGCAATGTTTGAGTATACAAGTAGTAATATGCAATAAAATCAAAGAAAATAGGGATTAAAAAGAGTATGGTTATATTTAAATTCATTTATCAATCCAATAGACAGTAAAGTATGTTAACATAAATTTTTCTATGGCTATGCTGTTTTGTTGTATTAATGGTGGTAGCTTACAGATGCCTATATCAAATAAATGTAAAAAATGTCTTACTACAGCTTTGGAGAATTTGGGCATTATTCCAGCATAAACCCATACTTTTTTCTAAATATAGATGGCTTTGACCACTACCTATATTGTTAGACAGTACAAATTGCAAAAACAAAAACAACACTCAAAGTTCATTCTTTCCAATCATGATAGTGATCTCTGCTAAAAATAGATAGATATCTACATCAGAGCGGACCACCCAGACGGCAATAGAACATGATCTCAAAAGTAGGTTGTCACATGTTTTTCTTAGTTTAAAAATAGTTATCTCTGCAGAGTGGCTCAGATAGGAAATACCTGTTTGCAATGACGAATGGAAAGTTATGCTTTACTGTTCTCATAGATCTTGAGCATCAAAGAACAGCATTTGGCAGTACCTTTTCAGGTAACACTGACATAGCGTGTTATTTGAGAAAAAAATATTGATCCAAACTGTCTGATACCACCTTTAAGTGTATTTGTTTATATCTCAAATGTATGAGAGCTACTTTACTAATGAGTTTTATTGTTATAATATTTTTATTTATTAGATACAAGCCCTAAATGACTGATTTAAGAAATATAAAAGATTTTCTAAAGGTATTAAGTATGCATCAGAACACAGAAAACCCTATAGAATACACTCTTAAATGTCAAAACAGAAACAAAAAATTTGCACAGTTGTACCTTTATGCTGAGCACTGGTATTTATTGCAATAAACTGATACCTTACAAAGAAAGGAAATAACTTTTAAAATGTTGTAACCAGTATGTGAGTTTTTCTATCACATATATGCTGTTTTACTATCCACATTTATACCTTTGTTCAAAGTTCTACTAGACAACCAGTGAATAAAATCAGAAAATCATCTGAAATCACAATAAAGGCTTTTTAATTATTTCATCACATATAACTAAGATTACTAGGATTGTTCTGCAGCAGTTGTTTCACGTACTACCCTTTTATGAAGCCCCTCTCCATCTTTAACCAAGCCATTCACATGCCCTGATATCTTCATCACATTTCCATTTACCTCTGTCTGCGACGTTCCACTAATCACATGATTCCCATTTACCCCGTTGGAAATCACAGCACTTCCCTTCCCTGAGCATTTCTCCTCAGTTCCTTCAACTTTCTTTCTTCTGCCACTTCCATACTTCCTATTATACTTCTTGTATCCATACTGCACAATGCTCAACCAGAATACCCAACCAATACTGTAGATAATTGTCCCACCCAACCGACCTAGAAAGTCAGTCTCTTGCTGATAGTAGGTGTAGAGGAAGTAGGAACCAACACATATACGGAACACTCCGAACAAAACCATAAAGGCCACATCAACAGCATCTCCAAGCAGGCTGTCATATTGGTTAGTCTCGCGTAGAAACCATCGCATCTGCAAAAGTGGGTTGGTGATTTCTGCACCCAAGACTGTGCTGACAAGTTCAGTGCCCCAGAGCCGCAGGACAAAGCAGCAGGAGAGTCCTATGACACTGCAGGAATGGTGCAGTAACATTACAGGACCTGTGCAATGCAAAATACACTAAAGGTTAGGTAGAGCTTAGTCCTAAGGAATAAGAAGACAAACTATAAAGGAAATATTGTAGTAGATAAAGGTACAAACTTAGCATATACAACAGTCATAGAAGTTAACAATGGAAAATATTTTTCAACAATGATTGTGATGAAAAGTTACAAGAAATGTCCATGAAACAGAAAATTTACCATATGCATTTCTTAAACATGTTGCATCGAAATAATAGGGTCAAGTCAACAATGTCCAGATATTTAGTGCCAGCAACCAACGGACAAATCTCTCGGTAATGTCAGGATACGACCACCATCTTACTCAAGGTCAGCTGGAAGACCTTCCTTTTTTAAACTTTGCTCTGACTGTGTAGATCATTTGTTGAAAGATGGCGACAGTTTGATTCAGTCATAAAAGCAGCATAACCATATGATGAAAATATAGTACAAATCACAAGCAAGATATATAATTAACTCATTTTAGTATTATTTGTATTGACACAATTATGATCATAATAGTAATTTCTTGCTTGCCCTTTAGGACAAGGATCTTAAACAAACTTCAAAGATCAATCCAATGACTCACAACACAGATGCTTAAAGCAGTCCTCACACTCTAGTATATTGTTCCACATAAGATGAACCAACACAGTGATGAATATATAAGCTGTGACATTTTCTACAAACTTGTATGTTCATAAGTAACTAACCAATGTGCATTAATTAAGTTAAAATAAATTCAATCATTAGTGACTGTTACCTTCAGTCCTGAAGTATATACACCAGGAGAAGTCCAGCAGGAAGTAGGACAGTGAGATCATGATGATAAACTGCTGAAAGTCAGTATTTGTACCACCTACAAAATACAGAAAAAAAACAATGATTGTTTGCATATAATGGAAATTTAGTCATACTGAGTTCCGAATTAGGGTAGAGAATCTGAATTTGTGTTTCTAAATATCCAATATAATGTATTCCTCTTATCTAGAGTTCTGAATAATATATTATATTAATTCGATAAATTTATTAAACAAGACTGAAATTAATTACGTTTAAGTGATTAATATGACTATATTTTTGTGTCTTGGGTTATTTTATTATTAATATCTAAGAAATGAACCATAAAGCATAGAAAAAATGGTATATAAAATCACAAAGGTGCAGATGGATAACGTAGACTGTTTATGTTATAATGCTTTAGTTAATATGTTTCAACTTCAAGTTGGGCAATCTTTGACTAGTGGAATTGTCAAGTGTCAACTGGTCACTGTTAAACTATGCCATAAATACATGCTTATTAAATACCTCGACAAAAACTTATAACTCCTTTTAAGTCAAGAGCAATTGCAAAAAAGACAATAGTATTTCATTTGTTGTTACACTGCACCAGCACAATAATTGTCATATTGGCGACATCCAACTTATTATTTGTGAAGGAATACCCCACACTTATGTCTGGGTAGAACCACTGGCACACCGCAGGTAAGCTGGAAAACCTCACCACTTAAAATTTCTCGCCTGATGGAATCGAACCCACACAATGAGGGGCTGAGGAGTTACATGTTGTTGACTCTAACCACTAGGCCACAAGTGCCACCAGAACTTGTGTAACTTTTGCTAATGAAAAAGGGATTTAAAAGCCATCATAATTAAGATGAACTACTTGAGGAAACTCTACAGTACATTGTTATTTTTTAACTCTTAAAAATACATCTACATACGGTTAAATACTTTAATAATTAAGGTTTGCCTTTGACTTTATAACCTTCAAAAACCAACTGAAACATAAGGTTACATTTTGAAATAAACAAAACTTAATATAGAATATTGAACTGTTGTTGCGCAAGACTTCACATGACATGAAAAGTACACAAATATATTGGAAAAAACCAACAACAAATTTCCAAAGACGATTACTATTGATCAACTGATTATCTAATTATTTCAACAAACTTTACATTCAAATGTGCAAATTGTAAACAATTACTTTAGAAAGTACCTAAGAACTTATGAAAGCAGAAGAAATCAATTTTATGTTCTGTATGTCCACTAACTCTATACATGTACCTTGTAAATTTAACATTGTATGTTTCTTAAAAAAAAAAAAGCCCCAAATATTTATATGATCAACTCTTTTGGGTTTGTGGAAAAGTTAAGAACCCATATGACCTGGCTTAAGAATTTTTTTTTAGTCTTTTAGAGATAATGATCAATTAGAATAAAATAAAGATTAAACAATCCCTGAGAATGACCAAAAATTAGACTGAACATAGCCAAAATAATTGATCAATGATTATGTGATTAACGAGAACACAAATTTTACTCCTGGCCAGTAATTTAAAGTGCCACGATTCCTGTTATTGATCATCGTCTTTAACATGGCACAAAAAAAATCCAATATTTTGCAAAAATTATCTGTAAGTAAGTATTAATACGTATTCAAAATGTCATGTTAAGGTATGATGTACTGGGATGCATAAATTATGATTTAAGAACATAATTCACCTGAACATATTCAGTCTGCAAAAGGTTTCATGAAACAAATTCATATTAAACAAAAATTGCAATTACTTAAGCAATGACTAATAAAAAAAAAATTGGTTATTTTTTCCCCGATTTCAAAAAGCATTGATACAGTTGTATGATGTCAGTCAGCACATTATAAAACATCATAAAAACACAATTTTACATGCAGTAAAATTATCCTTACACCAGGCCATTTTAGAAGTAAAATAATTCTTAAAATAGCATACCATGACTATTATGTAAGTTTTTGAATGCCTTGAGCTTGAAATGAAACCAGGGCCTTAGGAACAAAGGGCCAACACTCTTTCACCAGCACCACCAGTAGTCCTGAGAACAATAATCAGTTTCATAACTGCACATAATGTCACTAGAATTTTAAAACCTTGGGTCCAAGTTTGTTTGTATTATCTTGTCCTCTTTTTTCAAAATTACCCACATATATGCTTATTAGACAAAAGGTCTTGTCAACATTTTTTCAGTCTTCATTCATCACTCAATTCCAGTCACGTCTATACTTTGACTCTTCACGGCATGCAGATTTTTGGGATTTGAGCTTCTGCATCGTATAATAGTTCCATATATAAAAGATATGATCATATTTTATTTCTGGAAAAAAACCCACATTTTTATGAAAGATGTATAGTATGCACATTCAAGTATTTGTGCAGAACTGTCAGCAATATTTGAAAATACTTTATACCCATAATCCTTTGAGTGCTTCCAGACAGACTGGTCATTCAGCCTGGTGTTGACACGTTGTTGTTGTTGTTGAAACCAGTTTAATTAGAGTTAGCACATCCTTTTGGATTTATCGAGACCCCACGATGTTGCCCAATGCCTGGCTTAAAGGTTGTATGCCTGAAGTATGATCTTAAGTGGGGCTTAAGGAGGTACTTAGTTTATGTACTCATTTACACCGAAAGGGTGAGAATAATTTCCCTGTTTCAGACCCTATATGAAGGGTGAGCGATAGACCTCCAATCTACTTACCACATGATGTGAAGGGCCATGGGCCCAAGACAAGAACACAGTAGGTGCTGAGCAGGACCACGATGACTGCATGGATGGTGGTCACAGTACGGATGTGCCACTCATAGCTGCGCTTGGGATTCAGCAGGCACAACAGGAAGTACAGGGTGGACCAGGTGAAGCAGGAAACCAGCAGCCATGTGACACTCGTTTCCATGGTGATAGAGGTCACGGGAGTCACACTGGGGTCACTTAAAGACTGAGGGGGTCATCTGCTGAAAATAAACATTAAATATGAAATGAAAAAATATGGAAGCTTTTACGAAAGTGATATTGACTTTCTAATGGCAATTAATCTAAGTGATATTATCAATTATTTATTGTAATCATTGGGTAAATAAATAAATTGGTTTAAGATGAAATGGCATTCACCGTCCCCTCAAATGGAACAATGAATTAACATTTAGAAGATAATGTGCACAAGATTGTCTTCACTTTGTACTGTTTCCAGTCAAAAAACATTCACAAACTGGGAAGATAAGCTTTTTATTTGTAATATACATGAAATAACTAATGTTAAAATTGGTAATATTTTTATTAAAAAAGGAAAAAAAATTAAAAAAATGATAGCATGCAGGCTTCGAACTAGTGCTCTCATGTATGTAAAGCTACAACTTAACCACTAGACCATCCTAATAGATGCTACATTATGTCATTCATAGATATTGCTTAACCTCACTTAAACAGCCATTTTTGTAGAAAGAACTCTCCAATAAGTTACATTTTCACTTTTACCGTGTATCTAATACCGAAAATTTAATCGTAAAAAAGCTATAAAAGCTACTTTAAAAAAAACACACAAGTATAAACAAACTTTAATGCAGCAAATTATGGTGACACAAGGCTTTCTTTCTTTCTTTTTTTTTTTTGACATATGAACCAACTGACTGATAGAAACTTTAATTAAGGATGGATATAATTAAACTTCCTATGTGAGGTCAGCAGCATGTTCAACTTCAAAGTTTCATTTTGTAATAAAACATCTGTTATCATTTACAAGCTGAAACTTTCTTTAAATTCTTAAAAATCTGTATGAAACCTAATATCAACTTTAAGTTGCTAAGCAAGTCCTGTTCGCTATAGCCTTGTAATAAACATTCTACACATGCTGATGCAAGAAGTATAACAAATTATTCAAATAGTCATCTTTTCATGGCTGGGGCTGTTTAAACGTGTTAAGAAATGTCTAGCGAGACTGCCAGCTCAGCAACTGTTGAGTGATCTAATGTGCTATGGTAGAAAACACATCATCATCATCACACTTGCTATCTGCCAGACATATCCCCCACAAGGGACCAATATGCAGTGTGGCTATATCCATCCTGGCACCAGGCAATGAATGCATAACACTGCTGACTCTTAGACTTCTAACTATATTTATTACCCATATTTATTGTTAATTATTTGCTAGAAAATTAAAAACATCAATCATAATATGAAATACTGGTAGATACTCTGCAGCAAAAAGTTATGATCATACAGCTCTTAGATCTTTGTCCATACCTGAGAAGTTTGTGCTAAGCAGGTTGAAAGCTAATACTGGTATGCACTACAGAAAGAACTGCATTGAAATACATGTATTTCCAAATATAATTCTGTAGAATGGTGGATTTGAACATTTTACCAACACTGTCACACTTTCATAAGGACCACTTGAAGCACATTGGGTGCTGCTTATGCCACAATAGCTAATAATGAATATTTAGCAAAGACCTAGATGAATTTTGATTGCATCTGTCTGACAAGTAAAGCATACAAATCTTAACTGGCTTTATATATGTGACAGCCATGTCCAAGAGGTAGAGTCGCTGACTTGTTACTCCTCTGACTGATCAGCCTCTCACTACATTGGTTCATGTCCCCATCTGGGTGACAGAATTAATGTAGGAAGATCTCTAAGCTGACTTGCATTGTGCAAGTGGTTTTACCCAGGCATTTGTCAGCTGTGTTTCTCTACCAAAATAGCTGGATGTCGTTACAATGACCACACTTGTGTTGCTTTGAAATATAACGTTTTTTAATGTATCATAAAACTCTGAGCTGCTTCTCAACAATTACTGGTCTATGTATAATCACCAATATCAACATTTCCAGATACATGGCAGCAAATGGTGTAGATTCTAGTTAGAGCTGATCTGTACTACTTGTCTATGTAAGATAAAGTTGTATGTTTTTAAGGGTTAGAACCAAGGCACAGCAAGGGACATACTATTTATATAATTTTTTAGAAAAAATAAAAATTGTCATGTCTCATCAGACTATTTTTGTCTTCTGAATAAACAAGAATATGCCATTTGTAAATGCACTTATTGGCTGTTTATTTAGTCAGTAAATAATTCATCAGGTTAATGCATGACATGCACTTGGTCTGTAACTTCTATGAATTTTCCAATACACATAATTTATTTAATGTACTATGGTGAAAATATTTGAGGTTTTAAGTCATACTTATTCTTGAAAGAAAAAAAAAGATGAATACAATGGAATTCATTTTTATTTAAAATGTATGTTTGCAAACTTGTATGACATGAACAAATTTAACTTTAATTGACATCTGTGAAGGCTTAACTAGTTCAAGAATCTTACAACACTAGAACAGAGCAAACATAGCAAAAATAAGTATGTTAAAGGATACTTACAAGATATGGTCTCAATAGTAAGACCCTGGACAGTAATTGGAAAAAAAAATGAACATCCCTTAATACAAATTAATGTGATGTGAACAAGTTTATCTTCAACTGGACTTTACTATGTCAGAGTGACATAACTAATTACCACTACCATAATTGACACTCAGGTGAACAGGAGCGGGTAACTCTTAACCTGCTTAAGATTTATTGACGAGGCTTAGGCAATATAGAAGAGATCCAGATCAGCCAACTCCGATGGGAAGTTGCCTGATCTAGACCTTCACAATTCGCTGTGGAGTCTCTAGCAATATATCTTGTCATTTGTGCATGCAGTTTTAAGAAAATAACTAACTTTGAACTGCATTCAAACTCAATGTATCATGGTAAGGGGTAAGGTAGATAAGTTTCTGTCAATCAGCTAAACTGGGATAAAAACTGTCTGTTACAATAGCCTTTGTGAAAGGTTATCATATGACATAGCCTTCAACTAGAAAAGGGAGCACAACTGACAAGTGTCATCTCTCAATCCTGGGTATTCAATGTATCTAGTTCTGTTGTTGCAAATCATTTCTGTATTCATTTTATTTATACATTTAATCTTAGACAAATAGAAAATTAATTTATCATTTTAAAGTCTTTTGGTTTGGTATTGGATTCTTTTTGTCTATTTTTTTAACATAAGGCCACTTCTTTTATATAAAATGGTTTAGAAAACCGGCGGACCTATTTTTTCAAGAAATCGAAAAAAAATAAAAGCGAAATCGACGATTTTTTTTTCTCATTAATAATTTCCGACCCTATGAAAACGAGCCGAAAACTATTGAAACAAATCCCATTTTGCTTGTTTTTATATAAATAGGCCGCGTTATAAACGCGCCCTCCAAACAGGTAGACAGGTTTTATGTCTCAGAGATAAAATAGCAATTCACAGAGTATCCGATCGGATTTTGGTAAACCAGTCCAGCGCAGAAATGGCTGACGAGTATTACGCACTCGGAACTCCTCGGGTAATTCCGTCCTCTACGTAATCCGAAGCTTGCCGGAGATCGCCGAGTAGGTACGATTGGAGTATTACATTGAGGTCACACTGTGGGGTTACAAATATAACGGGCCGGGGATGGATTTTTTTTATTTTTTTTTCGACCGCCTTACGGACACTTTGATCAAAAATTTTTGTAAACCATAAAATAAAAAAGGAGTGGCCTAACTAACACTTTTTCAAAAATTGAATAGTCTTTGCAATTAATATAGTTCATAAATAACATAAAACATTGGATTCTTACTAGAGCATATTCGTTCTCACTTATCTCTTATAATTGGCAATTAAACACATAGAAAATATTTCTAAATAGCGAAAGACTCATCTGCGAAAAATCCTGACAAATGCAAATTTCAAGGTGTCGGCTAAGCACAAATCCAATGAAAGTTTATAAATTAAATTAAACAAAAGATGTTTGTAAAACATTTATGCCCCCTTTGCTACTTGGTTAAACCCATTGACCTAAAAATCAAAACAAATATCTTGTTCAAGGTCACTGTTAATTAACATTTGTGACACAGATCCATAAACCAATACTAGCCATCCCCTCATCATGACCAATGTCCCCACCAAGTTTGAGGATTGTTTGAAGATGCAGCATTTGTACTTTTTCACATTTTTTCTTTTTACATTTCTTGGCATATGTTATGTCTTTTAATTGAACATTAAAAAGACACTGCTAATTGAACCTAAATTTTAATAAATTTATTAATGAAAGCAGGTTAGACGAAAACTTTAAACAGTTGAACATGGTTCATCAAGTCAGAGATTCATTCCTTAACATTACAGAATCCACTTACCCTAAGTCCTCATTTTAAGTTAAACTGGTCACCATTGTTTACATGAATGCTAGGTCAAGTGGGATCCGATTACACTTAAAAATTTTAACAAAAACTGTCCTTCATTCCCATACTGTGTTGGCCCAATAAAAAAAACCTTACCACTGATTAACAGACAATGTACATTTAGGTCTAAATTTATGATGAAACAACCATTTAACGAAAGGGCTTCAAATCCAAAGCAACTCTAAAAATATGTATAACATTGTTGAAATCCTAGGCAGACAAATCTGGGGAGAGCTTATTTACAACATTCTAGTTAAAATAATCAGATGCATTTAGATATAAATTTTGACCTGCAGCTCACTTTTATACAGTTTTCATATGCTCCACCTGTCCATGTCTACTTGTCCATAGTTGGTTAATAGTTAGTAAGGTTTTTTATTGGACAAACATCATACCAGTATATCTTTTTCTTTTAGAAAAGAACAGTTTGTGTAAAGTTTTAAATGGAGTACGGATCCAGCTTTACCTACCATTCATATAAACAACAATGCAGCCAGTTCAAGTAAGTAAATTGGGTTAAGTGAAATCGGAGCGCTATTTTAGTTAATGAAAGTTATGAATTGTACATTTTACTTTATTTTCCAATGAAAAAATAATGTAGCTTATGAAATGTAAAGTATTTTTTTGCCTCTCCTGTTATTTTCAGGAATGAATCCATAATTCTGCAGGCAGACAAAATCTCCTCCACTCATTTAAGCATAGATGGACAAAATCCTTTACGTAACTTTTCCTAGGCAGACAAAATCACTCTTGTAATTTCTCTATGGCAGACAAAATGACACCCCCATATTGTTTCTAAACTGTCAAATATGCAAACTCAAGTGTCTAAACAAAATGTTTTTAATGGGTTAGTCAAATTTTCTTCCTTTCAAGGTTGGATCATAACATGCATCTTATTTACATTTATTAGCTCTGTTTTTCTTCCATTGAGTTTGCATTTTTAGCAAGAAAATAAAAAAAAAATCTTACTAACTTTATGCAATTTTTTAGCAAATAATCACTAGAGTATGATTATTTTTATGTTCTTAACAAAAATACATTAATACATACAGTAGGTGATTTCCACTTGCAAAGTGGGAGATTTGTTATTTTTATATAAAACAAGAAGGGAATTATCTGTTTCCAAGTAGGGAGATTTCTGAAAATGTGTAAAACACCCCTCATTTTCAAATCATTGTGAACCTTAAAAGTGGGAATATTCCTCCAAAAGTTGGAGAGTTCACATGTATGTTAATACTAAGGGTTTACATAAAACCTAGCTTATTAAGTACTGACCAGGTGGTCTATACTGGTTAAAAACCAGCCAATACTTTGCAATGGTGGTCAACTGACATAACCATATAAAAACATGCCTATTATCTGTCTTAAACTTTCGAATAATCAATTGGTTTGTTTATTCAAATTATGTCCATACAAATTTTTATATACATTGGTACAATTAAAAGTGCATTCCATCTTACTACTAATTATGCTGGTGTAAATCACACTTTTAATGACTAATTAATAAACAGTATTAATTAAAC
The DNA here is from genome assembly GCA_007844125.1 of Sinonovacula constricta. NCBI lineage: Eukaryota > Metazoa > Mollusca > Bivalvia > Cardiida > Solecurtidae > Sinonovacula > Sinonovacula constricta. The sequence goes on from CM017560.1 coordinate 19,935,615, forward strand.
TGAGTAAAATGGTGTTGGCACATTATGTTATGACCATCTGTTTTTATCAGTTACAATACAAGTAAAACCTGGCCTGGTCAATAGTGGTCAATGGTACTATTCTTAATATTATGTTCAATTGATTCATACCATTATGCTATTTTTATTATTAGAATAGTATATTTCTTAAAATAATTGTTCTTTTGACATATTTTCAAATACATATTGGTACAAATAATTAATATGGAAGGCTTTAAAACATGGTTAATTTCAACAAAAGTAAGTTATTGTAGTTATGTCCTGGCATACACTTACAGCAAAAATAAAAAAAAAACTTGTTTTTAAAGTGAATTAACTTTGTGTTAAAGTGCTATGAAATGTGTTCTACCTTAGCTACTGACCTGTCACTTCAATTATAAACCACCACATATGCTGTCAAATGACCAGCACCTTCTCCAGCCCAGTCTATCCCATGGTCCAAGTATCTGTTTATTGCCCTTTGTCCAAGTCAGAGTTTATTGCTTATTCAGCATGTGGCAATACCAATTAGCAAAGCAACAGTCTGGATTAACAGCTTAGTATCATAAGAGGTTTTAGAGAACAACAGTCCAGTGAGACTCAATTTATAAATTTCATTTTCAATTGACCAGAATGAACAAAATTTTAATTAGTGAGATCATATACTATGTACTTATCCTTAAATTAAGATGCTTAAAGGCGCACAGAGAGTTATTATTATATCTTAAACTGCATAAATGGAAAAACAAAAAACAAAAAACAAACAAATTAATTACAGTTAACATCATATCAAAATAGCTGAATTAGCCACTATCAACCATATCAGGAGTACTGACCAGGATGGTTTTAAGTTTTAACCATTTAAAACGCAGAGTGAATACCAGGGCTGATCAATACTGTCCAGCCCTGATTTTAATTAAACAAAATTCTCTTTTTGTATCCACAATCACATGCAGGTTAATGTCACATTACATTTGATCAGTAATTAGTAAATTTACCTTGGTTAGGCCATCTTTTAAATAAATAAATAAAACTTAAAATATTAAACCTAGACTGTCTATTCTTGTATTAAAAGGTGTTTCCATTTAAAAGGCACAACAAGTAATAATATATTTAAACCTTGATTAGATTAATAATGTGTTTTTGCAATCAAAGGTCCTTGAAAAAGTTCAAGTGACCAGAACTGACCACTTGTGAAGTATTGACCGGGGACGGTCAATACTGTTCAACCCTGTTTATACTGTGTGAGGTGATGCTCGATGTTTTGAGCATAAGTTCACCAATTAAGGTAATCAATATTATATATTAAATGGTATAGTCCTTTTTGAAGTTACAATTAAAACTAGAAGTTCCTAACCACATGTACATGTATACCAAATTTGACTGATTCCATAAGGAGCCTTCTATGAATGATGTGACAAGCAAACAGTAGTGCTGCAGCTAGTATCTGAGTACTCTGATATCCACAAGTCCTTTTAGAAAATTGAGTATGAATGAATATTCACCACTGCAAAGACCACTGAACCATGATCTTTAATTAAAACATTAGCATCAAGTAATTATTAATGAAATGTAAAGGAAAAATGATCTACAAAGTGGTTTTAAATGATGTTTCAACCGGAAGTTAAAAAAATGTCATTTCTGTAGAGCAAGAAATAATGTTACATTTGGATGTATGTCACAGAAACGACTTCCGTATAAGTTTGAATTGCCAAAATAAAATTACAATTTATTATATTTTAACAAAATAATCAAAGTATTATTGTGAATTAACTGTGCCATTTAAAATTTGAAAGCAATAGTTGGTCCCAGTTCTTGATACTGATGTCATTTATTTGTTAGACATGGCAGAGTCTCTAGGCTACCAAAATCCACCAGCCAAATACACATCAAATGCATGTAAATACTTTGGTATTTGAACTAAGGATGATAAAAAGGCAATATGCAAAACTTGCAGCATGGAATTGGTTCATATAAATTTGTCAATTCATATGAAAATATACCACAAAATCATTCCTATGTCAAGTTAAAAAGGTAACCCTATGTATAAGTCTAAAATGAAAGTCGGCAAATTTAGTGTGCAAAAAATAATAAGCTCATTAAATGTATCATAATATAAATTAAATTTTATGACCCTAGATGCTAAAATGCAAATATACTTTTAATGATTTCATTACCTGTAAAATTCTTTGGACAGGAAGACAGACTATTCTCATGATCTAAACTTTTAAATGATTTCTTGGCCCATGCTTGCGACATATTTTCATTGTGAATTGTTCTGAACTCTATCTAATTTGTTTTGATGATTATAAAAAAATTGCAGTATTTCCCAAACTTTATAGTTCCGTTTGAAAACACTTTGTTTTAACAAGAGAATCGTGGTTCAAAATGTGAATTGCTAATCCTGAAACGCATCTCCAATTGCCCATTGTTCTACAGTCCTACAAAAATGTAGTAATCTGGCATCATCTATGCAAAGCTTTTATTGGATGTTAGACAAAACTGATTACCACTTAATACTGTTATTTTTTCCCTAAGACTTGGGATTTTGGCGAAAAAAACAACTTCATTTTCAAACTGGCGTTGTTTGTCTAACATGCTTTCATAAACATTAATTTAAGAATATAAATAATGGTCTAAATTTAGGTCCAATAGACCATTTCAAACATCCAGTGCGCATGCGCCGATTTATATCTCGCGCTACGAGACTTGACCCGTTTTCTTTCGATTGTCAAAACTGGGGGCTCTTGCGCAAAGGATTTCATCATTTGTGTCCGTACTTTCTTAGAAAACAAGTTGGGTTTTTTTTCGGTTTGAACATATTAGCGCCAATTAACGGCTGTTAACAACACTGTTAACGCACTTATAACATGTAGTCGCTATTACATCACTCTGATTTTAATTTCTTCAAGGTTGTAAAAAATAAATGCGGTGTTATTTCTTTCTGGCGCGGAGGGCTCTCTGGCTAACACTGCAACAACAAAGAAAATTCTAGGAAACAATCGACGGTCACTATCATTTGAAGTCGCCGAAAAGAAATATTTTTGTGTCAAATTGACCGACCCATTATTTCACAATACTGTGTAACATGATATCGATCGATAATTGTCTTAAAGCTGCCATTTAGAAGATAGAGAGGGTGTGAACGTTAGGTGCTGTTGAGAGATAAAAAATGATAAGTACACGTGAACGGCGTGTGCTATGAAAAAATATGCAACGTTATTGACGATTTACCTTCGCGGCATAAATATAAGTTCTAAAAGAGTGAGAGTGAAGGGAGGAAACTTTACTATGTAGTAATATTTCAGACTGCGCATGTTTTTACTTATATAAATATCCTTACAAACTTCTTTAGTCCATTGAATGATCATAAACATTTTTATAAAGGAATTATTTATATTTAAGGTATGGATTAACTACAAAAGAATAGGCGAGCTATTGAAATAATACCTTTGCAATAAACACGAGATGAAAATATACATTAGATTGTGTTCCTTGAAATCCCCACATCCACGTTTCCTCTTCCTTAACGAAAAAATAGTGGGGTTGGGAAAGAGTGCACCATTGTGGGTACTGCTAAATATAGCGTTAGGTCCTTTTATGAGCCAAAAAAGATATTGTAGACCTTAGTGTTTTGTCCTTTTTGTTGTCCTCGGGTAAGTCAATGCATATTGGTCTGTAAATGGTGAAGGTCATAAACCACACGACTGCCATATGGTGACAGTTTCAAACACAGCTGCATAGCGGATGCATGTGTTAATTCTTGCGAAGGGGAAAAGACGCCAAAACACGGTCACACTTCCTGTCCACTAGACAAACAAGGTGTCATAAAACTGCCAATTAGCTTAATTAGTTGGGGTGTCCGCTCATGTCATAAAATTAGGGATTCAATTAGAGTAGAACTTTATGATGGTATGAAAGGGACCCACGCGCATAGAGAAACATACCCGGTAATATGAATTTACAAAACGATATTTTAAATTAATACATTTCTATCTTTGAATGGGTACAAAAATTAAGTACCCGGTAGGGCCCACTTTAGACCACATTTTGCTATAGAACATGGGAATATAGGACGTAGCCAGGCGTGTAGACCCTCATTCAAATAATTGCAAATCAAGTAAAGTCAAAAGTTGTATGCAGATTTTGAATCGCAGTCCACGAATTCCTATTAATCATTTATACGTAATAGCGCATTATGTGACCGATGCATTAAGAAATAGGGATTTTGACACCATTGTCCAAATTTACAACATTGTTCATTATAAGATATATAACAACTAAGATTAGAAGCATAAGAAAATTTGCTTGACAAAGATCCATACCCCTGTAACTAAAGTAATGATGATGCAAATGACGGTGATGCTGCTACTGCTGATAATGATGACGGTGATACCGATGCTGTTTATGATTATTTAATATGTAAATGTTAAAAACGGTTACGGTGATGACGATTACGATGTAGATCGTGATGGCGGTGATGCTGCTGCTGCTGATGATGATTAAAGGTGATTATACAGGTAATATGGGATCATAATGATCATCATGTGTGAGGATAAATTTAATGGCGGTAATGATTATAATTTCTTTAATATTTAACATGTAAATGGACGTGATATAAGTTCGTTTTTATTACGGTTGTTTTATTTAACTTTCAATTGATGATTGTATACGTGCACTATTTGGCAACTTATGGTTATTCAGACGTTGAACTTTTGTCAATTTCATGATTTTCAGTACTGTATTACGTTCAATTAGATAATATAAAATCCGGAAGTGAAGAGCCCCCAGTTTTGCAAAACAGGTCGAGTCTCGCGAGATTTTCTCACAAAGCGTCTACTTGATCAGCGGAATAGGATTGGCTAGACGCTTGGTTTGAAATGGTCTATTATGATAGTTTCAGGACATCCACATAATATTGAAGAAATTAGTTTCCAAGTGAAGTGGAAAATTAAACAGAAAATGAAACTGATTGTGTGCAAATCATCAAAGTAGCATCTGGTTCCACTGCAGACTTCATCTAAAGTTAAGAAAAACGAATATATATTTGTTTTCAACATGCATTGAGATATACTAAACAAAGGATTGTATTTACTATGTATAAGGTCATGCTGGTTTAATCGTTTGTGCATTCATAATTCAGCTTCGTTATATCTCTGGACACTTTTGCAAGCGGCACTGCCCCAAAAGTGATTCTAAACAACCAAAATTTACAAAATCGACTATAAACAATTAAATTCATTTAAATGACAATAATGTCCAGACCTTCTTACCGTTAACCCAAACTTTCAGTTTCATAGTTTATACATGCCTACCGGGTGTACCCCACCCACCAGCATAATCATAACAAGGCATAACAACAGAGGCGGACACAGTTTCTTGACAAACAATATAAATCATATTAATTACGAAATCAGGGTTTTGAATTATTTTCATACCTGTTTCTTCTTAACAACTAATCAGCAAACATAAACGGGAGATATGTAGCCGAATTTAAAATTGTTTGTTTTGCAGTGTTTGGATCTGTTTTGACTTCCTGTTGATACAGTGACGGAGTGAATGTATTAAAATAAAATATGCAAATGACAGTTAATGAATAAACATGTCTTAAAAAGATTACAAATATGTTATAAAGGCTATCCTATAAACGAGAAAATAAGTCTATTTGTAACATTTTTCTAACATTTATTTCGATATAGTCCATGGAACAAATGACGTCACGTCCGTTTCACGGTTCGTTTCATCGCAACCGTCAAAAAAACGACCAACTATACATAGAAAGAATGCGCAATTGATTTTATTTTTGTTTTTTAACTTGTTATACACATCTGATCGAAAAAAACAAACGGATTGCAAACATACGAGATTTTAAGGTAGGCAGTTGATAACATTTGTTAATGCTAAATACTAACTTTATTAAGAAATAGTTATACATTGGGTCGTCTATCACAACGAATATATGAAATGCTAACTGTTAAGTTAAGTGTGGAGAATATATAGCACACCATTTACCAAACTTGCTCATAATGAGATAAAATAATAAACGCAATTTATATGTGTTATAATGTCTTTTACGAATTATTCATAATTCAGTGTTGTCTCAACAGTAAACGTTACAAACCATTCTTTGAACTTAATTAACAAATTGCAGACGCTAGCATTTTATTGCAATAATACTAATCACATACTTTTGTCTGTGTAGAAAATCAACATAAAAATTGTGTGAATTTTCCTTTTTGAAAACATATCTTTTAAACTTTGTTTTGCTCATTATGCCCGTAAATACAATGTCTAATTTGCACATATACGGGTAAATATGTTACCGAATTGTACAACAAACATTTTTTTTTAAAGAAATGTTTTGGAGTCTTGAAATAAAAGTTTTTGTTCTGAAAATGAAATACACACTGATCATACAACCACTTCGCAAATGTTAAGTGCTAAATTATCAATTGGAAATTTAAAGGAGCTATTTATTGATATCCTACATCTATGGTAAAAGTGGAGCATAACACCACTCATTACTAACATGCCACGCAGCACAGGATGCTAATTATTAACTTAAGAAAACCACGTGACTACTTACTTTTGATATTACGTTATATCAGCATAATTCTCTCGGACGTCGATGTTAGATTGGACTGTATGAACATTTTGGGTGATTATATTCAAGTGGTACCTTTTTAAAAATCGAGGTAGTATTCAAAATCGTCTTTGCTTAGACTTAAGTAGGAGTTTCTGCAGAAATAAAGCATACATTCTCCAAACAGTAGTCACATATTGTTACCAACTTTAATAGATGAAATTCAATGTTAAACAATATTATATAAATATTTTGGTTAGTGTTTTAGACAAGGAAAATGTAGATCGACGGAAATTACACGCCGCACTTACAAAGATATACATTAGTAACGTTGTCAACTGGTCATTTTATACTCGTTTGCTCTGTGAACTTATTTCCATTCTTATTATAAAAAATAGATATTTTTATATTGTAAATATGATCTCTAAGGATAAAAATGTAAACGTGTATGGCGAAACAATTCTACACATTCAATATAGACTCTACTTTTAACACATAGTTAACGATATCATATTATCGTTTGCTGGTCATCATTTGACGTGAAAAAAAGTTTTTTTTTTCATTTGCACTCCTACACGACAACTTCTTGTCAGAGTAAATTAAACTCTGGTATTTTGTAAGCGTATTTTTTTTCGGGATATTCTCGGAAATGTGGTAAAGATGAACATTCCAAAGACAGTCGCATTTGTCTGTATTCATGTATGATTGTATTTTTCCCTATGTTGCAGCAGACGTGCCTAAAGTGAGAGCCTCAAAATGGCGATGGCTGAGAGGAATTACTGGAAGCGGAAGCTTCCGACAAAATTCCATATGCTCTTGGAACGGTTGGGCCGTGTCATAGTGCGCGACAGCCCCGCAAACGTGTACCTGTTCGCCGCACAGTATCTCGAAGGCAAAATGCTAGAGGAGCAAGGTAACTATGAGATTTCATTCGGACCCACATATGTCTAGATGGAATAGAGTTCATCAGCGAACAAATTCTTTAATGAAATACGTGTTCATTCTTTGGTATCCAGCAGATATGTTTTAAGCGCCAATTGTAACTTATTACTAACATAAATATATTAGTGTTTATATGAATCTGAAATTAGGTTTCATATTTGAAACATTAATTTACCATCCGACCGGATGCTGCGTCCGACCACCCTCGTGTTAATAAAATTCTGGATTGGCAGTCGCGTTTCATTTAAACGCAACTGAAAGGTTAATTAATTGTTCATATAACATTCCCAGTCCGATTATAGGAAATTGTCTCACGATTTAGAAGTTATTGTTTTCAGTTTTATACCTTTATACATTGTTCGTTCGTAACTTACCCGCTGTGTTGTTCGTCCTTTTAAATGTATAAATCTACAATAAATGATTGAGAGTTCTGGTAAAAATAGACAAGACGTCAGAGAAGTTTACCTGGTTGATGATATAAGGTGACCTCAAATGTAAGCGGTCACGTGTTTTTTTCTTCTTAGTTTAAAAATAGCTCTGCAGCGTGACTCAGATAGGAAATAGACATTTGTAATAACGGTTTAGGCATTATGCTTCACTTTTCAAACAGATGTAGGGGGTCAATAAACAAAACTTCGCGAGTCTATTCAGGTGACAATATGTATTTGGCTGTTGAGGGGGAAAATAATCCAAACACTTTTAAAACAAATTTAGATTTAATTTATAAGCCTCCTGAAATACCAAAATGCCGTACTACACATATTTTAAATAATGAATTTATATAATTAACTACATTTTAGTTTGCTAATACAAACATGTATTTCTTCGCATTTCATTAAAAGTAAAAAAACATGGACGAGCAGAGCCTGATGCAACAGACGAAATTACTTTACATACTACGATTGAATGGAATGTTAAGCGCATTGCTAAGAGTGTAAAGTTCACAGACAGAAGCTCTTAAACGCACTTTAAACCGTCTGCGCTTCATTGTGCACGGAGGAATTCCCGAAGGAAATAAAATGTTTACAGCCAGGACAAAGCAACAACAACACACCGATGTTTTGCTTTTAAAGTTAGCATAAGTTCCTGTTTGGCCCTCCACACATACGAGAAAATACGCACGGATGTTTTATAATCGAGTGAATACGCATATTCCTATATAACTAAAAAGCTTGCTATGGAAATCTACTGTTCTGGTAAAAGATTCTTCAGTGTATTCTAATAGCTCAACATTACGTTTCTGAATTTGATGTTACAAGTGCAATTTAAAGTAAAAAGTCATTGACTTTTTTCCTCAAGTAAATTGAACCTTGCCGCTTCCATGCAGACCCTCTTTGTTTTTATTTTATCATATACCATAAAAAGCAATGGTAACACCTAAGTGAGATGTTTAGAATAGTAGACATCAAAGTCTAACATGTGCTTTTTCGCCTCAACTTCATCCTATCAATAATTTATAATATTTGCTTTCGAGGGGTTAAACGGGAAGTATTTATATAATTTTACAATTGGCAATATTTGATACTGTTTCTTAAAGGCGATATCCGACAGTTTGAATAACTTTTTTCTATTATGCAACCAGAGAAATCAATCTTACATGAAAGGCTCCTGCGAAATGCAGTTTATTGGCGCCTTTCATACATGCGATAAGTAAAGCATAAAACCCAGGTTGTCATTACACTTGTATATTTCCCATCCGAGCCACGCTGCAAAGTTGCCACGTGGCCTCTCACTTTTGAGATCACTTTACACGGTCATCGCGGTCATCAGCTCTGACGTCGACATCCAGATATAGCTGAATACCCCATCATGCTTATTTATAGATTTGGAAATAATGGACATTTTAAGAGACATATTTTACAATTGGTAACATGTCTAGCTATTGGGGTAATATTATAAACAGGCTTTACTTAATCTAAAGTATAGGTTTATGCAGCAATTCCACAGAACAGGGCTAAGACGTTGTTACACATATAAGACATAAGCAAATTATCGGATACCACCGTTAACATTACTATTACCTATGGGATTTATTTGTTTCCGTAGCTGAAAGAAAGAATCTACCAGCACACTCGTACCTGAGCCAACTCTTGGAGAAGAGGTTCATGGCACAGCCGAGACCAGGTGGTGAGTTAACTTTTTTTATCCCATGATTCCCCTTGTTTTCCCCATTCAATACACCCATTACATACTTTCTTACATTACACTAGTGTAATACATCTTTTGGTTGATGACGTCATCGACATCATTATAATGCAGATAGTCTCATTCCACTATTTCACCTGGGATTGCTGTTCAAATTTCGTAAAATCGTATATTGGAGAATAAAAGCATGTGATAAAATCTACAACCCTCCGACGGAGAGGTACCGGGTTCTAACCTTGCCCGAAACACCCTAAGTCTTTCTGAAATTACTTGCAGCAAAGTCCCTTGCAAACCGTTTAGCTTATGGCGATGTACAAAGAATTCGTCTACTTACACAAAGTCTTATTTCAAGCCCATGGCTCAGATTCGCGCTCAAAATCGGTATTCATGATATGAATTTGTATTATTTTATTTGTCCTTAGTCCGGGCGTTTAGTTTGAGACAAGTCTTAAGATCCCTCGTCTACATTAAATCAACTAAGCGACTTAAAATGTGACTGCATGAGTTGTATTGCATAGAGAAGATTGTGTCGTAAAATGTCAAGTGTCCTTTAATGCGATCACAGTGTAGACGGCACTTAATAATCTTTAATAAAATTGTTTGCTTCACACCATCCCACTGAATTACCAAAACCGGCCTTTATCGCCCTTTAAAGCTTACTGCACTTACCGCTTGCACAAACACATTTGTCAACAGCTCATTATGCACGTTATCACCAGTCAAGAGCACGCGTCTGTAAGCGTCGTGCAGTTTGTGTTTGTTGACACGTGCGTTGTCCATTCGCAGCATCTTCAACTCTTTCCGTACATGTTCGGAAACAAAGTATATTTAAAGTCTATCTGATAGTAAGATAGCTGTGGTCACCCGAATGGTGCTGTCCTTGTAGAGAGTGCTAATATCCCAATTTATTGTTAAGTCTGCTTAGCACTAATTTGAACCGAAATAGGTCGTTTCTGATTATCCATATCAGCTAGTTCCCGCTGGAAGCTGTCTAATAAGGACTTACACCGCTTGCTGCTCGGTCACTATTAATATATCCAGTTACATAAGCATGTAGCAGTAGCTGATAGCATTAATAATTATTTTTATATAGCTAAGTTTTATTATTGATTGTAGCAGGCTAGGGTTTCATTGTAGTTATCTGGCGGCAAAACACCTGGCCGGCGTCGGCGGGATGATGTATGTTTGCGTGTCAGACTACTCTCATGCAACCGAAGGACTGGTCACACAAAGATAAACACACCCCACTTGGCAAACGCATAAATCACACCATTGATGAATCGGGCTGGGTTTTGGACAACCGCCGATTTACTCATAAAAACGGCGAATGCAAATACAACCGAGCTGATAAAAATAGTAGTAAATGTACAATTAGCTGCTTAAAGGTTACGGGTATATAATGTTGGATGATGAAATAAACACTTACGTTTATGAAGGGATTGTACTTGTTTGGCAGTGACATTGGAATTAAACAACAACAACAACAGCGTTCCATCTGTTATAAACATTTAACTTCGTATACTTATCAATGTTTCGAAGTTTGATCGTGGTCTAAAATTAACACATGAAGGAAATAGATAAGATGATGATTGGCAAGAGTTATTTGTATTATGCCATTTAAAAATGAAAGAAAAAAACAACATTAGTTATTGGTATCAATCGCATGTATTTCTTAACTGGTATGTCTTGTCAGCCTTGTTATTTATTCATATCAAAAAGTTGGCGGGACGATAAACCCAATAAACAAACATAACCAAAAGAACGTAAAAATCAAATTGACATAAAATCAAATTGTGTACAGTATATTGCGAAATTCATGTTTCATACAACTTAAGACATAAATTTAAATAATATGTCAAGTACATTAAAAAAAATCCAACCACTGGCCTTGGCGGTTATGTTTACCATGTATGCAACACCTATTAAGACAATATGCTTATTAACAGTCATTCGCCGGGTGTATAGTTTGATTTTGGTTTTACCCGCTTAAACATTTAAGAATAGCGATATGTCTCACCATTTCGTGAATCGAAACACGTTTGTCACTACGACTGACACTGACAGTTTGTTCGTGACTGTACTCAACATATTTGATATTGCAAGATAAGCAAAATGCAAAGCTACAAGCCGCAACTCTGTGACGCAATTCACGTAGCCGTTCAATGTTTGGAGACAAATCATTGATAACGTCCCTCTCTTGTACCCAATGATCTAGTTTTCTTTTCACTCCGCTTGTTTTTCTTTGCGGTTGGAGGTCAGCAAAAGTAGTGAAATTGGCGGAGCAGCGCAAGCACGTACCCACGCAGGTCGGTATATCGTAAAACTGGTATATTATATAGTGCAGGTAAAAGATGCCCCAACTTATAATGGTTTAATTTAATGGATAGTCTAAATATATGTGAACACGTACTGATGACGGTTATTCTAATTATATAACATCAAAACAACACTTTATTTTATAACGCTTTATTCGATTCATTTCCCTTGTGTTCATGACACCATCTTTCATAAATTCAGGGGCATGCCTGGGCTTACGCACCTACGCACGTGCGTACAGTTGCTTCCAGAACTTGAAAAATAAAAACGTCAAAAAGCAAATAAAAATCGTACATAACCTGTGTTTGGCACTTGTTGTTAGCTTTTTCATTTTCTAAATTAGAGTTATTTAACCCTTTTCCAAATTCTACAAATACTTCTGCAATCCTACCAGACGTATTTCTGTCCCTTCCTGCTCGTTGTACTAAGGAAAAGAAATCTGGGGGCGGGGGAATGCCCCTGAACCACCCCCACCCCCACCCCCCACCCTCGGAATAGTGCGTATACTCAAAGGTCGCCTAGGCACGCCCCTGAAATTGTTATGAAATACGTTAATAAATTAAGTACATGTACCTTATACATTTGAGAAAATAATTTCTTAAAAATGGTGGATTGCAATGCGTCGGCCTATACATTTATTACTAACCGAAATTATATTAGACCTCTTGTAAAAACAACAACTGCAGCATGGTTAATAATTTTACCCAACAACCCGGCAATTAGTCATCAATTTTACCGTGCATGTCATACAATAAATGAATAATGCAGGGTACATTCCTTCTATGGGGAAATAGTGTATTTCGCCATCGTGCTAGGATTTTTTCAAATACTAAAGGAGTATGTTTACCAACCTCTCGTTGTCATTTAGTGTACATGGGAGACATAAATACAAGGCAAGTTTGGTTGATTAATATTAGTTTTTATTCAGTATATTTATTCTTTTCCTGTCGTCTGGGATTTGTCAATGTCGCTGTGACATCGGCCGTTGATCAGCGCACAGTAAAAACAATTGGGATCGTCTACTTTTCATGACCAATGTCCCATACCAAGTTTGAGGATTGTGAGCACGTATGGTCTCTATTGATGAAAATGACAATCGCATTCAAGGTCGGTGTGACATTGAAACACTGATCCCAAAAGAAAAATGGACTGTTCATTCCAAATGATTAATGCCAAGTTTAAGGTTTCGAGGCTTATGCACCTTTAGCTATTGATCGCAAAAGATTGCATGTCGTTGCCAGCCGATCCCAAAGTCTGTCATCTACTTGCTAGTTATAGTGTACAGCTTTCGTTTGAGAAAAGATAGTCTCATACGTTTTATATATAATACAAATATGAACATTTCATTCAAGGATGTTGAGATGTTGACCCTCTTTTGACCGGTGTCCATACCAAGTTTTTCGAACTGTTGATTCAGACAATCACTAGTTTCTTATGCAACCCATGATCATAATGTAGAACAATGTGACCTTGACCTTTGCCACCCTGTCCTTAATCAGTAGAAGTCAACTATTTTCTAGGACGTATATCCCCACAAAGCGTAACTTACGGATTATGCGTTCGCTAGAAATCAATCTGTAACAAAGCGCACATTTCAGTCAGCCATGACTTTGGCCTTTGACCTTAAGTTATAATGATCATCTGCTCATCGTGGCCAATGGCCATATCAAGGTTGATGAATGCGGACCAGTTGGTTTGCTTGTCATGTATCGGAAACGAATAAATCTCACGACGACCGACAAACAGGCCGGCCGACAGACATTTTTTCTTCATCTTGTGATACTTAACAAAATATGGTGCGTTTTCATGTTAATAATAATAATAGTAATAATAATAATAATAATAATAATAATAATAATAATAATAATAATAATAAAACTAATGTCTACGAATAATAATGGCATCCAAAAACCGCTTTTTTCAGAAACATACTTGCAGACGAAATTTATAAAATGTATGTCTTTAAAACAGTCATGTATGTTAAAAATTGTAATGCTCTTTCCTTCTTGTGTCATATGTTTGCATATAAACCCAGACGACAGTGATTTTAAGCTGTCAAAAGAATTTTTGATAAAAGAAAAGTTGGTCTTATCATAATGCACATGTGCTTACCTTGAATTATGCAAGTTTTGATTGTCATAAATTTAATAACATTTATACGTTTCAAAAGCGACACTCACTCTGTGCAGATATCGGTGACGTTTTGACCAAATGCTTGCAGTCTTAGTAGACAGACGGAAAAACGAGCAAAGAATGAATCCTACAACTCCACAAACGTAAGTTTATCTCCTGTGCCAAGGAGGGTGGAGGGACAAGTAAACCATCGAAAAACATGAATCTACATCACGAAGACAAAACTTTGGTCAGAAGCTGGATTCTTGACTTTGTTCCCACAATTCTTGCGGCCAGATATAAAACTCTGGTCTCAGACACCAATGATTGAGATAATGTCCGAGTTAACTGTACCATGCGAGCAGAGAACAGATCATAAATTGGGAAATGAAGTTGAATGAAATAACTTGGTTGATGCTTGAAACCGCCAACGATATAAAACAAGTCTTCCGAATGGAAAAGGGCTGTAGTGGATCGTGCAGAGTCACTCCGGATTTTGATTGGAGCACTGGACATTACGGACAATTTTAGAAAGGAAACAGTCCGGGCCCTTAGGAAGTCTGTCGAAAGACCTTTGTGTTGGTTTCGGCTCATATGCAATGTGGTGTTACATTGGAGCCAGTTAAGACCAGCAGGTTACAGTTACTGCCCCGCCATCTGCAGTATATACGCAATTAAGTACTTGGGTACTCGGCTGTGATAAGCATTCCTAATATTGTATCATACCACTTTTTCATAAAGTTTCTTTTACGAAAGCACAGGATTTTTTTCCCATTAAAAATATTTAATGCAACTACATTAAAGACTTATTGTTCTAAGTGTTGTATTGATATTTGCAGGTGTTTATGACATCGTATTTCTAATATACTGGTTAGAGGTAAAGTAACAATTATATGCGTGTATTAACTCAAGCAGACATACTATGTCCATGGATTTTGAACAGTTTAAAAAGTTTGCAAATATTTGGAGAAGAAATATGTTCTCTTCTTCTTCTTCTCCTTTCTTCTTTTTCTTCTTTTTCTTCTTCTTCTTCTTCTTCTTCTTCTTCTTCTTCTTCTTCTTCTTCTTCTTCTTCTTCTTCTTCTTCTTCTTCATCATCTTCTTCTTCGAAAATATTTCTTCCAACCTACTTGTAATTTAATATGAAGTAATGCTGACTTTTATTTGACCAGTTGCCAAAAAGTTTAAAGACTAAACAGTTATTTTTCAAATGTTTTAATTTAAATTTAATTGTGTTAATGTGTTTCCTTATTTTGTGTTCGTCGAAATTGTTATTGCAGCGCAAAAATATAGTTTCTTCAAAATTTGCAATAGATTAGCATGCATTTTATGATCGCAACCTTTAGACAACAGAGTATTTGGAATTGACATACTGCTTCTGCATTAAAACCAAAGTTGATACTTTAATCTATTGTTTATTGTAAATTTAACATAGTTTTGCCTCCTTGAGCGTAGATTTGATAAAACTTTACCACTTTAACAACTTCCGGCTTTGCATTCAACCAACACGGATGTAATTGCGTAAGGCATTAAACCGTCAACAATTGAAAGTATATGGACAATATGAGTTATATCATTAAATAAACTACCGATCATAATTACATCGCATTCCGGATTAAGAGGATATTCGTACCTTACATTATATTTCAGGCTTCCCGTAGCAATGGTTACACGTAAACGCATTTGCATAACAAACGCAGATTGTTGTACAGGTAACATTACAACATACTTTGTTATGCAATAATTGCATTATTAAACAGCCAGACATTTCTTTGTTGCTTTTGTTTTTGTCTCGCGAACTAATGAGTAGAACATGGGGAAAGTTATATTCACGTGATGTTAATAATCCGGTTTTGATTGAGGTCAGTAAACAATGTACACTACACAAAGAGAGCAGGCCATTGTGGAGTTCTCGTGATAACAATGTCATCCGCAAGTTGTTTGCCTTTTCTATGAAATATATAGAATGTTCTTGAAATGTGATTCTAACTTTTGAAATCATACAAATTCCTTCACAAGTAATTCAAGTGTCATTATATTGGGCATCATGTGCAATCTGGAATCCTTTGCCGCCGTCGAAAAACTACCTTGTGGTGTTTTTAAAACATGCTTTTTGCGCATATTGCACACAATATTGACGAAAAACTGGAAACGGTGTCAAAGTAAACACTCTTGCAGTCAGTGGCTACATTTAAAATGAGACAGAGTAGAAAAGAAAATAGCCATTTTGAAAGACAATGCTACGCCTAAGTAAGTTATATCGTTTGCTACATTGTAACATACTGACTTAAAAAATCAGTTACAATTTACTTTTTTATCAACACTTTTTATAAAATAGTAAAACAAATATCTGTAGCAGACGACTTTTTTTCAAGGATTGTCGGTTTGCAACAATTACCTATTGAATGTTGTTTTTCCTTATATGTTAGTATAAAGAATTTTATTTGCTCACAAGGAAAATATATTCGAAAAAAACAAATGCTACATCATGTCCATTAAATTTTTCGGAATTGTCTAGATAAGAAAATGACAATCTTACTGTTCGATTTCTATAAAGAATTTGTACGCTTGTTTATAAGCATACGAGTTTTGACAAGTCAAATATCAAAAATAATATTATTAAATTGTCAAGGCTACATTTCCTCTTTATACATGAGATGTCATTTAGTACAAACATTTATTAAACGAGTTCAGGAAAAGTGAAATTAAACAGGTCTATGGCGAGCTAACTATCTTTTTCCTGGACGAGTTTTATAAATGTTTGTATTAAATGAAAACGAGTGTCAGATCCTTTTTATCACATGATTTTAATCGTCAATATACAATTTATGACATTTTAACAACAATACTCGGTGAAATGGTGGTATGAGACGATCGACATTATTATCGACGTAATCAATAAAAAAGGGTGTATTACACTAGTGTAATATAATAAAATAAGAAATGGGTGTATTGAATAGATACACAGGGAAATCATGTGATAGAATAGAACAACATACAGCTGATTCCGGCTTTATGTCTTTATAATTATATACATCATGCATTGTTTTCTTCACTTTTTGTCCTTAAATCACAAAATGCATTTTTACTATGACCCGTTGAACGTACGTGGAGTGACATAAGGTGCTAAAGGATGATTGTTTCTTACACACGTATTATAAGTTGCACTCAATAGACGTCATTTCTGTGACGATTTCCGACATTACAACGTGTCACCTTGGTTCCTTCCCTGACTTTTTGTTTTGGCAGATTGAACTTATACTTAAGCACCCAGTCGGTCCATATTGTCGACTGACCGTTCCAAGGCGGTAACTGTTGGGTTTGGTCTTTTCGTTAAATGACTCATCACAAATTTGTTCTTACTTTTCGCTTGGCTTGCATGTGAAATACCTTTGTTCTGTGCCTTTTCGGACTTTGGTATATGTTGCAATGCTCATAGGACTTTGTCATATATTTTAAAAACATTGAAAGATTGGACAAATACCCTCTTTCGGGTGTACGATAAAATGT
Source organism: Sinonovacula constricta (assembly GCA_007844125.1). Lineage (NCBI taxonomy): Eukaryota > Metazoa > Mollusca > Bivalvia > Cardiida > Solecurtidae > Sinonovacula > Sinonovacula constricta. Next base: position 19,953,220 of record CM017560.1, read on the forward strand.
ATCAGTTAAATGTCACTTGAGATTCTGGGCCTTTGGCATACTTGGCATTCTTGTAACAAGTTCCAGCAGATCTTAGTTGAGATGACATTATTAACAAGAAAAGTATAAGCCTGGCTTCTTGATTTCTGCCTATGGCACTTCTGACAATTTCTGGGAAATATGACTTCGAGAGTTGGAGACTTCAAGAAATACGACATCAGATCGAAGTTTTAATTTAATGTAGATAGGAATTTTGTTTACGCTAGTAAGAAAGGGATACAAATAAACGCTGCACCAAAATGAACTACGAATGTATAAATAAATCTCTACGTAACCAGCACATGTCTGTCATGACATACTTTCCCGCTCTAAGTGGGTCAAACTGTTTTAGTTTTCAACTCATTTACAATATTATTTAATCCACTACTTTGAAGATGGGGTTGTATAGTTTGAGCAGGAAATGTTCATCTGACATAAATCTTAGGCCCTCCGGTTTATTACCACCGGTTGTCATTGTCTCGAAATTTGAGCATACACTTGTCGGAAGAAGTGTAAAACACACACACGCACGCACACACGCACGACCGCACGCACACGCACGCACGCACGCACGCACACAAACAAACATACAAACACACACAAACACACAAACACACACACACACACACACATACAAAAACAAACACACAAACAAACACACAAACACACACACACAAACACATACACACACACACGCGCGCACGCACACACACACACACACACACACACACACACACACACACACACACACACACACACACACACACAAACAAACAAACAAACAACACTGCATGCGGCGCTTTCATTAATGTCTCGTTTCCTTATTGTCGTATTTATCACACACGGACCTTAATAAATCGAAAAGAAAACAAACATTTTACACCCGTGCTCTTAAGTCGTTTATGCGAACATGATTCTTCCATGGCATGAATGATAACCTTATAAATCAACATAATAAATCAAAATTCGTTTTTACATTCGTGTTCAAAACAGGCGATTGGAACGCTGTAGCTTTACTTTCAAGGTCATGTGTTTTAGACTGACGATGAAAATAACTATCATACGCACGTGCCTTAGACTAGACTAGTGATATTGTATATTTTTTAACTTCAAACAGATTTGGCTTATAAAGTTAAAAACAACTCCATAGTGCGATTTCTGAAAAATACGTAGGCTGCGTCAATTGCATTTTGATAATGATATATTTTGCTTTTGCCAAATACCCTTTAGATATTTCTGAGAATTTTTTATTTTGTGATGAAACAAATTTTCATTTTAACAATTTTCTATTCGCACAAAAGTAGTTCACCTATCATACGAGATACAACAACAAACACGTCCTTTAAATATCACACAAACATGAAATACTCGAACAAAATTTGCAATGGTTTTATTCCCCTGCGTACATACAATCAACACATTGCCTCACTATAGTTTCAAATAAATGGATGACATAGACAGCCTAATAAACACAGGTCTCACACGTTAAATATTTAATCAATGTACATAGACTCTAGATCATCGCGTTGGTGGACCTCACTGGTTCCTGGAGATTTATTCTGTCGATTTTGCTTTTGTTCGAATGCAGCGAAAAAGATAACACTCGCGTGCAATGAACGTGCATACAAAAATAAAAGTTGTCACTCATTCACTTTCAATGTGTAATGGGGAAGAGGCTTTGCGACTTGTACCTGCGAGTTTCTTGTTTGATTTTAGTAATTTTGCAATCCCACTGCACTACAGGTACATCGTGTATGTTTTGTCGAAAATATGAGAATCTAAAAAATGTGTTTTATGTGTATGTGTTGTGTTACATCACACCGACACAATTAAGACCATATTGGTGACGTCTAGATAATAATTATTGGAAGAAGACCCCAGACTAATGCTATACAAGTCAGCGACTCAAGCCGCTCTACCACGGGCGCCCGGCCCAAAGTAATGTGTAGATGGTATTGTGGACGTAGTGACTTTAGTCAGTCGGTCCATATTGGCGACTGACCGTTCCAAGGCCTTGATGGTCGGGTTTGCTCTGTTTCGTAAATGACTCATCACAGATTTGTTCTTACTTTTACATTTGGCTTGCACGTGAATACCTTGGTCCTGTGCCTTTTCAAATTTTTGTGTATGTTGTAATGCTTAAATGACCATTTACTCTTTTCTGGTAATATATTTAGTGATTCAAAAAGTAATTTTCATTTACTATCAATAAATAAATAGACAAATAAAAAGAATAGCGAAGGTCTTCTAATCGAAATAATACTTATCTCTCTTCTAGACACTATGTGGACATTGCTTTCGTCATAACTTGTCTAGCAATACGTCAGCGCCTGGACATTTATTCAAATCGATCGGTTTTCATTTCATTGCTTTTGAGAAATTCATCAGAAAGTGCCAGGTTAGAGCTCTGGAAAACCGGTTTACGCACCCCAGTCGGTCCAAATTGCCGACTGACCGGTCCATGTCGGTGACTGTAGGGTTTGCTTTGTTTGTTAAATAACTAATCACAGATTTGTTCTTACTTTTACATTTGACTTGCATGTGAATACCTTGGTCCTGTGCCTTTTCAAATTTTTGTTTATTGCAATGCTCATAGGACTTTGTCATATATATTCTTATGTTATTAGACTTTTTTCCACTGTAGATGAGTTAATCAATCAAAATACTTTTTTTGCGTATAATATTATGGGTGAGAATTGAAAACATGTGTTTTCTGAATTTTCTGTAATCTTTGAAACGCAACTCTTAATCTTTAAATCGCTGCATTGTATTATGGTCCGATGGCCTCTATTAAAAAAAATCTGTTCTGTTCTGTTTGTGTATACATGTACACTGTTGACCTGAACACGAGACTGAAGCCTACACCTTCATACCCTACCGATGTGAGCTCACCATAAATACATGTATATTGCGAATCCATGGTGCGCCTGCAGTACACCAGGCAAGATAATATTGACGTTCTTGTCTTGAAATGGCTGAAAGTCGCCATTGACAGAATATTTTGTGTGCCACAGAACATGTTTCATGTACCGATAAAATTATGTGTAGATCTATCATTATACAATTGGAATAAAAATGACATGTTGATTATAAAAAAAATAACTTCTCGGGTGAATGAATAAATATATGCAATAATAATAATAGAAGGATAAACCTTTTTCTGTTATATAACACCGACAATAGTATGGTCATATTAGCGTCCTGCAGGTAATTATTGGTGGAGGAAGACCCTCAGACTTTTGTCTGGGTAGAACCTACAGGCGCATCGCAGGTTAGCTGAAAACCTCCCCACATTAACGTTCTCGCCCCAACCGGGACTCAAACCCACGCGGTAAGGGTCATAACTATTTAGGTCAGGTTTTGGCACGTACCAGCCGAGATTACATATACGTTTTCTTGTAACTTGGTCAGTATGACTCATGGAGTGAACAGACCCGCAATTTATCTTGAGACCGATAAAAGCAATGATAAGATGAAAGATTTAAGCATCCATTTGATGTGGCCTCTTGTAAACATTGCAGAACAGTATATACTTGCGACTGCACAGCTCTCCCAAATTAAAACAGTGATTTACTGACCATTGAATATTGTACGCAAGTAGATATATAGGTCAGTTGTTTCTCTTTATTCATGAATATTGTTCACTGACGAATAGTATAGTGTCAAGTGTTTATCCTTCCTACGTGGTCTAAGATTTAATTTCACATTCACTTTCCTATGACAGAATGTTAAGCTGATGTACTAGTTGCGGTTTCAGCAAATTTTGGTAGATAAAACGGTTTATATTTACATATATTAAAACAAAACCCTTTTTGTTATTAAAAGGAGGCTTTTCAAGCAGTGACCTAGAACGCTTGGCCGTTAATGTGTCTGTTTGACAATTAACACACATTTTTCGATAGTTTAGAAAATAAGACATTTTTCTGTGCTGTGACAAACTGTATTCGCAGTGGCTGGCTGTTACACCATTCGCGCAGTACTGTTGTTACCTTGTTCACGTCTTACGTAAACTGTCATGTGCCCCTCTTGTTTTACTGGTTTTCGATACGCTTGTCCTCTTGTCACTCGGGCGCATGACGTGTAACATGTAATGCGATATCACATACAATAAAGCGTCTCAGACTTTAACTGGTGGTTCCCACCTGGCGCCGACCCCACAACTCGTCCACTCAGACGAAAGGTGTTGTAGCATCGGCTGTTTCATTCATACAGTTAACTCACCGATATATTCGGTCGGCCGTATTTTCCTGCAGACGTACGTTGATAATCAGTGATTTATAATCACAACGCAAAAACAGTTTAGTAGCACTCTGTACCTAAGGCAGACTTTGTACCTAAGGCAGTCAGACTTCGTTCAGGTCTTAAGGCAGTCAGACTTGTTCGCAATACGATATTGAAAAGGCACAGTGAACTTAAGTCTTCTTGCTTAAGTGTTTTCGAATTATGGAAATTTAGGTAAGTGTTGAATGATTTTATTTTTGCTTGCTGCATATTGTTGTAACTAAATAGTTTACTATTTAGTCAACCTGCGCATAAATATTTTTTTTCTTAAAAAAATAAACATTTAAATTTAAATTTTTAGTTAAAATATTTTTAAAATCAACTGATACCCTTGATATGCAAACGCTTCTTAAATGCATTTCGATGCAATGCTATGTTCCAGGATTTATATTTGTTACAATCTTTATGATTTCAAACTTGTCTGGAATGAGTTATTCTACGCAGTTTTCAATGCATTTCACCGATTTATTTTAGTATAGTTTTGCGCAATATACGCAGTTACTTCTATAACTTTTGTAAGTGTAAGACCTTTCAAAATCGAACAATGCGTTTTCTTTTAAACAACAACAAATAAAATTAAATATATATAAAAAGAAAAAAAACGAACAATAAATAGAAATGCTTTAATTTTTAAGCGTATCTTATGAGTTACTAGTTCGAATTTGCAAGTATATTATGCGCTAATTCTGTAAAGTATATGTGTTTATTTATAAAGTTTATTGTAAATATATGAAATACTTTTTTTAACTGTACTGTAGGTAAGTTAATATCGATAAAAGCTGATAAGACCAATAAAACATCGCGTATGGCGGAATAGCGTTTCCGGTCGAGAGCTAACTAAAATATATTGAGAACAAAGTAAAAAAAGTAGAGAGGTAGGGAAATGGAGATGAAAGAATAGAAAAAAGTATTTTAATATTTGCAAAATGTCTTTACCACGTGCATTGTAAATATGTGTTGAAAAATTGAAGGAAAGAAATATTAAAATGTATATGTATATTAAGATGTTTTTATCAAAATGTTACTTTTTCTTCATAATAATGTAAGTTTATGTATATGAACTGTATCGAGTTATTTGATTAAACCAAAATAGCCCTTCACATCAGCAGATGCGTTGTCAGACAGAAAGCATTGTTTTATGTATAACAGACATTCTCACGGAATATCTTATGTCCAACAATTCTTAGGTTTTTTTGTTAACTTGGCTATGTTGGCATCCTTTTTGAAGAATTCTTAGCCGGTGCAAAGCTTTCTAGTTATTTCAGTTTTGGATCTTGTTGCTTTAATCGACCTTGGCAAGATATACCAAAGCTAAATAATTGCCAATTTTTAGTATGCATGCCTTCACGGAATTGGACAATAATAGAGGATCAAACTGATGTCAGTGTTACATTTCATGAATTTAAAAAGAAATCAAATAGTGGCGTGGCCACGTCGTTTTTAATGTTACACACCTTCGGGTGGCATTGGGGCTCTGAGCGTTAGTGATCCCAGTAAGTAGCAAAGTCATGGCTAGGGTCAAGAAATACCGGGGGCCCTAGTACGCCCCTGAACATTAAACACATTAAACAACTCTAAAATATTTCTCCGGAAATTACAAAACCTTCTTTTGAGATATTCTGAAACATGTTCGGAAAAAATCGAAATTATATTTAAAAAAAGGAAAGAAAAACAAAACACTGTATATGTACATCAAAGTACAAATGCAACTTCATATGACAACTAGAAATATAAAATGATTTTGTAAAATATAACCAATTAAAATGTGTGTTTAACCTGGATTTAATAACGACATGTCAGGATGTTGATCTGAACATGTATATGTAAGCATGTGGGCATGGATAGATAATATTATCTGTCTGGATGTATATAGCGAGCATGCATCGTGCGTGAGATATCGAATGTATGATGAAAGTAAGATATGGATGATTTAAAAACGCATTGCAAAGTATATTCTTGCATATGTGCATAAAGTAAATTTCGATTTTATGATACACCGTAGAGGGTTCATTAAATTTATTGTAGTTTTTTCAGATAGAGTATCAAGTGCTATATGCTTCCGTACAGTAAATTAATACACATTGTCGGAAATGTTCCATCGTGAAAAAGACAAGTAATGTTTTGAGTATTTTATAAGCTATAACTTTCTATCTCAATTTTAAATCTATCTTATTTTCATTTTACATGTACAACCTTGACCAGTGTTCTAAAACACGTAAAATAAAAATACCGCAATCGTATTTAAGACAGAATGTCATCGTTTCCTTGAAATATTTGTAGCATTTTTTTAATAAAAAATACCTTTTTGCACAATGCCGCTCTCTTTCACAATAACGTTAAACCCCATGCGGTAGCCACACTCGCGATTGTAATGATCTGTTTTGAGTGTAAAATGAAAATGGACTGTTTAATATATAACGAAATACCAAACTGTTCTGTACAATAATGTCATGACGAGTATAGCATTATCCTTATCATCTTTGAAAGTTTTTTTCTTGTATTATTCCTGGATAAAAATGTTTTTAGTTATGAATAGGTCCTATTTATCTAGGAACCATTTGTCTTAGTATAAAGTGACATTAACATGCTAGTATTCTATTAGATTTTCATTGAGATATGTATACAATCGACATATGTGATTTTTCTCTATTGGGATTTGGGAACTAATTGCTTTGCCTTTGAGCCTGTTTTCATATACAGTGTTTCAATTATACGAAGCTTACGTATCTCCTTTATTCGAAACGGTTGTTTTTCAGCCAAGAAATCCTAAGGGAATAATTGACGCATTTGCAATGTGACACATGAAAACTAAGCATTGAATGCAGATAAGGGCAACATTCTTATGAAAAATGTCGCGGGCAAATATGTGTGTAGAAGAGACATAACTTCGATGCCGTAGCTAATACTGAAGCTGCAGTATATATTCTATCTTCCCAAGAGAAAGTATCATAGTAAAAACACATCAATAATGTTATTGACGTAACGCTGCAAATGTGCTGCTTCTTACTTTAGACTGACACTTTGGCGTATAAACCAATATTTTACACGGGCTGTTGTTGACTGAATATTTGGTTTTGACGCAGTACGTATCTTTATCGCGTTTTCCCCAGAAGCAAAGGTAACTGTATGCATAGAATAATAAGTAAATAATGTTGAAGTTATCTAACGGTATGTGATTAAGGTGTTGATTAACGTGCATGTGTGGCGCTAATTTTTGCATCGTATTGCTATTAAACTGCCACCTATGAAAGTTGTTTCAGAGAAAGACTTAAAACACGCAGGTTTACCTTTATGCTGTACAAATAAATTTTCTGATAACCATACTATGTCTTCCATGCCAAACTTAATTTATCTGTCTTACTGCCACGAACTTGTTACGGATTATGCAAATAACCGAAGGTCGACACCTTATGCAATTAACCGACCTTTTTTTTATCTGAGGTTAAGCACACATAGTTTGCGTTTCTTGGGTTTATTGCAATAAAACAGAAAATGCACTTAACCGACATCGTTAATAAATGATGAAAGATAAAGCTACAGTGTAATAACTGTAATTGGTATTACGAGTGCGGGGTACTTTGAAAGCTATTAAAATTAAAAAAATATTACCAAACCTACAACACATCTAACTGTTTAGGCATTTGAAAACGTGTGTTTGTTATCTTTAACGTCCCATCAAACATGGATAAAGGTAAACTCTGTCATGTGAGTGCACTTTCTCTTTGAGTTATGACTCACAGTCTCGTGCTACTATGATGACAAGGATACATTGTTTGCTGATACAACATCGATAAGTGCGCAAGCAAGCATAGTATACAAATATGCGTGGACATTGTCTATCGTAATTGAGGAGATCCTAGACATAAGTTGGAACATTATTGTCATAATATATATAGATGTTGATAGTAAACACAGATCATACTCATCAAAGGATATTACGGCTATCACTTTAGATCAATTGACGTTGTGGGTGATCCATGTAAACAGCATTTGAAGCGGCTCTAGGTCAACACGGTTTGTTTGTTGGGTTTATCGTCCCACCAACAGTATTTCAGTTATCTGGAGACGGTGTCCACTTGAAGCAGATGTGGTACTGCCCTAATTGTGTATAGTATGCCGTGAACACCTGGCATGATGCCATACGCAGTCACATTATCCTGATGCCGGGCCAACCAGTCGTGGAAATACTCTTATATTTGCTTGAGCGTAACTGTCACTATTTGCGTCTTTGGTATGTCGCGGCCCGGGTTCGAACCCGGGGCCTCCCGTACCTGGAGCCGATTCTCTACTGAATGCGCTACCAGGTCTGGTCAGTCAACACGGTATGTCGGTGAGTGTGCCACTTTATATCGCTTGAACACCGCGGTGTGAAATATTTCATCATCAAGGTTGTTCTGAACGTTGTACAGGGATTTTCTCTAAAGAAAACTTCCGACAGTGGCTAATTATATAGCAGACATTTCCGCAACAATAAAGCGATTGTTGATTCCCAACTTTGGTATGAAATCCGCACATTTAGAACCTTTTTGTTTATTTTGTTCGTTTATCAGCCAGTAGCTTTATTTGTCGGTATATGCATGTGTCTATGGTGCGAGAAAAATGTCGCGCTGGGATTGCCCACGCTGTCGGTAGAAACCGTGCATGTGCGTAAGAAAAAGCGCTTCTCACGTTCAGAAAATATGTGCATATTTTTTGGTTTAAGTATATTTTTGCGTATTATGGGCTCTTCGGTGAATTGGTATTGCAGGAAGTGTCACCGAATCTATCTAAATAGAACCAGCGCGAGATTGCATGTAAGCCTTTTCAAACGATTTATTGTCTGGTCATGTTGGCCTTGCACTCGTAGCCGTTGGAGGGGGGCTCTACAATATGACAATAACTCCTAAATACTAGAACCATGTAAAACTGTCTGCCTATGAAACTTTTATTGATGAAGAGAACTTACAAACCAATCTGACCGAATTTGTTTGCGTGGACGAGTACCATTTTTGAATTGGGTCACGGAAGACTGTGTAATTGTGGTAACACAGTACATTCGGTTGTTATTGCATCCGGATATTAAATTAATAAAACTCATTTGTGTGTATGGTTTTATATATGCAGATAAGTGAATGGCTACAATATTTCTATACTAGTGGTTATTGATGGTTAACAATGGCGCAGGGACAAAAACATAGCAAAGTTAAAACCTAGACGCCATCTGGAATAGGTATTAATAAAGTTCCTAACCGAATTCCACAACAATGTGGCGATCATACAACGTGCGACAAAACGTTGCAGTTATGACTAACTGACATACTTTAAATACTTTGACCAAGTTTTATTGATTTTTGTGACATTTGTGATGATATATAAAAATTATGAGCTTTTTTTCTCATACATGTTGGATCACCATACAGTTACATTATCTTACTTTTAATTTAATTTTAATGGCTTAATTTATAATTCATTCCACGTTAAATGGTTCTGGTCTTCCTTTTTTTCTTTTGGCAAACAAACATTATTTTATTGCGAGTGTACTATTAACTGATTAATTTTCAGAGCGCATTTGGAGATTTTGCGCATAACAAAAACCGAAGTGCCAACATACTTTAGCGGAATACCGCCATAAAACATGATTATTATTATGTGATTATTATTTTATTATTATTCTGTGTGTTAAATATAGCATGGACCGCCGTAATGCATTCACTAGGAACGACTTGACGCTTATTGTGCTACACTTTATCAATAACCAATATTAGTTCTTAACCATGTTACTACATCTACACGAAAGGGTGCCAGTATATATCGGTAGAGTCCCAGCAACAAGTAGTGTAGATCCTGATCAGAAAGCTTCCAGCGGGGGAGTGAGTGAGCTGGATCTACGCTATTTGCCTTAGTCTGATCAATTCGTTGTAAGCAGTCTAGGATTTGACAGCTAAACAGCTGTTCGAGGGCAGATAACCCTAAAATGACTCATGCATCGTTTTTGGTACAGCGCACATATGGTTTACATGCAGTTGGGGGCTCTGTTGACTGGCACCAGATGGCGCAAGGCCATTACATATGGATGTAATAATTTATCACAGACGTTAGAACTGCATGTCGCCTCCACCTGGAAAATGTTGGCATTCCTGAACATCTTACATAACTAACTATCTATATGATGCACACGTAAACATCTGATAAATTTTAAAGATTTCTTGGTATTTTGGGGTTACTTGATAACCCCTTTTCTACGGAATGCCGGGGAAATGTAACGAATTTTTTTTCCCGCAAAACTTTCAACGGTTTCTATCATAAACTTGATATCATACACGCAGTGAAATCATGTACAATTTGCAATACAATATAAAATTCATTATTACTAAATTTATTTTTGTGATTTATCAAGTTAACTAAGATTTCAATTTCTTTTGAATCCATTCAATGCATAAAGTGTCAAGGCTGTTTTAAAGTCAATGGTGACCTGTTATAATACTTTTAAGCTGAAAAATTAAGATATGTTGTTGTGTTTTTTTTTCTATAGAATATTCTTAGTGCGCAATTGTGTACATATATCTTAATTTGAAACAACTGACCAGTTTAATTTTAGCTTGTTTTTGACACTTTGTCTTGGTAAATGGAGTTCTTTCATTACAAAATCATATACTGGTACGCCCACTTTGTCGACATTGACGAAAACGACTGTGGACATGACATTCTTGTTTTGATTATGTATTTATAATGTAAGCACTTGGAGACTTGTACTTATTATGTTAGGATATGACATCTCGCAACCGCTGTTCAGCATACCCTTTCGTATGATTCATACGTGGGTCCAAATAAATGGATTTAAACATGTTAGGTATTTTACATAACATGCTACAGTTCGGACCTGTCCATATTCAGTCCAAGTGCAATGTACATAGACTTGTACACGTATTCTCTATTTTATAACGGTTTTGTAGTCAACTTTCGTCTTTTATGTCAAGTGAGTCATGTTATAAGTCAACTTTGTCTTGTTATTTGCCAGTTATGTCGTGTTATTAGTCAACTCATATTAGTCAACTCTAACTTGTTATTAGACAACTCTGTCGAGTAACAACCAACTCAGTCGTGTTATTAGTCAACTCTGTCGTGTGATGTTAGTCATCCCTGTCGTGTTATAATCAACTCTGTCGTCTTATTAGTCAACTCTGTTTTGTTGTTAGTCATCTCTGTCGTGTTGTTGTCATCTCTGTCGTGTTATTAGTCGCCTCTGTCGTGTTATTAGTCACCTCCGTCTTGTTATTAGTCATCGCGGTCGTGTTATTAGTCATCTCTGTTGTGTTATTAGTCATCTCTGTCGTGTTATTAGTCACCTCCGTCGTAATACAAGTCATCTCTGTCGTGTTATTAGTCAACGCTTTCTAGTTTTTATTCAACGGTTTCTAGTTATAAGTCAACTCTCTCGGGTTATTCGTAAACGCTGTCCTGTTATAGGTCAACTCTTTGTAGTTGTAAGGCAACTTTTTCTAGTTATTAGTGAACTCTGTCGTGTTATTAATCAACTCTGTCTTGTTATTAATCAACTCTGTCTTGTTGTTAATTAACTCTGTCTCGTTATTAATCAACTCTGTCTTGTTATTAATCAACTCTGTCTTGTTATTATTCCACTCAGTTTTGTTATTAATCCACTCTGTCTTGTAATTAGTCCACTCTGTTTTGTTATTAATCAACTCTGTCTCGTTATTAGTCCACTCAGTCTTGTTATTAATCAACTCTGTCTTTTTATTAATTAACTCTGTCTTGTTATTAATCAACTCTGTTTTGTTATTAATCCACTCTGTCTTGTAATTAGTCCACTCTGTTTTGTTATTAATCAACTCTGTCTCGTTATTAGTCCACTCAGTCTTGTTATTAATCAACTCTGTCTTTTTATTAATCAACTCTGTCTTGTTGTTAATCAACTCTGTTTTGTTATTAATCAACTCTGTCTTGTTATTAATCAACTCTGTCTTGTTGTTAATCAACTCTGTCTTGTTATTAATCAACTCTGTCTTGTTGTTAATCAACTCTGTCTCGTTATAATTAAACTCTGTCTTGTTATTAATCCACTCTGTCTTGTTATTAGTCATCTCTGTCTTGTTGTTAATCAACTCTGTCTCGTTATAATTAAACTCTGTTTTGTTATTAATCCACTCTGTCTTGTTATTAGTCTACTCTGTTTTGTTAATTATTAACTCTGTCTTGTTGTTAATCAACTCAGTCTTGTTATTAATCAACTCTGTCTTATTATTAATTAACTCTGTCTTGTTGTTAATCAACTCTGTCTTGTTATTAATCAACTCTGTCTTGTTATTAGTCCACTCTGTCTTGTTATTAGTCAACTCTGCCATGTCATCAGTCCACTCTGTCTTGTTGTTAATCATTATAATAAGCCGGCGTGTTGAGTAGAATCTTGAAACTGCTGCTATAAACTTATTGAAACCGACTTTATACGGATGCAATTGTTATTTGGCAAAATTAAAATGGCACTCAATAAGTAGACGGTATTATATGTATATTTCAAGAGAACGATAAAAGAATAATAGGTTCAGTCCGTGAAATTTCAATCAATATGTTCTTGCTACAGCGTTACGCAAAACATAGCTGTAGAGTAGTGGGTGAGTGTGCTGAATATTTTTGTGGAACGTTACAACTTCCAAGCCAGCTTATATTCTCAATCTTTTTCTCAATATACTCTATTTTATGAAGCTATCTTTAATTTGAAAATTGTGCTTCACATTTTATGTTTTAGTATACTCACCCCTTTCGTACAACTCGAGAGAGTCACTTTTTTGCTTTCCAAGTCATTGTCACATAGAAAAATGAATACATTTATATTCCTATTATCCGTAGAACTTACTATTGTTATATTTTTAAATATGTTAAACATCGTTCAGAAAACAAAGTAAAACTTTATTATCGAAAAGGCGTTACATTTTAATTGTAAAACATTTTATCACTTTATAAAGTAAATAAAACATTAAAAACAATAAATGCAAAACAAAAACAACAACAAACAAACACACAAACTAAAAATACACTATATAAATAATTCAGAAGTATTTATTTCATAATGAAGTGAACACGTTTAACACTGGACCAATTGCATCATTAATTATTATAAAACCATAATGCAGACAAAAAGTACATGTATGTATATCGAAGAGTGGATTCGAACTTGCAATTTTCAGAATAGTGATAGGACACTATATCAATAACTGTCCAACGGTGTTAAATATGCTCGTGTTAAATATACTCATTTATCTGTTTAAAAACGAATGCCCTTTTACACCTGTCCATCCGATTAACGAATCTTTACAGAAACTAATGAAGTTCCGTTTCACTGTAGCCAAATAAAGTATACATGTATTTACAAACTAATGAGCCTAAATTACCCATCATTGTAATCTTTATACATCATTAAATGTATACATTACCTAAAGGTCATTAGCTGATGTTCATTTTCTGATTATTCTTCTGAACAAGAAGTGCTGAATTTGTAAAGTTCTTGAATATTTGGAATATCTCAGTCTTCTAGGCGCCGTATTTGAAGAAAAACATGCAGACACATCGGCTATATGCTGGTTACAAAACAAAAGAAACAGAGTTGATTCCGTCCATAAGGATAACCTTAGTTCTGAGACCTGACAGTTATTACGTCATCAAGGTACTATATAGATCACTACCAACCAATATTATTTTGAGGAACAATTGATGTCGTCATAAATATAAAAGATCGAAACTTGCCAGTTGGTTATGACATTGGCAATGTATAGATGGAGTGTTAGGTAGGGAAAGCTTGCACCATGTGTGTGTCTTTAACACCTTGATGCCAAACTGCAGAGATTGCTTCCAGGTTTCTGCTTCACCTGGATCCCACCTTGTCTTTCCCCACTATATTGGCTACATTCTCCGCCGGGTTTTGTGTTGTTTGGACGCTCCCACACAAACCTTGTGGCAAATGCTGCTGTTTGTCTGATCTCACCTGCACGGGTGCCCTAGTGCCATAGGTCTGACTGTTCATCTATGAGCAATAACACATTGTTCATTTTATTGCCTACAATAGAGGTACCATTCAACTGTATAACGTGGAAGCGTTTTTAATAAGACTACTCTCTCTCTCTCTCTCTCTCTCTCTCTCTCTCTCTCTCTCTCTCTCTCTCTCTCTCTCTCTCTCTCTCTCTCTCTCTCTCTCTCTCTCTCTCTCACTCTCATTCTCTCTCTCTTCGTTTATTTGTATAAACATCAGACTTTCTGTTCGCGATAATAAAATACGTGCGTTATTCTGAATCTAATAAATCTTAATCTACAGACGCTTATATTTACCACGTTTATTCACTTACATGTATTTCTAGCAAGTAAATGCCACTAATAATGTGTCATTCAATAGTCACTTATCTTTTTACATGCTATTCATACAGTAAAAAGTTCACGGCTTCGTTACAATGTAACCACCTGCACGTGCTCTCATATCACCTTCTACAAAAAATAAATAAATAAAATCCCCTGTCCAATTCTTACTCAAGGTTTAACGGACAGCCCTCTCTACCCCCAACTCCCCCAAAACAACAGATGCGAAAAAGTAGATTTTTTTTTATCTAATTTTATCATTTAACTGTTCGTAAAGATTTCCCAAATAATCAAATATATCCAGCTCTGATAGTATCTTATTTAAGTTTGTTGTCAAGCCAAAAGTTTTTTTTTATAATATTATTCACACTCTTCAGATAATTTGATTAATTATGCACTTCTAAGAAATGTCGGTTAAAAAAGGTCTTACTTGACAAGACACAAATGAATACGGATGGGTCCGCCAAACAAATCATTTAACCTTTTATGCCTAATAATTCTGTACAAAATGCATTGAAAAATAAGATTACAAGGTTTCCAGCAAATCACGTATAACACATACGACATTCACATCAAGCTTCACACGAAGTACAATATCATCTACCCACTTATTTCAACATTAATTGTCATCGTCACGATGAAGTCAACGAAAGAAACTCGGGGTGCCAGCTGACTTAAGAACCTTTACCCACATTAGTTACATTACTGTCGGGAAAGTCTTGACAAAGACACATTCTTACATGATCTGTTACAGAACAACATTCCTGTTTTAAATGTCGCCTGTCAGCAAGGAGACTTGGGTGTCCCGATTTATTATGTATTAAGTCCTTTCTGGCTACGTAACTGAATGTTCAGTCAAGTTGAATTTTTCCCTTGGGAAATAAAGAATAAGTGAACAAAATGAACATGAAATAACCGAGATTACAAGGTGCTCTGGATACACTTTCTTTGTTCTCATCTTTTTTTTGGTTGGAAACTGAAAACAGCGGAATGGTCAGGGCAAAGTAATACCACCTTTATTTTTTTGTGAAATTACTGTATAATTCTTACATGCCTTTGTTAAAAGACAATAGAATACTTTGAACTAAGTATGAAAAAAAAAAATAACAGTGAGGTAATGTCTGCTACAGATGAAGTCACTTCGCTGTTGCTATGGTTACATATTCAACTTTCCCTGGTGTAGTAGGTAAGAAGGTGCGGTCCCGTGTAGTTACGAACGTACTTAGGAGCGCACGGATACATTCAGGCAGATTCAATGGTGAAACTTGCGTAATTGTCTCCGGGAGAGACACCTTGTACATATGTGATTACTGGACATCATTTTACACCTTACGTGTCGCTTCATAGTGTGTTTGTCAAAGTTTACATTTGATCTAAAACATAATTTCTAACAATCATGGGGAACTTTCTATCAAGGATTTTTCGATCGAAATCTAAAGGTGAGCAGTTGTTTGTAATGTATTGTAATTTGTAATGTGTTGTTAATTATTAATTATATTTTTAACATGTATGTCATATTTACAAATCTATATATCTTACATTGTATATATTAATTCGTCATCATTTATTAAAACATAAATGCATAAAACAATGTAATTATTACATTTTGTTTCATTTAACATAAATAAAATCAACGTATTTTGGGGGTTATTAGTGTCTTAGATTTTCATTGTGAAAAAAGAAGAACGTTTTATTTCGGCACACCGAGACTTGGGATCTATTTTGAGAACTACTTAGATTTGCCAAAAAGATTTGCTACAGTATATTGAAATATTGTCTGTTTTAATTTACGTTAGAAACATGTTTAGGAAAAGAACATGTTTATAAATAAGTTAATAATTCTTATAAATGTGAAATTAGTCACGATATGATCATTGATGACGATGTTGATGCTGCTGCTGCTGCTGATTTATTATTACTATTATTATTATTATTATTATTATTATTATAAATATTATTATTATTATCATTATTATTATTGTTGCTACAGCTACTACTGTTCACAATTCAATTGGTCATGATTTATATCAGTCATAACCCTCACCTTTATTATAATCATCATTACCTGTAGATATTATACATATTACTTATTACTCATACATTATTATTATTACCATTTTGACAGACGATCTGTGTTTTATCTTAAATTGTAATTAACATAGAAGGCCTACACGTGTATGTCTCTGTTCACGAATACAAAAGAAGCGACATAGATAAATCCTTTAAAGAGGGATTTCTCCATATGTTACCCGGGGATGACTCAGCAAATCCCTGGCAATATTACCTCCGTTACATGTTAATGTTTTGTGTATTGTGTGCAGACTGTTTCTGCCTCTGCAAACGTTGCACAATGTGCACAGAGACGGCACCTCAACCTACCCACTTAATATTCCCGCCATTAATTTGTCCGTCTGCTGCCATCTGATCAGATGCAGTGCAGAAACACTTCAGCTGTTTTTAACATTTTTTTTTTTTTACGAAATCGTGTCTTAAAGGATTTTTATTTATTTTTGATCATAATAGAATCTTCTACTGAAATTTATTAGCCTGCTGTTTATTTGGAACTGGTACCGTTTTAAAATAGATTCGCCTGTACTAGTATGCACGCCACATGTAGTGAAAACAGCAAAACAAAATGCGTTACCAACTGACATGTTGGTTAGAACTAAGATATAAAATATATTTTTAAATCAGGCAACGATGGATAAAATGTTGAATGATAATGATTAGAAAAACATTAGAGAAAAAAACGACACCACACTATGCCTTCACTTCCAAATGTCTCAAACATCACATTTGGG
Organism: Sinonovacula constricta; assembly: GCA_007844125.1. Taxonomy (NCBI): domain Eukaryota; kingdom Metazoa; phylum Mollusca; class Bivalvia; order Cardiida; family Solecurtidae; genus Sinonovacula; species Sinonovacula constricta. The sequence goes on from CM017560.1 coordinate 19,970,661, forward strand.
AACATTGATGCAGTTTCTTTAACAATATTTAATACAAGCCCCACAACACTGCGATGCTTTCAAAGATAAGTTTGCGTTCGCCAGCAACAGTCATCTTACTTCATATCTTTTCCACCAAGTGAATATTTTCTTTAATATTCTGGAAGGATGCCAGCTAGATCGTGTTCTTGTCTACATCCTTGCAGTTTTCCTCGCAAGCTCTCTGAAAAGCATGCCTTAGATAACACACAGAACGTGATTGTTATTCTGTGCTCTAGTTTTTTGGCATTTCTGTAATTGACAGGCGGATTGCTGATATCCGATTCCCGAACAATCGAAAAAAGAAAATCTCTCCTCCAGGAACTAGCACTCATCGTCTCTTCTTCCTCTTCCTCGTCATCTCCATCGCCATCCTCTGCATCACCTTTATCGTCATCATCAACATCAACGTCATCGTCGACGTCATTGTGGTATGCATGTACGTCATTCATGTTATAATTGAATTGGCATGGTTTAGTTCTCGTCGTGTACCAAGACTATGTTCTAATACTATTTTTTGCACTTTGTGCTTAGCCCTTCCTATACACACATGGATGCTGCAGTATAGCATTGTAATATTATTTCAGTCTCCAATATCAGACTATATCATATGGTTCTCTCAAGCAATTTATGCATTCACAACTGAGTTATTATTGTGATGCATTGTGTGTAAGAATTAAGATTTTAGCATATTCAGAAACCCATCGAATTGTATTATTTTTGACATATATAGACGTCTGAAAGACAGCAAATACTAGTATTTATCAAGTAACATAATTATAACAATAACCTAGACCCTGCAACAAAGTCAATGATAAATCTTGTTGGGTCTCCATTGGCATATCTAAACACAGTAATTTAATTAATAAATGGTTTACGTTCGGTCTCCATTGTCATACATAGACATGCAGCACAGCCAGCAGTGTATCGAGTTGGATCTCCATTGAATTAAGTGGACCTCGAAACATAGTCATTTTTTGTCTTAAGATGAGTCTGCATTGTCATATGGAGACATGCAGCAACGTCAGTAATGTAGCGAGTTAGGTCTTCATTGTCATATCTGGACATGCAGCATCGTCAGTTACGTATCGAGTTAAGTCTCCATTGTCATTTCTAGACACGCAGCGAAGTCAGTTATGTATCGAGTTAGGACTCCATTGTCATTTCTAGACACGCAGCGGAGTCAGTTATGTATCGAGTTAGGTCTCCATTGTCATATCTAGACACGCAGAGAAGTCAGTTATGTATCGAGTTAGGTCTTCATTGTCATATTTTGACATGTATCAAAGACAGAAATGTATGAGTTTGGTCTCCATTGTCATATTTAGACATGCAGCAAAGTCGGTTTTGTATAGGGTTGGGTCTGCATTGTCATATCTACAAATGCAGCGAAGTCAGTTATGCATCGAGTCAGATCTCCTTTGTCATATTTAGATATGCTGCAACGTAAGTGATGTATCGAGTTTAGTCTCCATTGTCATATCAAGACATGCAGTGAAGTCACTTTTGTATAGAGTTGGGTTTCTATTGTCATATCTACACATGCAGCGAAGTCCGCTATGCATCGAGTTGAGTCTTCATTGTCATATTTTGACATGTATCAAAGACAGAAATGTATGAGTTTGTTCTTCATTGTCATATCTAGACCTGCAGCAAAGTCACTTATGGGTCAAGCTGGGTCTCCATGGTCATATTAAGGCATGCAGCAAAGTCACTTATGGGTCAAGCTGGGTCTTCATGGTCATATTAAGGCATGCAGCAAAGTCACTTATGGGTCTAGCTGGGTCTCCATGGTCATATTAAGGCATGCAGCAAAGTCACTTATGGGTCAAGCTGGGTCTCCATGGTCATATTAAGGCATGCAGCAAAGTCACTTATGGGTCAAGCTGGGTCTCCATGGTCATATTAAGGCATGCAGCAAAGTCACTTATGGGTCAAGCTGGGTCTCCATGGTCATATTAAGGCATGCAGCAAAGTCACTTATGGGTCAAGCTGGGTCTCCATGGTCATATTAAGGCATGCATCAAAGTCACTTATGGGTCAAGCTGGGTCTCCATGGTCATATTAAGGCATGCAGCAAAGTCATTTATGGGTCTAGCTGGGTCTCCATGGTCATATTAAGGCATGCAGCAAAGTCACTTATGTGTCAAGCTATGTCTCCATGGTCATATTAAGGCATGCAGCAAAGTCATTTATGGGTCTAGCTGGGTCTCCATGGTCATATTAAGGCATGCAGCAAAGTCACTTATGGGTCAAGCTGGGTCTCCATGGTCATATTAAGGCATGCAGCAAAGTCACTTATGGGTCAAGCTGGGTCTCCATGGTCATATTAAGGCATGCAGCAAAGTCATTTATGGGTCAAGCTGGGTCTCCATGGTCATATTAAGGCATGCAGCAAAGTCACTTATGGGTCAAGCTGGGTCTCCATGGTCATATTAAGGCATGCAGCAAAGTCATTTATGGGTCAAGCTGGGTCTCCTTGGTCATATTAAGGCATGCAGCAAAGTCACTTATGGGTCAAGCTGGGTCTCCATGGTCATATTAAGGCATGCAGCAAAGTCATTTACGCATCGAGGTATCCAATGTCATATCTAGACAGGCAGCATTGTCAATAGTTTATTATGTCAGACGTTCATTGTCGTATCTAGACATACAGCATTGTCGGGGATGCCTTTAATTGTATTTAATTTAGTATTTGCTGTCAAATCTGGACATCACAAACAAGCAAAAAATGTAAAAAAATCTTTTCATTGTCATATTATGCTGGAATTTCCGTGTCATATCAAGTTTGGACTAAATTGTAATGTCATATTGGGTCTTCAGTGTAATATCAAGTTTTGGTTTTTATCGTCATATCAAGTTAAATCTAATTGCCATTTTAAATGGGTTTTAGTGCAATACTTTCACCACACTTTTGCAGCATGTTGGTATCGAACTACTATTTGCATTTTTAAATAAGAATATATAGTCCTATAAGCATTGCAACATATACCAAGCTCAGAAAAGGCACAGAACAGAGGTATTTCACATGCAAGCCAAGCGAAAAGTAAGAACAAATTTGTGATGAGTCATTTAAAGTTGACTATATACTATGTCATTTAGTTATTATACGTTCTCTTTAAATAGCATAGTATAGACACATAGTTTGGTCCTTTTTATCATTTTGTGTAAATGGTGTCACTACTTCCGTATGAACTTTATTCTATGAAACCTGCTTCTCTTTGTTTGATTTGGTGCTGTTTGTATATACATTTGTATATTAAAGCCTGTAAATATCTAACACGTGATACAATAAAACAAGAACCAATGTTATGCTTGTGCCAGCCAGACCAACCAGCGCACCGAATGTTTGAATGTAGATGTACCATGTACTTAGGTTTAGAATGTAGCAATATATGTATACATACCGAACTGCGATTACATTATTCTTAAGGTATTTTGATGGAAGAATTTGTATTGCTTCGCGTGGTGCAGCAAATTATATTTTATATTATACAGACATGCAAATTGGCAAGGCTTCAACGACATTTTTTCTTGCCATATCTTTGACGTAGTAAAAAATCAAAAGGAAAAGAAAATGATGTTGAATATTATTATTTTAATAGAAATTTTAAGGGTTCAAATGTTCGTATATTTGAGTTTAATGGGAAAACCAGATGATGTGAAAACAGGAAATCCATTAAATGTATGTTTTCCGTCTTTGCATCTAGAACTATAAACTTTTATTCACCAGTGTGCAAGCACTTTAAACTTCAAGAATGTACTCATCCTAATTACATGCTGTCGCCATGATTGTAATCTCCAGTATCCTGCGGCACAGAAGCTGTTCACCCGTACCAGTTTCAGTTTCATTAATAATGCTTTGTTAGACATCATCTTCACGCAGGCGTTCCAATGCCTATTGCTAGAAGTCTCAGTCACAAATACTGCGCATCCTGATCAGACATCACCCGACGGCAGCTGGCTGATCTAGATCTTCACTAATTGCCTTCACGTGATTAATTTGAGCTTATCAGGTTAAGCGCAAAGAGCAATGTTATGTACATACCAGATGGTAGATGTAAAATACCAGAAAGATAAACAGACATTCCACGAATCGCACTTTACAGTATAAGTAGATACAGGTTTTGTGCATTGCAAGCGCTTTCGAACTTTAACATGCTACATTTGTAATAATCCAAACTACTCTTAGTTGCTTTTGCTAAAACCGTTGTGAAAATGTATCAAGACGGCTTGAAAGCGCCTCAGCAGCAAACAGTGTAGGTTCGGAATCTTAGATCTGGTTTTAGACTGATTTGGATCTTCGCAATTTGTTAAAGCCGGAAAAACTCCTGCTCGGCGGCTTAAGTGTTCGAAAGTTGGTCGCATTCTCTCTTGGTTGTATCATGGCTATACTGCTATTTTTGTCTGTGTGTTCTATTTTATCCTACATGGGGCGGAATAGTCCAGTGGTAGGACGCACGACTCCGGATCACGGGGTCCGTGGTTCGAACCCCGGTCAGGTCACCGCTAATTTCCTTGAGCAAGAAATTTACCTCGAATTGTTTCACTTCACCCAGGTGTATAAATGGGTACCTGCGAGGGTTATTCGGGTCAGTAATATGACTTCCCAGCGCCATGTGTCGGCTGCCATTGTACGGGATTGACGAATATACCCAATGACCAGGGGGGTAAACTGTAAAGTCGGCTGAACAAGCAGTAGCTTGAAAGTAGACTATAACTTGGTATTACCTACCCAGCAATAAAATAGATAATTGAATTACAAGTACGATTTATCTGTAAAAAAAAGAATGGCTACAAATGGAATAAGTATACCTTCTGTTAATGAATGCCACATTGCAATTTACATTTATGCTTGCAGTTTCTCATATGTTTTCATATGTAAAAACGAATCGTGTACTAACAATACAAGTCATTGATGTGCACATTCTTTGGCTGGAAAACCCAGTAATATTTTAGTAGTGTTACTTTCGAATAGCTGCCATTCTTGTATGTACATGTTCGTTCTGTTGCAAATAAAATATGGTTTTTGGTAAGAGGAGAAGGGTGTGGATATCGTCGCAGATTGCGTGTGTAGTTTTCATTAAACAGTCATCATAAAACCTACGTTATTGAATGTGATTTTCATTTTCTTTGAAAGCATACACCAGTCCTGCTCAGAGTTATCGTTCGTTACTCTCACACACCCAATCAACAGGCTTGCGGCTATTAATGTCAAGATTCTTCTCACAAGCTTGACGTTTAACCGGACTTATATTGAGTCGTATAGCTCTAACTTGGTATGCGAAGATTCCTGGGAAATAATGTAGTGACCGTACAGAATAAGACAATGCCTTGGAATACATACCAATATCATAAGTACCTTGTTATTAGAATACGGTCGCTATTCTCTTATCTGTTCTATTAACTATAAGTGTTCGTATCTCTATTACTCACTGTAATAAACATACGCTTTGCTCTGATGGAGGTACCTGGATTGTTTCTATTGACTCATTAAGTACTCTGATTAAGTCTGACAGAGTGGTAAAACCTGGCAGTAACGTTTGATGGTACCTTAAAGAGGGGCGCTCCTGTTGTATGGTATAAACAAGCACTATATAACACTGAGATACGTTTGAAAAATCAAATGCTTACTTTACTACCACCCACAAAATAGTTTATATGTACTTCAAGTAAATTATAAGACGTTGTTCGTTGAACATTTACTCCTGCGGTGGGATAAACCGCTCATTTGTACTTGCCAACTCTCTAAGTACTAGAAGTAGTATGCAGTGTGATTAAAACGTACAACAGAATGCCTCTCAAAGACTAATCTGACTGAATCGAGTAATCCGAATTTTGTACTGAGTATATTAACAAACGTCACGAGTAATATACTTTCTTGCATTAGATCAGACTTATACAACATCTTAGCAATATAATTGCTTAAACCGAAATATAAAACCATTTGAAAACACTTGTTTAATGACAAAAAAAGCAAAAACAATCCGACATATCAAATCCATAAATTTTATAGCCTTTACTAACAAGTCCAAAACAAAAAAAATAAAGTATTATCCTGTGTGAGCGATTAAGGTTGAATGACCTTTGAATGTTTGATTTAAATACTTGATACATTTAGACATATCCATATCTACATCACATCACTCTGGCACGGGATAGAAACCATTTAATGATGTTATTATTATATGTATCTGTTTTATCTGTCTTTGTTCTTCTGGTATATGTTTAATAATACCACACCCTTATCTTGTCATATCTCTCTAACGGAAGACAGGAAGCATTAATGTTTCATTCGGACCTTGGCCGCGTTATCCCGTACAATGCTAAACATATTAATAAAGCATGCTAAATTCTAAGTTAACTGCATATAACTTTGCTTTATATATCTTAATACGTATTGGTAGACTTAGATGCAAATAGTTCTGATTAAACAGTTCCTAGTGGGAGCTGTCCAAAGGTATCTACATTATTCGTCTAAGCCTAAACATATCCTGCTTAGCGGGTAAAGCGTTACATACAGTTTGACACGTTTTATGAAGTTTTGATTAGAAATTTAAATTGTTCTTGGTAACGAGGTGGTGGTTATTCTTGAACTTTAAACCTCATAATGCGCAACAAGTCCCTATATTGTTGGTATTCATTAGTATAGTCTCAACAAGGCATTTTTCAGCGGATACCAGCTTTAATAAGTTTTTATAAGAAACAAAATTTATTAGTGTGCATTATAAGTGAGCTGTTACCAAAAACCCGTTAAGTCTGTAGATCTAAGCTGTCTTTGTTATCTATCTGACTACATGTCTATCTGTCAGACAGCTAGCACGACTTAGAACAAAGATTACGGAGTATTCTATTTTTAAGGCAAAACAGTTGTAAAAACGCCGTTGTGTGTACAACGATGACAGGTAATTGGCATCTTTTGAAGGACGTGTCTGCAAGTTGGATCCTATGCCCAAAAAATGATAGAAAACCACGGATATTCGTAATTTTTGTGTTTGGCTAGATAGAACTTTCTGTCTGATGCATTTTTTGTCTCTCGAAACTTCGGTAAAAATGTTTAAATCGTTTTTTTCTTATCAAAATATATCCTTATCGCTGTAAAAGTCCCACGAGAGACGCAATGGTCTAATCAATGAGAAATAACTCTTTCCATGAATGTTCGCCCAAAGGTTTTTATCAGAATTATTTAAAAATCAGAGCACTAGATTTATGTAGTGCACCAAACTTAAAAATAAACAACATAAGAAATAATTTAGATGAAGCCTTGCGAGCGGAAATTCAAGAAAACTGGTTATTCTTCTTTGATAAAAATCTTCCCGTTAATACTTGAAAACCACTTAAGTTAAAAAGTAACTTTGTGGACAGTTTTTTCAACAAAAATAGTCGAGATTTGGATTTCGAGTTAGTCAAATAAAACGAACAATATATATGAACGGCGTTGAATGCAAAGCTCTCATACATGAGCCCACTGTTCGAATCACTGATTTGATTTCATCGTTTTATTACAACGACACAAATATTTTCTTTTTGAGAATTTTAGGATCTATTAATAAATATGAACACTATGACAGAACTTTTAAGACAGTTGCGTTTACTTGTTATAAACGATATTTTTTTTGGTCCGTTTTACTTTGAAAGAAACATGTTCGTAAAAGGCGTATTAAAACATGGTTATTTTGCGATGTTTAATGACTTTCAACTGGCGTGTGAAACAACATCACGTGACGTGTTTATTTTCGTTTCGGACAGAGACTTACTTTCTGTAATATATGTAGTAGTGTAGTAATAGATGTAGTAGTGAATATAGATCAAACCTACACCACACTACAGGAAAACATGATTGTGTGTACTTGAGTTGCATATGTTTCAATGGAGTTTTAAATATAACATTCTATTTAGATTTACTTATCATCGAGAACTTAGAAATGCAACGCAGTTTTATATATTTAAATTAATATTTGCATTTGCTTAATTGTAAATACATGTAATGGTGTATTTTTCTTTAGAAAACGCATAAATCAAATTATTGTCATTTATATACTTTCAGGTTCTCACAAGGAGAGCGACAAAGCTGTTACTGAAGCCGAAGAGAAAACAGACGAAAGTGCAAGCAGCGCGCCAAACCTCGCTGGTGGAACTAAAGAAACCGAAAAACGACAGGCGTCGTCAGATAGTAAAATCGAAACTGGTGACATGGCCGCAGTAGATATGGGACAGCGCGAAAGTCACCAACCCGAGGGCGTTGAAGAGAGGCCCGTTACATCATTAGCAAATGAAGCTGTAGACCAAGCACTAGATAACGCTCAGCAAGAGTCCGGGGTCGAGATTGAAGCTCCTGCAGAGCCAGCCGCGTCAGCTGAGGACACACAAATAACAGAAAGTGCAGAGGAACAAGCCCCAGTTAATGAAGATGTAATAGCATCAGAACAATCTGAACAAGCATGCAGTGCTCCGGTAAGTGAACAGCCACAAGAAACCTCCGAATCCCAGCCAGAAGCAGCAGAAAGTCAGAAAGAAGCCGAAGCTTTGCCTCAAACTGAAGAAGCTCAACCAGCAACGGAGGAACCTCATGAATCAGCTGGTTGTAAAGAAACTACTCCTGATGAACCAGTAGTAGCGGCTGTAACGGGACCAAGCGATCAAACAGACTTAGAGCAAGCCCAAGAATCGAAGCCTCAAACAGAGCCCGAGACAGACGCGTCTTGTGAGCAGGCGCCCGAGGAACCACCTGCAGCAGCGCCAGAATCACAGACAGTGACAGCTCATGATATAGCCCCTGAAATACCGGCTGATGTAGCCTCTGAAGCAGCCGGTGAAGCTCCAGTAGAAACATCAACAGAAGCTCCGGTAGAGCCAGCCATCCAAGCACAGGTGGAGGCAGCTTCTGAAACAGTAACAGAGAAAACTCCTGAAGCCCCTGCAGTGACAGTCTCTGACGAAGCACCTGAACCACAGATTGAGGCAGATTCTGAAAAAACTTCTGAACCACAGGAAGAGGTAGAACCATCCCCTCCGCCTCAGACAGAAGCAGCTTCTGAATCAGTCCCTGAACCACAGACAGGGGCAGCTCCTGAACCAACACCTGAATCGCATACAGTGGAAGCCCCAGAAGCACAGTTAGAGGCTCCGGAAGTGAATACAGAGACCTTCCCAGAACAAGCCGTTAAAGAAGAAGCATCTGCCAAGGAACAATCAGAAGAAGTCATTAAAACAATTTCAGAAGCACCTGTTGAAGAACAGTCAGAGCCTACACAGGAATCAACTCCTGAAGCAAATACAGAAACAGCTCCCGAAGTGGTTCCTGCAGCAGAATCAGAGGAAGAACCTGCCGTAGTCGCTGACTTACAGACAGAGGCTGAACAAGAACCAACCCCTGAAGTACAGACAGAACCAGTAGTCGAAACGGCTCCTGAAGCAGCTATTGAAGCAAAAACAGAATCAGCTCAAGAATCGGCCACTGAAGCTGTTTCGGAAGGAGTGACCATTGAGGCAAATGAACCCTCAGACTCAGCTCCTGAAGAGCAAGCTAAAGAAGCTCCTGAACAACAGGATGTTGGACCTGATAGTAAGTCGGAAGCAGCCACCACTGAGGCACAGGCTGAGGAATCACAAGGATCAACTCCTGAGGTACATGCCGAAACACCTTCTGAAGAAAAGACAGAATCAGTTTCAGAGGCGGCTCCTAAAGCTGACTCTGAAGCAGACACTACTGCGACACACGTTGAGGAATCCCAAGAATCAACCCCTGAAGTACATGCCGAAACACCTTCTGAAGTACAGACAGAATCAGTTTCAGAGGCGGCTCCTAAAGCTGACTCTGAAGCAGACACTACTGCGACACACGTTGAGGAATCCCAAGAATCAACCCCTGAAGTACATGCCGAAACAGCCTCTGAAGAACAAACAAAGTCAGATCCAGAGGCTACCCCTAAAGCTGACCCGGAAGCAGACAACGCAGGGGCACAGGTAGAGGACACACCGGACCCAGCACCTGAAGGAAACACCGCAACAGGTTCTGAAGAACAGGCTGAACAAGCACCAGAACCGACCACTGAAGTTGACTCAAAAGAAGACACCAGTGAGGCACAGGCAGGGATATCGCCTGAATCAGCCCCCGAAGAACACACCGGAGCAGCCTCTGAAGAACAGACAGAACCAGCTCCAGAAGCGACCACTAAAGCTGAGACGAAAACAGCCACCACTGAAGCACAACCAGAGGCATCAGCACCTGAAGTACTGGCCGAAACAGTGCCTGAAGTAGAAGCCGAAAACGGCGCAGTAACTGAAGCAGCACCTGAAACAACAGGAGCATCCCCGGATGCACAGACAGAGGTAGTCCCTGAAGCTCAGACAGAAGCGACACCAAAAGACCAAGCAGAAGCCGCTCCGGAGGCAGAAAAGGGTTCAAAGCTAGAGACTGAAGCCGAAAGTACCGAAGCACCTGCAGCCCCGGCAGAGACCACTGCTCCAAGTGGGGATTCCGATCAGTCTAACAATGCTCAGTCCGATGCTGCACCACCTGCACCTGCCGATAACCTGACTGCATAAGTGACCCCTTATGATATATTCCATTTAAATTTATATACATATGTATTTTATGCACAATTACGCCTATTATTCTCTTTATAGACATGCACAGTACTCCTATCTTCATTGAATTAACACTTAAGCAGATCCATTCACTGCGTGGGTATTAGTGTTCGATTTCTTGATTGTTTCATGTTGCTTCTATGTGTATTGTGGTAATCACAATAATCACGCCAACTTTTATTTTCATCAATATTTGGTGCTAGACACGTTTTGCTAGTCTTATACGACTTGGTAATTCTGAATCCACGCGTAGTTAATTAATTATTTGTATCGTATTTATTGAGATAACCACTATATCCAATAAATGATCTGTGATAACCAGGTCAAGTGTTGTTAACGTCATTAAACCCGGTTAAAGTTAAACTTCTGTAATCATTTTCCAACAGATTCTTTGAATTTTTATTTCGAAAATAAAAACATTTCATGTTCTCTCAGGTACTGTGTGCTCGATTTACATTGCCAAGATGTCCAACGGAAGAAATGCATATATTCATTATACACGTTAGAAGATAACCATGCTAATAACCGGAAACCGGATAGGCTATCATCGTAAACGGGGATTTATGACGTCACTGTCTGTAAATAGTGTATTCAGTTTAAAGTCACCATTTCCTACGAACCATTTTTTTTTGATTTTATATGTTGTTGCGCAGTTGTATGCTATACGCTTACGTAAATTACAGCAAACGTTGAAAGAAAATGCCGATGCTACAATCGTGAAAAACTGACATTATGGTTTCACAAGAGAATTTAAAAAAATACACGAAAAGATAAATATTATTAGAACAAATGACATGAGATATTACGGATTCCTACAGTTATCGCGAACGGACAATCGTCGAAAACAAAACAAAAAAAAAAATTTTAATTGCTTTATGACTACTACATTTATACTTATAAAATTCCGCAATGTGGCAAGTCATGAAAAAGAAGGGAAATTCTAAAAAAAAAATGAGTCGAATAGGATCAAATAGTTATATTATTTCTTTATTCTTATGAAACTGACAACACTTCACCAGTGAAAAAGTTAGTTAATACATCAACATAATCATTATAATATGGTTTAAAAAATTGCGCTATTCATATGAAACTGACAAAACATCACCAAAACATTATCATTTAAGGCCAAAAACTGGCCGATAAAAAATTCTCAGGAAACGTCTAGCGAAATATTATAAATTTGGACTGTCATCTGGCGATACCTATCGAGAGTTTTATATTATTCTTTAGATGACAAGTCGAATGTAAATAAAGCCTTTTAACGATAACATATCTGCATACATCGATAGATCTTTCCGAGAATAAACCCTAATCCCAGAATATGTCCGGATTAAAGTCGGCCAGATTATGCATCGAGTATATTTTGACCTACGACAAAGACTATCCACCCCATTCCCTCACCCAGGTCAATCTATACCAATAAGTAAAGTATGTACTAGACCAATTATTTTATTGACACTTTTGACGGTGCTTTGTAAAAAAGAAAGATGAAAACTTTTTGTCATACGACTAAGGTCATGATTGTTGCTCAAAATAAATAATGAAGTATATAAATTTGCATTAAATATTTGGATTAAATGGCACACTGTAAGAATGATGGCGTATATACTGAACTATAATTAAAATGGTGCTGACTGGCTATGGTTGCAATGTTGTTTTGGAGAAATGAAATATATTAGTTATAAACACACGTGTCATATCCTTACTTCAATAGACTTGATGTTGAATAGGCCTAAAGTCATTCAAGGTATTACAATATTAAAGTAAAACTTCAAAATGTCTCCATCAATTTGAATACTTTAAATATCATTTTATTAATAAGTACTCTTATTAAATAGGAAAAACGAAGCGGGGATTTTGCACAATTGTAAGAAAGAAAATACCAAGAAGAAACGTCGCCATGCGACGAAACCAGGTTTTCATTCTGAGTATTAATAGAAATCCTAGTACTCTTGTAAAGAATATACCTGGTTGATAACTGTAGACACGGACACTTAAAAAAGAAATGTCTATTTTTAGTAACAGTTAACATTAAAAACAAAAAAACAAAACCAAATTGTATTGGGGGAAGTAAAGGTGGGTTACAATGATCAACCCAGATCCCATCAAACCATTGAAGAAATAATTGTCAGTTTAAGAGAAGAAAGAAAAAATAAAAATGTCTATCGGGTTGAGTTTAGGAATTAAAGAAAAAGAAATTGTAATATTTTTTTTTATATGTGCTACTACCATCCACCCTGACCTACCCCTCCCCTGAAGACATTTTTGTTAGGGCACGGGTCTTACACTTGTTGATCATGTTACGTTAAGGTTAACTAGATTAACAATTCTGTGTAATGTTGATGAAATCACTTCATTAGTTGCAAGGTAATGCTCCAGAAACTATAAATTTGCACTAATTTTGACCTTTGACCTCTTATGTGTGACATTTGAGGGAGGGTCCTGGTTCTTGGATGCAAAGCTCTGTTTCGTTGAGGGGATCATTCCTTTATGCATCTAAGCTGAAGTACATTATAAGTATTGAACTCATTTTGAAAGCTACATTTTGGCATTTTTGATACTTTGTGTCCCAGGTATGACCTTGACCTTTCAGGTAGGGCCATGGTTCTTAGTCAAGACACTCCGTCATATTAAATGGACACTTGTGTTCAGTTTCAAAGCTCTTTCGTGAATTGTTACTGAGAAAAAGACAACTGAAACAAAAAATAATGAAAATGATAAGTGAAAAAAAGGCATAACTATGACAAAATAAAGTCAAGAGTAATAAAACTTGTCCTAATAATTGCTGCTGTCAGGTTAGACAACGTGTAACGTATCAAAGCTCTACCTTGAATGGTTACTGCTTAAAATACAACTTTGACAAAGAACTTATGAAAAAGTGAAAAAGGGGCATAACTTTCGCAAAATAGAGACAGAGGTTATGAAACCTGATAATTGCTTTACCTTGAACGGTTACTGAGAAAAAGACAACGTTGACAAAAAACTTAATGAAATGGACAAAGAGAGTTAGTACTATTTGGGTTTAAAAAAGCTGAATTTCATACTGCTGCAATTTCTAACTGCAACCAAGTGATACTTTAATATACTTTATATATAATGTACGTGTTTCAATGTATTTCAACATTATCAAACAACAACAACAACAACAACAACAACAACAACAACAACAACAACAACAACAACAACACACAAAACAACAACAACAAAACAACAACAAAACAACAACAACAAGACAAAAAACAAACAAACAACAACAACAAAAAAACACACACACACAAAAACAAAAAACAAAAAACAAAAAAAAAAACACACACTAAAAGTAAAATTCTAAGCCTTTTGTTTATAGACAATGGTACCGCTACTTGGGTTGGTATTATCTAGCTCAGGTCACATTACGTACAAGGTTATACTTTTGCCTATACCAGCTAATACCCAGGGGTATAATCTGGCCTGTGTGGGTCTACATAACAGTCCATGATATAATTTGGCCTGGGTTAGTTTATTCTCCGGGGTTATTTTAGCCTGGTCGGGTATTATCTAGCTCAGTCTACATAACACCCCATGTTATTATTTGACCTGGGCTAGTTTATTCTCCGGTGTCTGAGTTGGTATTATATAGCTCAAGCCACATAACTATCCATAGTATAATTTGTCCTGGGCTAGTTTACCGTTGTTGTTGATGATGTTGTAATAAAAGTAAATGTTAGTTGCAGAATTGAAAAATTATGGCGTCGTGTCAGATGTAAATGTATCTTACACAGTTGCTTGTTGCTGATATGGCGTGCATACTTTTAAGCAATTTAAATATATCGTTTAGACGATAAAAATGCTTGTTTGAAGTGGGATTCTGGAAAGTTTCGATGTCAACCTGCGAACTAGATAGATTTCAGTTGCGATATATTAAAATATTAAACGTTATTTTTTAAATATAACAATATTTGTCATATCAAAGGAAAATGTGGTTTTAGCCCCCTTGTCCGCTTAAACTGGTATTTTTTCACGATGAAACAAGCGTTCGTTTTGTTATATTTAGACTATATCTGAGGATTTACTTGTTTTATTAAATTCAAAGACAATAAATGAATTGTACTGTAGATGAAGATACAAATTATGCTAATCATGGTAATATTTCTATAGCGATATGCATTTTACATAAAAAACAACAACAGCAACATATAAATGTTTACCCGTGATGTAAACGCTATATACTTTAAGGTCACTGTTAATATGGAACCGTGAAGAAGAAACAAATAAACTATTGATTAATTGTCGGGGGATAATTAATAATTAAAAAATATATATATATATAAATTATGAGTTATTGATAAGAAATGCAATATGAACGATTTTAGGAAACTGTGTGTATATCTTACTTGTATTTTCGTTTTTGTTTGTTGTTTGTTTGTTTGTTGTTGTTGTTTTGTTTGTTTGTGTTTTTTGTATCATTCGGAACCCCTCGGCTATTTTAGGAATAGGCCTCGGATGTAATATGGTGACCGGCAAGATGGCAGCCATACTTAAAGGGCCTTGATACACAGTCTGGCTGTTGACACAAGACGTTTGTTGTTAACTGGCGCAGATATAGCAATATAGTGAAAAGAAACAAAGATAGATAGATAGATAGATAGATAGAGAGAGAGAGAGAGAGAGAGAGAGAGAGAGAGAGAGAGAGAGAGAGAGAGAGAGAGAGAGAGAGAGAGAGAGAGAGAGAGAGAGAGAGAGAGAGAGAGAGAGACTAGAATCAAGTGAGAAAGTAATAAACAGAATTAAGACGCGCAAAAGAAGCCATTGGAAGGGAAAAAAAACGTATAGAGAACAATTGGAAGAAAATTATTAACTGTACCTTTTGAGAATAGTTGTGAGATAGAATGGATTATTACTCAAAAGTAGGCTATAAAAATATTTACAATTAAAAAAAACATAATATAAATACATGCAGCATCTTGTTGCATCAAAAGTTGAAAATTTGGTTGCTGAGCGTGCGTCATGTTTAATCTAGTTAACTGAAGTTTTATCAAATGACATTACACCAACGAATAATTAAATAAAACTTGTTTGTTGTGATTTCTTAATTTAAGAAGAAAAAAATCGGACGTGGTTTGATTAGGGGCGTTAAAACCATAATCATTGCACCAAAAAAAAATCATAGAAACACGCTAGTAATTAAGTAATTACGCGTGCGCAATCATAAAGATATATTTAAAGGTCAAATCAAACTTAAAACACACACAAAATATGCCGACAGTTTACAATGGAAATGAAATAAAAATTACAAAAACAATATTCAATCTTTTTATTATGATACAATTAATCCTTTATTAGACAAACTAAAACAGCATAAAATACAACATTAATTAAAATGACGTCATACATTTATATATACTTATTAACATATTTAATGATGATAAAATTAATTAATTAAATAAAACACAAAATCAAAGCATAAATATTTGTTCAGTATAAGGATATATCTAAAAATGTGACCGTCTTAACCGTTTTACCAGGGCAGTGTGGCCGGACTGACTTTTTGTGGCCGGATTGACTTATTTTGTGGCCGGATTTGTTTGTTTTACTATCCACATACAACAATGTATACAGGTAATTACGGTCCATAATATTTGGAAGTTTCGCGTAAAAAAACACACTTACAAATTGGGGATTCTGTTTATAGGAATATGGCCAGACAGCGAACCAGAAGACTATTCTCTGATTTTATGCGCTGAAAATTCTCGATGTAAAGGGAAACAACTTTTACACTAACTATGCCGCAGAATACACGCCTTTTCTGAAAGGTCAATAAATAGGTCAGTAAACAAAAAATCTAGGTTTGTGAAGAAAGGTGAGGTTCTTTGTTTATTCACTTCAACTGTACAAAATGTAAATTTACGCAAGTTTAAAATCGCTTTGAAATATATCAGTAATAATGTCGAGGGGTATATTGTGTATACGGCTGGTATTAGGCTTAATACAGTTGTTAAGAGATAAAAACAAACAAACAAAAACGTTCGGCGGTTGACTATGTTGAGTTGTAAATCCGCCATTTTTGGTCCCTACACAACCGTGACAATTATATTATAACTCTTGTAAGATTTTGTCGCTTTAAGACTCTGTTTATTTAAGAAATGCATTTGCTTTAAAAAAGATATTTTTTAAATGTTACTTGTTACGTACATAACAAGTCATTTGTTTATGAGTCAGCTTTCTAATGACGTCAATTGATAACAATCAGTATTGCAATATATACCATATAGGTGCCCAAGGACTCTTAAAGCACACTATTTAGCATTTGGGTATAAGCTTAATATAATTGTTTTAAAAACATTTTCATATTTTCTTGCATAGGATATGGGGTGAGTTTCGGTTTTCTTTGTTATAATGCAGTGAATTTCTTGCTTGCTTCTGTAAGGTTGAACAGTTTTGTCATGAGTAATAAATGTTTCCCCTCTTAGAGTGTTTGTGTTGTGAGTTTTAATTAATCAATATGTTTGTTTGAGAAATAGACACTTGTTTTTCAAGAAAAAGAGAATCCACATAGTATTATTGTAAAAAAACCCAACAGATTTAAATAATGTGTTGAACTTCCTGGTTTCACAGTGTGTTTTATGTGTGATGCTTAGATTGCATTGATATATATTGTGTACTGAGAAAACATGCCTAATATTAACACAGTTTAGTGCTTCAGACCTGTGTCATTTTTACTGTGGACATATGTTTCACACCCTTTAAGAATATATGAAATAATGCCATAAAAAATATCCAGCAACACTGGTCACCAACAGTTTCTCAAAGATAGATTTTACCGTTTAAAAACATTTTACTAACAATGATTGCATTGTCTGAAATCTGAACCTTCCCTGATTTTAAAGTGTCAGAAAACCCCCCACAATAAATCACTTTTTTGTTACAAGGCAGGTTTGTGAGTGGTGTGTCACATATACTAACATTGATACCAAATGAGGTTCATTGTCTATTGCAGCAGATATTTTTTTGTTCTTTATATCTTAAAGTTTCAAAACCACCACTTACTTTTCAAACTTAAAAAGTGTTGATATAATTGAGTTTGACAACAATGTAAAACAACAACAACAAAAAAACAAAACAAAAACAAAACAATTCCATCATCACCTTTTGATAGACAGAAACAGTTTTTGCAATGTTTAATTTACATTAAAGTTGTACATTTTCTATCGGTAACTAAACTATTGCAGCAGTGTTGTAATCATTTTGTCTCTTTTAAAAAAATATTTAAATACAACATCACTTCAGTCTTTTCGACCCTTAATCATTCAGAAGCAGTAAAGGCAAGATGTCTGGCAAGCCATATCCAACTGCGCCCCCAGCCGCTGGTGGTTATGGCGGTTACCCCCAGCAACAGCCTCTGTACCCACAATATCCACAGCAGCAGTATCCACAAGCACAGTATCCCTACCAGCAGCCTTATTGTAAGTATAACTTATTTATGGACATGGATTTTAGTAACACTATTAATGATTGTGATATGAAATTCTGCAGATTTAACTAAACTTAGTAGCTTTCACTTGTTAATTCATGGACCACATTTTTAACCAGGTTTTTAATGAAAAATTGAAAATCATAGTTATTAGATTGGGGTGTGGCGGGCAGGTGGTGTCAAACAAAGGGTTTCTGTTCAATGACTTCAGTTTGGATAAACCAATCTTGCTGAAACTTTGGAAATAGCAAACCTGCATGAAAACCTAGCTTGGAATTGGATTTGGGGCCAGTTAGGTCAAGGTTACTGCTACTAAAAAATAGAAAACTGTCCAGTCAATAACTTCAGTTCGAATAAATCCATCTTGTTGAAACTTTGAATATAGCAAGCATGCATGAAGACCTAGCTTTGGATTGGATTTGGGGCCATTCGGGTCAGGATCAAGGTCACTAAAAAAAGACAAACAGTTTCTGCTTTATAATTTGTGTTAAATTGTTAAATCATTGAAAACCTGGTTTCGTGGCATGTCTTCATTTCTTGTTGTTTTCTTTCCAATTTATCTTTGACATTGTTTAGTTTTGGCCTTGTCACCATTTAGATTTGAGAAATGTGGACAATTAGTATAATGCACCATCATTTTCAGTGTATTTTGTCATATTAAAAGCCTTTTACAATCATGTTATGATATGTACTGGTCTGTTGACAGCTACTGCTGGGCCCTACAGTTCTGCACCACCTCCATACAGTGAGGCTCCCCCAGCATACACAGCATACAGTCAGGTAGTGGCATTTAGCTTTTATTGTTTATTTTTTTAAATACAGAATACTCACACATTTATAATGAAGCTGTCTAGCTAACAGCCAATATATGGTCTCAATTATGTCTAGAAAAACTTCTCAAGTATAATAGGGTCCTATTTATACACCTGTGTGGAGTAAATTTTTTGCTCAAGGATAAATCTAAGCAACAATATTGAGGTTCGAACTGCTGGACCATTTCTCTTGGTTTAGGATAAATCAAATGTGTACCAAAATTTAGTAAAGATTTTTATGTGTGTTGCTGCAGAAAATAAGATCTGGCCCCCTTGAAAAGATCTTTGACATTTTTTTTATTTGCTATATAAAGTCCTCTACAATTTCTTTAATATTTTGCAGCCCCAGTATCCTGGCTATTGTCCGCCCCCGTCCCATGCTCTGTATCCCCAGCAAGCACCTGCCTCACAGACTGTGATGGCCCCAAACCTGTATGACCCTGGGGCAAGGTTTGATGGCATTTCTCAACCAAGAGTGCCGGTAAGTAACACCAGATATACCTGCCATAAACTCAAAATTTTAAATACAAATACCTAGTGCCATGTGAAAAGTAATGTTTATGGCATTTGACACGGTATTGCAGAGTCCCAGAATCGAGCAAAACTATTTTCTTTCATTGCTTCAGGAAGATAACACCAAAGTTCTACCCAAGAAGTGAGCTTTAAGGACCACAATTGAAGTAAGGGCTTCAGTGCTCCTATAATGATTTCAGCATTCTTTGAATATAAAATAAAACAAAAAACAAAACTTGTCAAGGAAGATGATGAATACCCACTGATACTGCTTTACCAGTTACTGTAATATATTCAATAATTATAAAGAAGAGCTATAACTCAGCTAAATCAAGCTGCTCATGACGTACCAATGGTATGTGCAACTTGGTTCTTACAAGTCCTATAAAGTTTCATTAAAATTTGACCATGATTAGCCGAGACATAGTGCAGACAAATCTTGACTAGCCCATAAACTGACCAATGAATGTTACTCCAATATAGCCTTGAACATGTCTTGAGTTATATTGAAAAGAGTTGTTTCATTTTTCTTATATTTGTTTCATTCTAACTGTGTAACAATGTTGACACTTTCTGAACTGAAGTCAGGATTACCTAAGGGATTTCATATTCTTCTATAACCACTTAAGTTTCAGTTTTATTAATTGTGAGAACTTTTGGTGTGCTCAGTTTTTCCAGATTATATGCTGTGCGTCAAATATTCTGCCCATACTTTTGTCTTTACCAACTATTGCTAGATGTCGCCAAAATAGTTTTAATTGAATATGTTGTTTAGTGTTATAATTGAATTATGATTGAGTGTGTTGTATTTAAAAACCAACAACTGTTGATTATTCAATTGTATATCAATGTTTCAGCCCCCACCACCAGGCGTGATGCCCAACGCTGCCCAGATTGCAAGCATGCAAGGCCACCAAGTAGTCGGCACCCAACAGAAGGCTGGTTGGTTCAGTGGTGGAACCCATGGTGGATATACTCTTGGAGGATTCTGAGGTTGCTATACTCATTAAAAATATAGTAACAACTATAAAACACTAATAAAAACATGGGATTTTTATTTTTTCGTTCT
Source organism: Sinonovacula constricta (assembly GCA_007844125.1). NCBI lineage: Eukaryota > Metazoa > Mollusca > Bivalvia > Cardiida > Solecurtidae > Sinonovacula > Sinonovacula constricta. The sequence goes on from CM017560.1 coordinate 19,991,113, forward strand.
TTTGCATTTTTGTCTTAATCCTACAAGTATCAACAAAAAAGTTGACTTATAATAACCAGACTTATAATAATATAATAACCACATACCCCTGTTATGGAGAAGGTAAATAAACTTTCCGCCACAATAACAATGATAATTATTGCATTTAGCAGTATGATGCTACATGTATTAATAGGAAAACTGTTTGTGTTACATCGCACCGACACAATTCTGGTCATATTGGCGACATCCAGCTAATTATTGGTGGAAAAAGACCCCAGACTCATGCTTGGGTAGAACAACTGGCACACTGCAGGTTAGCAGGAAAACCTTCCATCATGCAAGTTCTCACCCTGACCAGGACTGGAACCCACGCGGTGAGGAGCTGAGGAGTTAAAATACAGCACCTTATCCGCTTGGCCACGGGCGCCTCTATTTTCTTTTGAACAAAGTTCCAATTCATGTATGCTTGCCATACAAGTTTTTGTTTCTTATCTTATTTTTTCATTTTATAGCTGGCCTTGAATCACAACAAAGGACTGTGATAATGCTGGAAAAAAAGATGATTGCAGATAAAAAAAAGATCAAACATTAATATGTAGACAAACCGATTTCTTCAGATATCCGAACTTTTTAAGACTTCCGTCAGCTAAGAAAATCTTATAACTGTGCATCACATTAAACATGTAGTAAATATCTATGTTGTGTGGTAGTTTAAATTTTCCATTAAAGAGTTACTGTAATCTGTTTTATTTAGGTTTTTGACATTTTTGAAAGAAGTTCATCTATATGTATATTTACGGTAACTTTTTTCACATAAAAACTATCTACTGATTTAACACTCGTTTTCAATTTCAATACTTTATATAGAAATACATGACGATTTGTTTATCATGGTAGATGATCCTTCATGTTTCTTGACAGTAAAATTACTGATTTTACTAATTTTTTGTTAGCTGTTTACACTTCAATGCATGTATGTGATGAATACTCTCCAGTCTTTCAAAAAAGGAAAAATACAATGATTACCCTTTGATCTTAAGACAATTTTATTTCTTTTTACATTTAAGTTTATTTGTTTTTTTAAATGTTTTTTTTCTTGATGTAAATAGCTCTGTATAAATGTTACAATAAACAATGTATTCATTTTGTTATGTTTTGTTTTATTTACTAAGAGTAAAATATAAATTGTATTATAAAAACATGACAAAAAATGGCCATAAAGGGATCAAGCTATAGATTTTTCCCAATTAGCTGTCTTATCTAACCGTAAAACAAAAATTGATTTATGCCATTCACAAGTTAAGGACATTTTTAATGTGCCCTGCACCATGTACAGCGGACACGGCCCTGAATCTGTGAACACGAAGAAATGGTTCTTGTTTTTGTTATACATTGCAGTGAACTATTTATGCTGGAGGACAAATGTTTGGGTAAAACCACTTGCATACTGCAGTTCAACCGATTAAGTCTGTCACCCTGAAGGTACTCTAACCCACATGGTGAAAGGATAATCAGAGAAATGATTCTACACATTTATATAATTAATATAACTGAATATATAATTAAGGTTGCCCACAGTGGCTAATGTTGTAGAAAAAAGTTAACATGTCTGATTGGTTTTAAATTGTAGGTTGCAATTAATGATTTAATGAAAAGGTGGCTTGCGAGTGGTACGCAACAGTTATAAAGGTCATGGAACAGTGCATTTTTGGTGGTTGATTTTTTTTTTGAGATGCATCACAGCAACTAATTGTGATCATTTTAGCAACGTCCAGCTGTTTTAATGGCTGAAGACGCCAGCATTGCAGGTCAGCTGGAAGACCTTCCCACATATATATAAGTCCTTCACCTTAAAATGGGACTCGAATCCATGCATTGAGAGGCTAAGCAGTCAAGAGGTTTTTTTTTTTTACAACATCCTGTTTAGGTAGAAAATGACAATATGGCATGAACAGAAAAATAAAAAGACATGTAGAATATGCAATTTATTATACATGTATCTGCAATAACTTACACATTAAACAAATTTCTCAACATAGGTTGACAAACATCGATCAAGATGCATCAAGTAACAATGATTATGATACCCAACATTGATAGAACCCTGATTTTATGAAGCTTTATGAGATACAAAATTATCACATATTCAATAAGCACAAAATAACATTCAAAAGCACTAATTTTATGATCCATAATCAACAAGAGTATATGGATTATATATGAGTGTTCATGCAAAATTAGTTTAATTTGTGTTAAATTATCTCTATTTTCATAGTGCCACAATTAAATCTCAAATTTTATTACCTTGACAATTATACAAGAAGTGGATATTCAGGACAAAATTAAGTAGTTAAGTTGCACATTTTAATTGGGCTAAAATTAGAAAGGTTCATTATACTGCCATGTCTTCAGCGTTCGTGTCACATTCATTTTATCCTTGCTGCATTTTATTTTTTTAAATAAGCCAATTCTTACAAAGAATGCAAAAAGATAAAAATATAGATATTATTAAGAGATGTATTGAATATTCTTGTCAAGGCATTATCCTAGCTTCATGACAACATTACGTTCAAGATATAAACATAGCTGGGTACAATTAGGAAATTTTATCTGCATTTTACTTAAACCAACTAAAACATAAGTTGTATTAAAGACTGCAATACAAAGAATCACCAATTCTGAATGAACCTTACTTCAAGACTGCCACAATTAGGGTTAAGTACATGAAAACAGCATGTAGAACTAAAACCAGAGCACCGAACAAGTATCATAACCTTTAGCAAAATCATAGCTTAACATGACACAGGCTAGTGATACAATTTGAGCACATGATTATAAATGAACACAAGTAAACAAACCAAAATATTAAGCCATTCACCAACAAAATCTATGTTGGATATTTGAGCCTACTTTTCAGCAAGTTGTTAAATGGAAGAGGTTTGCATAGCTGCTAATTCAGTACGCACACTGAAAATTCCCAATTTTTCAGACTGAAAACATTGCCTCCTGAACAGGCAAATAGTGAAGATCCTGACCAGTCAGTTCTCAAAAGATGAGAAACATTCTTAAGATAACTGTCAGATTACAATTAACACATTTTTTTTTTTTACATAACTGTCTTCTTGGGTCTTATTGGGTCTAAATGTGTTGCAGCTGCACCAAAAACATTAATTTTGTAACAGTGAGCTCTGATGACAACATCCCAAGTCAGGTTAAATTGCATCCCACCCAAAGCATTATTTGGCATGACTTATCCATACATCTCAAGTCGTTCCAGCACATGGTTATAGGTTTCTAAAGTCTCCTCAAAAGCCTTCTGAAGGTACAGGTGCCGCTGTTCCAAACTCATGCAACCAAGAGTGGCCGACAGCTCATCTGGACGAAGGGCTTTCTCAAGCTTCTGAAAGTCCCGACCATTCTTCTGCAAAGAATTGTTTAGAAAGCATCTTGTTATAATGACATATACAGGTATTATTTAGCAGGCTTGAAGTCACATCAAAATCTTGGGTCGATTGGTGATGTCCAGCATTTAGTAAAAGAAATATGAACTTTAGTATTTGCATAAAGGTCTTACAGGGATAAACTTGTGGCTGTGATTGAGTTAAAATGAATGGGCATGAACCACCCCTCTGATAATAATTCCAATGAAAAATCTATATCTAATAAAATGTGCACAGAAATAGTATTGGCTTTATTTCCTCATTAAGGTGACAAACCCTTCAATATACTATTCAAAGTTTGCTAAGGATTACTTTTTTTTTCATTTTAACATTATATAAAGTCAGTTTGCTTACAAAAAAGGGTATTCAGGCCTCATATACATGAATTGCAGTTAATTGTTATTGATTTGCATGAGAAGCATGTCGCCACAACTTAATAAATGTAGAATATGTTATAAAATATGAACCTTAGCAAATTTCGAGTAGTATAATAAATGAAAGCACAGTATGGGTAGTATTGTTGGTTTAATCTTGTAAATGAATCTTTTTAGTAATGTTTAAAAATTTGTATATAAGAGATTTTCAGCTGTTGATGCTTAAAGCAGACTGTAATGATTTAACTGCGAGCAATTTTAACTTCAGTTTGATGTTAGAAAGAATGTAATCAATATTAAAAGGTGTTCATGCATTAATGGTGCAGGAATCATGTAAATGTGTTGAGGAAGTATGTACCTGGAAGGGAATGTTGAGTCTCCTTTTTATCTCCAATCTGTACTGTTTGAACTGTGTCTTGTCATTGACATTTGTTGCCTTCAGTCGCAATATCTCATAGATTCTTCTTGACTGCCTCTAAATGTATAAACAGAAAGTACAGGTTTATGCTTACAAAAAACAACAAAAACAACTAAAAAAAAACAACACCTAAATAACTGTCCTGCACAAGTACTAAAATAAGTCCTGGTATATTTGCATATTTGTAACAATTTCTCAAATAGAAAAAGAAATCAATATGAGTTACCTCAGTATGTGCCTGAAAGAGTATTAGCAGCAGTGACTGCCAATAAGAAATGATAAGATATTTAAAAGGTAAATATGGATTGAATTGTGAAAATAAGTGCAAGCATGAACATACGTTCAATGGTCTGTTCCACAATTTGTATGAAACTTCTCCCCCTATTGATACTTTGAGTTTTTATTCATACCTAGGTCAACTACTCATGTGATATAACGGCTACTTACTTTACTTCTTCAAACAGACCAGATGTTTTTTTTATTACTTTAATATACTTATTTATGAAAATGAAAATTAACATAAAACTTGTAGGACTTGGGTTAAACTCATTAATATTGATATCTTTTTACACATAACATAAAATTTTACAAATAATATATTGTAACATCTTATGCCAGTCACTGACAGTATCACCAATAACAGCATTATTTTTTCTGTAGGTCAACCATTCACCATGCTCTCTACACTTGCACTGATTGGCTATGTTATGAAACTTGACATGAATTCTAGGAAGCATCCATTTTTTTTTTGTTATCATTAACATAAAAGGGTTTCTTAGCTGTGTGTAAAGGCAGTTTTCTGAAACCAATGATTATAAGGCACAAAATTTATATTGTAAAGTACTGTTAAATATGCAATACAGATCCAATAAAAACCCACCCTGTTCAGCTTGAGCTTATCCCTAGCCTGTCGAGGCATATCCTCATCATATCCTTGAAGCAACAACTCTGGCTTGAAACTTTTCAGCTTCATGCAGTTTCTAGCATCAACAAAGTCTCGAAGTCTTTGACAGTTCTCTGATGGGTCTTCAACTGCCAAAAAAAAACATGTTTTCTTTAAATATGCAGCACTGTCTCAATTAGAGAAAAAGACCCAGCCTAAGGTTTGGATTCCAACAAACATGCAAGCAAAGTTTAAAGCCTTTACCCATAAAATGTTCTTGCCCCAACTAGAACTATGCAGGCTTTCAAGTGACCACAAAGAAAAAAGTAGGGATTTTTTCCTAAAAAAGTAGGGAAAAGTAGGGATTTTCATAGCAAAAAAGCAGGGATAATAGGGCTGTCTACTTACCATTCAGCTGCGAAAAAACACCTACTAACATGTTCATGGCACCTGTAAAGTGGTCTTCAGTGTCTCAACAGGGATTCCACAAGGATCAGTGGGCGATAAACCTTGTCTGGCTTAATGTCTTGTCAGCTCCAACCATCCTCATAATGGAATCTCCCTGCACCACTGAAGACCAACTACTGGTACCATCCTTTGTGTCCTTGAAATATACTAGCAACTAGTTTTTAAAAGAAAAATGCAGAAAAATGTATTAACTTTTATTTTAAAACAAATTTATATTCATGTAAGATTATGTAAAAAGATTAAATATGACTTTTTTTCTCAAAAAGTAGGGATAGTAGGGCTCTAAAAAAAAAGTAGGGAAAAGTAGGGCCAAACCCAAAAAAGTAGGGAAAAGTAGGAAAAGTAGGGCCCGCTTGAAAGCCTGACTATGCAATGAGGGGCTGGTGTTTTTAACGTCAGCAACTCAGACCACAATTGCGAAAGAGTAGAAAAGATATGCAAATTATTAATTTTCTTTTATCATTTTCCTGCTGCATTTGCTTATAACCAAAAAACAATTCTTGGTTAATTGCTAACATCTACACAGACAATCTATCAGTTATGTCGCAGATGGAAGCACAAAGTGCAGAACCTGATCAGAAACTTTCCATAGAAGCTGGCCAATCAGGATCTCAATGAGTTGCCTTTGCCTGAACTATTTGGGTTAATAAATTAATCTTCAGTAAAACATTTTCATGGAAACGACTAGCCAACAACTAATGAACACTGAAATAATATTTTCTTTTGGCATGCAAAAATGAACCAACGGCTGTTTAAAGATAAACTGAAAATCTTAGTTATATTTTGTTGTTGAAAAACAAAGACCAGCAATACAATAATTTTGTTTTTGTCTGCAAAACTCTTTGTTTCATTTCTTAAAAAAAGAAAAAGAAACAACTAAACATGAAAACTTCATGTGCAAAACTAGCGATTATGATTAAAACAATATAAGAAAATCATGAAAATCATCTAAAGTTTAATTAGAATATTAAAACCCCAAATATATTGTTTCATTTTCAATGTCATTGTTAGCTAGACTGGCACTTCATCATTTACCTGTGATATCAATGATATCTGAGTTTCCATAGCAACTATTGTAGAACGTCTGTAGAATCTGGGCACCATGGCCCTGTTTCTGGAACGGGGGCAATATAAGCAGCTGGCTGTGTAATGAAAACAAAAAATGACAATTATTAACTACTGCTATCCATCTTTGTTTTCTTCGAGCAATTATATAACTGGAAAAACTGGCAGTGTTGAATGTTAGCATGAAAACAAATGGATGACTGATGAATGGACAAAACAATCAGTCACATTTAAGCAAAATGTATTGAATTTGTTTTGAAATATAATATTGTATTATGTTTTATTGCGAAATAAAGTCAAGTACATGTACCTTATGCGAGGTCGTATTCTGCTGGGGTAGGCATAGTAGTTGTAGACAGTCATATACCCACAGGTAGCATATCTTGTTTCTCCACTGTTCTTGTACTTTTCAAACCTTGAAAATAAAAAATAACTTTTATTTACAACTTTCTCAACTTGTTTGAACTGTCACAGATTGAATCTGCAAAAACTATAGGAAGTAGAAGTAAGTTATACTTTCATCTATGACAATATATGTATTGAAGGTAAATCAAAAATGCATCTGCACAGGTTTTTATAATTGTTTCTTATTTAAAAAGAAAACATAGAAAGATAAAAATGTTGAATCTTTACCAGCACAGTTTAAAGGTAAGTCTTCACTTGTCTACTTAAAAAAAAAAAAAAAAAAAAAATATTTAAAAAGTTTGTTTATTGGATTCACACCAACAGCATTTCAGTTATTTGGAAACGGTGTCCACTTGAAGCAGATAAAGTGCTGCCTTCATTGTGTATAGCATGCTGTTCAAACCTGGTACGATACCAAAGTCAAATTATCCTGTGGCAGCCTAGTATCAACCTGGGTAGTACCACCTGTATCTAGAGCAATGCTCTACCATTTGCACTACCATGTCCGCTAAGTCCAAGTCTACAAGACTTTACAACACACATTAATTTAAAAAAAAAAAAAATAAAAAAAAAAAAAAAAAAGTCATAGTAACACAACGATCATTATGGAAACAATCACCCAGCCCTCTTTTAGTGGATGAAAACCCCAGACAAAAGGAAGACCATCCCATATAAAAGTTTTCATCATGACCAAGACTCCAACCCAAATTAATGCATAAAAATGTAAGTCTTCAGACGTGCATGCTTACAGAATGTAATATTACTCACACCTACACTGTCAGTCTAACGACAATACTTACAAAAGGTAATAGCTCCATTTATCATCATCCACATCAATGAATGAAGCAGCATCAATATAAAATAGGATAAATGTCTGGAGCCTTTCATGATACTCTCTGAAGCCTGGACATTCAATGCCGGTCTTGTAGATTTCAAACTGTCGTTCAGTGCCTTCTGAATACAAAGAAGAACATGAAGTTCTTAAAAATAATGAAGGTGAAATTAATCATATGCAGCTTTTTTAAACTATATTACCATATATGTCATTTTTATCACATACTTACCTCATATTGCTTGCAATTATAATTAGCACCAACTGAAATGCCAAATACAATCAAGGTTGCATTTCCCCTTAACCCTTATCAAACTATGTTAGTTATCTTCTCACATAAACATGCTGCACGTCAGCTGTTCTAACAAGAAATTTGTCTCAGGTCTTCCTCCACCAATATTAAGCTAGACATCTCCAATATTATCATAACTGTGTTGAGGCAAAATAACAAAAAAAAAAATAAAAAATAAAATGACAAAGTGTTACTTATTGACAAGACTACTAGAAACTCAGCACAAAATAATGTAGATCCTGCGCAGAGAGCTCCCAGCAAGGACCTTGCGAATCCTGATCTACACTATTTGCCAAAATCTTGTCCTTATCAATAAGAGGATACATCTAAACAAACTACCATAAACGAAGAGAGTGACAGAATATTGATGTATTTATTTGTTTAAATATGCATTGCACCAACACAATTACATCATATAAAGAGATACACAAGAGAGACTTTGGGCTAGAATGAGGAAACCTCAGATATCTGGTTAAAACAACAGACACACTAAAAAACAACTAGAAGACCTCATACACAAGTTTTTCCCCCAACTTAAGCTGAAGTGGTATTTTTATGATGGACAGTCTGGAAGGTGGTAACATTTTTACTCCCACAGAAACAACCAAATAAACTGTTGTTACCTTAAAAGATCTAGTTTAATGCTTTTATACAAAGTAATACATCTATGTGAAAAGTGAAGCACAACACCCTACCTTCATGACAAATATGTTTTGATTTTCTATCTTAGCTATGATGCACAGCTAACCATTTAAAACCAAGAAAACATTGTGACTACTAACTTTTGTGATCATGATGTATCATATTTTTCCTTACTTGGACCAATGTTTGAGGTGAAGCAGACATTATGCATAAATTTCCCAAAACAAGGTGAAGATAAAAGTGTATTTGATAAAGACAAACTGCCTGTTACCACCTTCAAAAAATGTAAACCACTTTGTTTTTGTGTTATTATGTTCAGCATTCATAGAACTACAAAATATGACAAAATGAAAAAAAAATATACTATCATTTTTCAAGAAACTTGTCAACCATGAGAAAAACAACTGATTCTATTTTTACAATAAATTGTGGTCATATTGAATTAGAAATTGCATGTACTATTTCACTATAAAGTGTATAGTCTAACCATGTTTTATTGTTAAATTGATTGTATGCAATGACATTTTTGTTCCAGAAAATATTGTTAGCCATACTTTTATTACCAGGTACATATTTTTGTAAAAATTGAAAAAGTCTGTGGTCCTATGGTCAACAAAAAGAACAGGAAAACCCCCTTTTTTTCTTTCCATATTTGAATTCCGCATACCTTTTCTATAAAATATGTAAAAATGGAAATCTGTGAAAGAGAAAAAAATATTCATAAAAAAACATCAATGAAAAAATATTACATTCCACAATACAGTTATTTTATGATATTTTCTTCATTACAAGCAACAAATCATGTCAACTAAAACATTGAGATAAATATGGGATAAAATAGTCACTTTCTCTTACCTTTACTAACAGTGTAAGAATGCATCAGTTCTCCATAAGGCTTGAAGTTGGCATCCTTAGCAAGAGCTGCAGAGAAGTCATCAATGTTTGTGCAGAATCCTGGTGGAATCACTTTGGACAGCATCCCAATCACATCATCAGGCTAGAGAGAAATAAACATATTAATAACTGAAGCACATCCCCTGTGAAGGTTTTTTTTTTCTTCTAAAAAACAACAACAACAGCAGTCCAAAAAAGTTTATTATTATTCAATACCAGAATACAAAATGGTATTCATGATAACTAGATTCATCTGTAAACAGTTGATAAAGAGGAACTGTACCCTACTTTCATTTTCTGATAAGATTTGTAGCTGATCAGCATCCAGACATTATACCAAAAAATAATTCCAAGTGGTGGGATAAGTGTCTGTAATGTTGTGATAAATGATGTATCAGGGCAGCATATTGCTGATCCCCTACTACTAGGACAACAGTTGAACTTAAATTATTTATTACACTCATTTATAAAAGACCATTGATACTAATTCTTCATTTGAAAAAAAAATAGTTCAGTGTGTGGAACTGGTATTAGGATAATGGGACATATGGTACCGTGTCCAGTGCTTGTGAGATACTGCAGTCTTAAATAAGAAGGTTGATAACAATGGTCTCAAACTGCCAAAATTTCTGTTGGTCTGAGTAAAGTGAGATGGATAGATTTAGTAGATTTTGCTTTCTTTGTTTAGACAGCTGGACTGAAACGCTGGTGGTTTTAAGTTTCAGGTATCCGGGATTATACAATAACAATTAAAGTAGCTTTTATTTGTTTTTAAAAAAACAAAAACAACATAGTCTCCTACACTTAAAATATTGCTGGTTGAATGTTAAAACCTAACAGACCTGCAAGCCATCATCTCTCTCTGGGGACACCTTGTCTGCATATTTTATGTTCAGGTATGTAGTCAGTTTTGCAGCACTGTAGTACATTTTCACAGACAGATCCTTGTATCCAAAGATACTCTCCCTGATAAAATATAAAATAGGACTAATATAAACGATCCTGACATGAAAATAATGAAGCAGAAAAAGAGAGACTCCACAAACAATTTGCCCTTAAAACTTGAGATGGTCCTTTCACAAATGTACAGTACTCAACTGAAACTCGAGGTATCCAAAACAAGATACCAACAGATTTTAAGTTTATATAATAAATGAATTGGTTTGATTCTTTAATAATAATAAAATTAAGATTAAGAAAAAACACCCTTACTAAAATAGTCACTTTTTGTTTTCCAAAAGAGGTACCAGTGTGCAATGTTTAGCCTGTATCAAGATAATAAAAAACTGTGATAATTAACAATACAGCTGGAAATCTACGCACAAGGATATTTCATGCTAAGCGAGTCTCAGTCAAAGTAAACATTTTTTCTAAGAACTTACTACTCCATTAATTCATTATTTTTATTTTATTTAACACAATAATGCTTTTGTGTTGTTTTTTTGTAAGTTCAATCAACTCACTGATCTCCAAAGATCTGGTGACACATGTCTGGAGGGAATGACTCATTGTTGTCCAGGTCGTTCTCATTACGGACTGAAATAAACAAAGTCATTGCCAAGATACAAAAATTGTCCAAGTTCAGCCAGGGCCATACTATTCACGAAATACAACTTGGGTCTATTCAGCTTTCTATCAGATGACATGATCAAAACAGCTAAATTTTAAGGACATAAACTGTGACTTAACTAAACTGGAGTAAATATTATCACTGAACAACTGGCTAACTAAAAAAAAAGAGGTTTGTTTCCAGTTACCCGACCGACCATATATTTTACCTGAGGAGGCAACTTTTTATGTAAAAAAAAAAGCGGCATCCGGATTTTTTCGTCCGAATTTAGCGTGTTCCATCGTAATTTTACAATGCAATAATTCTTACGCACTGTGCCAGGAAATGTCTTCAACAATTGGACGATTGGTTGTGTCACATTGATCGGATGTATACGTCTAAATGATAGAGACCATCAGTGCAACTTGGTGCGGAGTTTAATTGTACCATATAAACAATGCTGTTGTGATGTAGCATAATGACAAGCTTGCTGCTCCCAGTTTGTATGGAAAAGTGTACTTACTGGTACAAAGAAATTTATATGTAAATGCATGGTCAATCTCTATCAAACATCTTTCTTGGTGAATAGAAAGTCACTTCTGATATCAACTTCTGGAATGGTGATTTTATTGAAGGTTCTTTAAGTAACACTACTCTAAATATACCAAATAAACAGTAAAATATTAAAGCATAGGACAGGAACATACTAATTGGTCATGTCAACTAGTATTAGTGTTGTTTAAAAACAAACAACCTACCGACCCATATTTTTCTGAGCATGTAACCAGAAACAAAACTTTTTTTTTATGGCCTGATCGGCTGAGCCAGGTTAACCACACACTGTGACAGGTCATGGTGTCAACTCTGACAAAAGCATAAAATTAAATGTGAACTAGTAAATGAGTTTCTTCACCTTGATAGACTTTTCACAGAACCAGTTTTGATCCACAGAACAATCAAACCTAGGATCTACACAGTTCTATTTGTTAAATGATTAAAATATGTTATTCATACAATTGCTAAGCATCAAAATCCTTACATGAAACAACTGATTAAAAAACACTCCTACAGTTTCACCATTTTACATTCACCATGGAGAAGTCAAATGAATACAAATTGTGTATCTGACTACACAGGTCCTGGGGGAAGATTCTTGTGGGAGCATTGCTGTTGATCGGTCAATAAGGTGGTATAAGTGTGTGCATATAGAGACTTACCATTTGACCATTGCAAATACAAGTAATTGAGCAAATTACATATTAGGTTATAACCAATTTTTTCCTTCTTAAACTAACCGAATACGAGTAATTAAAAGTAAAAGAATAACTCTTCACGATAGATGAGATCATTTACTTTAAATGGTAAGGAATATATCCTTATTAATTGTATCGAAATATAAATATATGGTAGGATGACACTGATATATTATTATATTTTTGCACATAAAAAATCTTACCAAGTTTGAATTGAATCACATCATTTGCATCACATTTGAATGCATCAAGTCTGTTTTTCATTAACGTCATTCCTGAAATAAATTAAAAAATAGTCATGTAAGCATTAAAGTGCTGCCCTTACAGTGGTAGCATGCCATCAGTGCCGGACAAATTAGACTTAGAATTGCATTGTTCTAAACACTTGCATACCAAAAGCCCCTTTAAGACCAATGCGCTCAGACAGGCAACTTGTTAGTCTACATATAAACTCAAAACCACATAGCTGAACATCATTCCGCTAGATTATGCAAATAAAGCTACACCCTTCGACACTGTTAAAGGTTGCTGACCTGTAACTCCTCTGACTACTTGCCACCTCATATGTTGGTTCTAGTCCCAGGCTGGATAAAAAACCTAATGTTGTTTTTCATTTAGTCATGTTAGGATAATAATCAGTTAATAATCTTTTAACTTACTAAGAATATTAATCTTGTTTAGGTAGCAAACAGTCTTGGATTTCAGTTTGTCAAGTAAACAGATGTATTTGGATACCCAAATGTAAATTAGGGACTTACTTAATATGATTTTATTGTTGATGGTAAATGTTTAATCTACCAATACAAACAATTCTGTAGACATGACATTAAACTATAACCGAATGAAATTTTGGTTAAAAAACAGTGCACAAAATTGGTGCGCTAAGTGTTACATGGTAATGAACTAGTGGCAATGTGACCTAGTGTATGAGGTAAAATGAAAAATGTGAAAAAAAAAATATCTTAATATTAAAGGTAAAATGTGATATGCTCCAGCCTTTGTGGATTTGTTCATAAGTTTCTTTTCGGTTCTTCTGACTAAACAAATTTTGTTGCTCTGTTTTGGACAAGAATAATCTCTGTGGAAATGAAAATCCTGGACAAAAGGTTATATATTTTATATGCAAACTACTTTTGTAGTTCGAACAACTACTTATTGAAGTAAACTAATGCAATTTAGCCTGTAAGAAACAATTTTTTTCACAAAAGCTTGCTGTAACTAATTATGCAGTTTTCTTTATTTTTTAGTTTAAAAAAATGTTTCATTAACAAAATCAGATGGAAACTTAGCTATGTGTCCAAGGCTAAGACATGTGACAGGTTATTTAAAGAAAATCTCGTGAGATCTTAAAAACAGTCATTTAATAATGAATATATGTTAAGGTTTATAAGTAGCAATTTATTTTCATTTATAGAACTCTTATAAAATATTGTACAAGTTTGTAGACATTTTGTTTCCGACAGTTATTTTTTTTTTTTTTTAAGTAAGTCTGGTTGTGTAACTCAATATGCTTACCTCATAAGTCTAACATAAACAAAGGGTCTAGAGTTTTAACAATTTTTTAGCTAACTACTTCAAAGATACAAGGCTTTATTTAATTTTCCATGAAGCTTTTTCACTAGGAGACGACATCTACCTGCTTTTCTAACAGCACCGTGAACTGCTGTGAACAGCGGAAGAAAACAAATATCAGCGTTACGTGTACAGTACACTTCGTAACATAATTTCATTCATACAATTTTAGACCCTTTCTGTCACCAAATATTAACCCAAATAAATTGATTGAAAAGAACCAATTAACCATATGAAACAGGGACGTAATATGTACCAAGTCACAAAGCGGTCACTCAAGGATTAATTATTAGTCGTGTTTATAGACGTAAAAAGTAAAACATACCCGCCATTTTCGTTTTTTCGCGGTAATCATACTAGAGTAATCCGAATGGGCCTTTGTCGAAAAAATGCGGTCCCGACTAAATTTGCATGTCCTAAAAAATCATATTTAAAATATTCGTCTCTAATGAAAGCTTAATGACAGTGTTAAACAATAATTTATCTTGATTTATTATAAGTTGACTATTAATGAATAATCATGAGAAAGGTCCCCGCATTAGAAAAAACGTAAGTCCGCAATTCATGTCTTCACGGAACCGGAAGTGCTGCATAACAAAAATCCAGCGGGAAATTTTGTTTACGTAATTCACGGCCCGACGTAATTGACTTTTGATTTGTTACTGTTTTTTCTTTTTTTTCTTTAAAACATTGCGAATATTTTAAACAACAACACTACTATGCCTTCTACTAGACGTTCGGCGCGACATGATGCTGATAGCGATAAGGAGACACTTGCAAACATTAAAAAGAAAGTAATAAATTGCAGTGGTGTCATTACGCCTTTTGCGTCAGTTACGACCAAATCGAACATGAAGGTAAATCAGTATAATAAAACGGAATTTTATACTTTATGAACCACATGAAATACATGTTGAACTCTGAAAATATGCAAGTGAATTTTTAAGCAAACTTGAATAAATGGTCTCAGAGATGATTCGCCACAGCAGTAAAATGATTTGGCAAATCATTGAAAGTAATTGGCACTTAAATTTCACTGCATTCCACTCATTTTATCTCTGTATATGTATAGGGTTACACAATAACTTAGTCATTCTAATAAATATTTTTATTCTTAATTCAATGTTAAGTAATAATTAAAAATACAAAATATCACAACATTAAATATGATCACAATATATTTTTTACAATTTTTTTTTTTTTTTTTTTTTTTTTTTTTTTTTTTTTTTTTTTTTTTTTTTTTTTTTTTTTTTTAAATTATTAGTCTTAAATTGTCAATGTTCAGGACTTGCGCCTGCCTTATGTAGTCAGTATTGACTTTTGGCAGTACAAAGTTGAAGTTGAAGTTGATATAATAAGATTAAGAGCAAATAAATTTGTGAATGAAATAAGTAAACATGAATGAAAACATCAACATAGATGCAAACACGAATGAGCATGAACACACACATGAGCAAAGCATGTAGCTCATTGAAATTTTGGAAGGAGGACAGGGTTTGCACTGGTTTTTTGTGTTTTTTACATCGGCCCATTAATGGCGGCACATTCATCTAACAGGGCACTGGCGGTTAATAATCTATACTTCCACAGGCTAACATTATTATTCATTATTCATTTGTGGCAAATCGTTATGTGGCGAATTGTTACTGGGCGAAACATTACTAATTAATATTTTCAGCATTTTATTTTTGATCTTGATGTTAAAAGAATGCTAAATTTAAGCTTGTTAGTGTTGTTTCGTTGAACAAAATTATGCCTTGCAGAATAATATCCCTTTTATAACTTAGATTCCTAATGATAGTGGAATCAGCCTGAAGAAAGAACAAGAAACAAATGACCTTATGCATACAGTAGAAGAGGATATGTCACCACCCGTGAAAAAATTGAAAATGGAGGAAGACAGTGATGATTCTGATATGGAAAATGTTGATGTAAGTCGCAATGAAGAAAGTTTTTCTGTGCTCAGTGGACCCCATTTAACTTAAATAAATAATTTTTTTACTCTTTAACTTAGAACTTTATTTTAATTTATTATAATAAGTGGTGCAACAGAAAGTGTCAGCCAAAGAAGTTTTACAATACAATAAGTTTTATCAAACAAACATGTTACTATATATATATATATATTTAACCAACAGCGCAATAAATCATGTATATCAAATAAAGTTGAGACTGATCCAAATCCTAATAAAATTGTTCACCAATCTACTTTTTTAAAATCCACAATAATCCATAACAATGTTCACTATAAATAATTAAAAAAAAAAAGAGACTATTATTATCCAAATTATTTCCCACACAGCTATTATTTTAAAGCACTTGTTACTTACATGACTGGTCCCCTAAGTATTGAAGGTCTAAACAGGTCTCACGTAAAAGAAGATTGCTCCATATATACTATTTAAGAATATTAACGAATATACAATATTCAAGAATGTACCAATTGCATCAAAAATTAAAACATTATAGAATTTACTATCATTTTCTACAAATCAATATCACCTGACAGAGAACACAAAGTCACACACGATGGAAGAAAAGTAAACATGATTTTTCAACCTGACCGTTTCAGTTAATCGTTTCAGTAATGAAGATATATTTTCCCTGTACTCAAACAGACTATTTTTTATAATACTGCAAATCACAGAAACAATGACACAATTGCTGGATTAAAATACAATAAGCCAAACTGAACCAGTGTTGCATTAAATAATTACTCAAAGTTCCATGCACTAGGTACAATTTTTAACTTACCTTATACCATATAAAGTAAAATCCCTCTATTAAGACCACCTTCCATTCTGACCCAAAGTGGTCTGAATAAAGAGTTGGTCTTAATAGTGAGTTTGGGTGAGCATGTGAAAATGACATTGTTTATGTATCAGAGTGACTGCCTCATGCGTCTCTGACAGTTGAAAAGGAGCATGAAACAAAAAACAACAACACTTCTTTACAAATATTTTTTACAAAATTATGCTATGTCATTTATGTTATGAAAATATTTTAAATCATATAAATCATTGATACAATGAACATTACTTATGATAATCATTTTTTGATTGACCTGTATCACAAAGCACTTGAATCTTTATTTATAATTGTCAATATGTGCATAATAGACTAAGATCATGACGTTGTGTGACCCTTTGTCCTAGATTGTAAATTAAAAAATCATTCTGGAGGGCATTATTTTGCTGATTAGCATGTGCAAATCACACCATAAGTGACTTGTTGCTTCAGTCAATGTGGTCACAATTGAGGTCTGTTTACATAAGAAATACATGTTGAAGCTGAACTGGTTGTTATGCCGAATTAGCAGCTTGCCTGTTATTGTGGTGAGGTTTCTCATTGAATAAAGAATAATTAATAGAGACTTGGTTGCTTTAGTGGCATGG
The DNA here is from genome assembly GCA_007844125.1 of Sinonovacula constricta. NCBI lineage: Eukaryota > Metazoa > Mollusca > Bivalvia > Cardiida > Solecurtidae > Sinonovacula > Sinonovacula constricta. The sequence goes on from CM017560.1 coordinate 20,008,577, forward strand.
TCGTTGGGTGTATTTTACTGTAAATGACTTAACATATACCATATATTTAACCAATAATGATGTTGCACCCCTAATCATTATCATCTATAACAATAAAGCCATTTTTTGAGGCTGTGGTAAGCCTTGATCGCACGTTGAAACAAGAGTCACAGCTAAGATGGCCTCTAGCCATCTCTATATATACTGCAACAAAAACTGTTCATATGATGAAAATTGCAAACAAATGTTGGTCCCTCTTTTTTTACTAAGAATAGTTACGGTAACAGTTAACCTTATTCAGCACTGAGAAAAATGGAGATTTCAGTCTATTGACACTATTTGTTTTAATATAACAATATATTGGTGCCAAACTTTTACTATCTATGGTAGTATGTAGACTATATGTGTTGCATTGTGGAATCTTTACTGAATATGTATTGTACTAACCTTATCTGCTCTTGTTCTTTCAAAGGTAGTTGAATACATAAAGAGAAGAGAAGAAAACATCCGAGACAATCAGGAGTTTTTTAAGAAGCTGGGCATTGACAAAGTAAGTAGAACCAAAACAGTTACACTTGGATGCATTATTTGTACTTTCTACACTTTTATGATTGACCTGAAAATGCTTATTTGGAGCACTACAAAATGAGTATTTTGCAAAGAAAATAGAATATACTCGACAGGTCTCAGAATTGTAACCTTGGATTACAGAAAGGTTTAATATCAGAACTCTTCAAGTAAGTCCAGCCTCTGTTCAGTAATCCCTCTTATTTATCTGGCCCAATGGAAATGAGTTACAACTTTCTATTAGCCAGAAGAAGAATAAATGAAAAAAATATTCAGTTAAAAGTGATTTGTGAAGTTAGTATGGTTATTTTGTCCTATTAACCTTTTCCTTTGTCAATTTAAGTTTAATTTTTTGTTAGGTATGCAACTGTTACTGCATGTTCAATAGAGATAACAAAAATATTTATCTTTGCCTTCCTTTTGACGATGAAATGGGCATTTGCATGTATATCTTCATGGGGTTTTTAAACTTTTCCCTTCAAACATCCGAGAGATGGTTTGTGAATTATCCAAGGTGTCTGATTGCAATTTGTAATCACGTATTACATTGTTATCTCTATTAAAAGCAGTCACCAGGAGCATATTTAAGTCAACTTAGTTCTGCTGTTCTTATCATTTCTTGTGAAAATTATTTATATATTAAACATTATACAATTATTTACTTATTAGCTGGGAAATATGCTGTGATATTGACCGCAATAATTGTTATTGACCGAGGCGATAGCAATTCTAAGGAAGTTTTGTAGATGCGCGCGCATAATATTGATTGAAATTTTGCATTCTATTAATAGACCGGTTAATATCAGCGAAAGTGGGTCAATATCTATATTTATTGACTCTACTTTTTTGGGGGTGTGACCAATCGTGTTGCGTCTAAAGTTCATGTAATAATTAGTATTAATATTTATTCTATAAATTTATGTAGACTTATTATGTCATGTTTCCATTGCTGTGAATGTGAGCATAAAAACAACAACTGAAGATGTACTATTATGGACATGCCACTTTTATTTTAAGATCAAAGAAGAAATGAAACAGAGCCGTAAACCTGCTCCAAGCTTTAACAAGTTCCGGTATGTATTATTAAGCATGATGTTTGATTATAAAGTACCGTTTGACTTAATGTAACTTTGATAGAAAATATCTTTTTGTCATTTCAAGACGTTAATATATTTCATTTTACAGTCAAGAAGTTTGACTGATTTGCTCTTTGAACTTTTGAATAAGTTTACTAATGCACTAAAAGCCTGATTCTAGCATTAAACCTTAATTAACTAATTGATGTTTTGCTTATCAGAGTATGATTTAATTATGTACATGTATACACTAATTGCTTTTTTTCTGAATTGCTTTTCAGAGCATTACAAAAGAGACATATTCAATAATCAATTGGTTCCCAATGTTTTATTTGTTTCACAGGCAGCCAAAGCCTTTAGTTATCCTACCAAGACGTGCAAGTCTGAGACTGCAGAACAAAACACCTGAAGGAGTGGAACGGCCATTCGTGGAGCCAGAACCTGAACCAGATAATGTAACTTAGCATCATTTCACTAACCCTTATGGGGTGCCAGTGATGTAGTAGTAGTCTCAGACTTGTAACTCCTCTGACTGCTTAGCTGAGTGGCTTCGTGCTTGAGGCAAAGGATTAATGTGGGAAGGTCTTTCATCTGTCCTGTTTGTCTTGTGGGAACTTCCTCCACTAAAATAGCTGGAAATGAAAATGACAATAATTGTCACTGCAATGTTTTTTAAAGACAAAACACACCTGATCTGTTGGCACAGTTGGTTAAGTGTCAGCATCATGAGAGGGAGGCCCTTGGTCATTCCTGAGCCGCAACTAATACAACTTTACAAAAAAGTTTAAATAGTAGTGGTATAACTAACCCTTTTCTTGCTACAATTTATGTTAATTACTTGTCATATTTAGACATAAAATTGCATCATACTTATGAGCATCTGCCTGCCAAAAGCCTCTAAAAACAAACTCAGAAAGGCTGGCAACTCGTTACAACAACGGAGTCACATTGAGGAATTAAAGGATTTATTTGTGTTTTGCATATAGAGCTGCCAGCTTATATCCGTTATTTCATTTATTTCTATTTATTTTACATAATTCTAAACATATGTGAGGTGCCCATGGCTGAGCTATTATAGTTGACAACTTGTAACTCCTCAGCTCTTAACTGTGTGGGTTTGAGTCACTGTCAGGATTAGAACTTTCTTGTGGGGAGGATTTCCAGCAAACTGTTGGTTCTGCCTAGACATAATTCTGGTATCTTTCTCCTCCTCTAATTAGCTTGACATCGCCAGTATGACCATAATTGTATCGGTACAAGGTAACATAAAATAAACAATCAAATCTAAATATATGTTCTATGCTAAATACACCCCACTGCTGATTTTTCTAAACATGGGTTTCTTTACATGTAAGTTTTGCAACAGTTATTTTTCCCTTACAAGTTGTTGAAGCAAGCTGTCTTATTACATGATCTGCCAAGATTATCAATGAACAATACTTACTATGCATCCATGAGATAGAGTAGAATTTTCATATAATCACAGTACTTTCATCCTTTGATTTTCTCATTTTTGTTGAGCAGCGTATACCCCCAGGTCCTCTCGTGGCCACAGAATACCTGCATAGCTCTGAGCCAGAAGACCATGAACAAATGAAGAAGATTCTGTGTAGTCTCACAGCCCAGCCAACCAAACAAAACAAAACAGAATTTGATAGGTAATCATGCACTAGTAGTGAATGTTATTGCAACTTTCTCAGCATTTCCCAATCAACTTATCATATGATAATGATTCATAATGTTTCAGGGGCACCTAAGGCTAAGCTGTTAAGAGTCCCAGTGTCAGAGTAAAAACTTTAATTTGCTGATGTCTTCCACTTGAACTGCAGTCGAGGGCCATCTACAGTAAATAATAGCTGGATATGGCCAATATGACCAAAATTGTGTTGATGTGTGATGCCTTAAAGCTCTCATATCAAATCAAGCATTATATTTACAATCAAGGATTTCGAAGCATTTAAAATTCATTATAATTAAATATAGAAAGTTTTAATATAGAAAGTCCAGTTAGTGTAAACTTAGTGTGAATTTAATCAGAACTAAGTGTGAACTTAATCAGCATATAATACAAAGTAAATCTTCAAAATGTAAAAGATAAGAACACATTATTCTTTATTATCTCATCAACGCATATGCTCAGGGTAAGCTGTTGTGATCACTCACTGTCCGGCAGCAGCAGTCTTCAAATGCTTTTTCTCTGAAACTGCTGGACGAAATTCAATCATTCTTTATTAAGCTTCTGTATGCAAAGGGAACAAAAAGTTTTTATGCATAAGAAAAGCATGGCTGTCAAGGTCATGGTCATTTTTCTATATTTGGTTATAAAGTCAGACTGAAGCTTCTTGTCAGACCAAATATCCTAGATCAGAACTGATCGAAATGATTTTTGTGAATATCTTCATGAACAATGTTACAATTATTCTTGTCTTTGTAAAAAAAAATACTTCTTCATGTCTCTGGCTGTCATTTGAGTGATATATGGTCATCATGGATCTCTACTTAATTTTAAATATGAATGCAAGCTCAACTAGTAAAAATGTGTTTCCTAGCTTTTTCATTCCAAGATTTTAGTAAAAAAATGTTTTAATTGTAATTATGTTTTTTTAACATGCTTAATAACTTGGAGTGTATGTGCTTGAGCTAATTCTTTCACCAATGTGTGTATGTGCTTGAATTTGTAATTCTCTCACCTAGTTGAGCGATTCTAAAACCTGATGTAAATATATTGTTGTAGATATGTTCAGAAGTTGAGTAAGCTGTCGCTGACAGAACGAAGTGTTGTCAAGGTTGTGCCAACAAGATCCTTCTCTTTGGCCTTCCACCCCAGTAAAGATCGGTTACTGCTTGCTTCTGGTGACAAATGGGGCAAACTGGGTCTACTAGATGTGGTAAGCTTGGCTGTCATGGAAAGCATTTGTAAAAAAAGCTTAAATGAGGCTGACAAGATAATGTGATAATAAATATAAGTACAAGCCAAGATATGTAAGGTAAATAACAAACTTTGTGGCGACATCGTCAAGCTAGACAACTAGATGTGCTAAGTAAGCTGTCCTAATAACAGATTTTGTAAAAAAAACCAACACATAATGAAGTTCCGTCTGCAAGATGATGTTATTATTAATAAACAGTTCACATGAAGAAGTGTAAAGCTCAGAAGAATGCTGACTACAGATCTTTTTTGGGGAGGGGGAAATTTTACTGTGTGGGGGTCATCAGTCTGTGATGGGGTGCGCCAGATATAAGTCTAGGGTCTTATTGCCTACACCATCAGTTAAATAGACATCACCAGAAGGCCCAAACTTGTGTCCTTTTGATGCAACAAGTAACTTTATTAATAATACCTGTGAGCTAATGTAATTTTTGGAGGATTTTTCGATGTTACAAGTTTGAAGGCTGTTTCAGTGTACATTTGTCATATTATGATTCTTCTGTACATGAATTATTTAACAGATTTATACTGTTGTGTAATTTCAGGATAAGTCAAATGATGGTTTGTGTTGTTACGCCCCTCACTCCAGCCCCATCAACTGGCTAGACTTCCCCAGTCATTCTCAGCATTCCCTCTACTCCTGTAGCTATGACTGCACCCTCAGGTGCCTTGACATCAACAAGGGAATCTTCCAAGAGGTATTTTATCAAGATTTATAAACATAGAGCATGTGGGGGTATTTTTAACAAATCACATTACAGTTCTATTTCAGCATTGCTTAGAGTTTAAGATCTGTCAAAATAATTATTATTCAAGTAAGCAGTTCTACGAATTGCTGTGTGCTTGAATTAAGGAGACTTAGAAAGTTAAGTTTTGTACTTCATTAATAGGTTGAAGTTGTTTAATAAACTTAGTTGTTTGTGGGATATGAAAAATACCGATAATTAAGTGAATAATCAGTTAACAATATGGTGATACTTTCCTTTAAGTAAATGTAGTATGGGCTAAATCCTTCAAGTGTACGTTTTCCTATTGATGTATCATGCTTTGGCAATGCTGGTAGATTTTATCTGGCTTCTCCGATCTAAAACAAGTTAGATTCCATAATGACCTTCTGCAACCTTAACGTAAAAACTATTTATCATGTGTTTGTTACAGATCTATCGTTCTTCAGATGAGTACGAGATCATGCTGCGTAACTTCTCCTTCATTGACCCTCACACGTTGATGGTGTCTCAGTCAGATGGTTTTGTTGCCATGGTTGACACACGGACAGACCAGTGAGTCTCAAAACCTTATGATCTCCCCAAAGAATATGCTGTTGCTGGTTTTCGTTTATTTTTAAGAATGTTGCTTTAAAATAGACAAAAACTGTAACTCAAATCGGGTGATCTTCCCACTGATCTGCAGTGTCCTGGTGGTTCTACCCACAGATATATCTGAGGTCTCACAAAAATTGCTGGATGGCTCTATAATTACCATAATTATGTCAGTTATATATCTCAAGAACTATACTTAATCAGGCAAGGAATGTCTCTGCATAAGTTCTGTAAACATCATTACACATTTAATTTCAATTTTTTGTCTGTTTAATCACATGCTTTCTTTGTAGCACCAATGATGCAGAAAGCAAGTACAAATTAAATGACCGTGGGTTTCGAACGGTGGATGTCAACCCTGGGAACACTGATATATTCTGCACAGCTGGTGTAGATGGGTAAGTTTCTCCTGATGTTCATCAATTGTGATATTAATAGAAAATAAACATTTTCCAACTTTATTTCCAATATGGAAAAAAAATTCCTAGCAGAATGGATAATGCTGTTAAATTATAATTTATATCAAATATTGTGCACCTTTTTTTTTTATCTAGGTATGGAAAATATCACACCCTTTCATAACTAGGTACATTATCTTACATCTTCATTTTTGCCTTTCTTAGGTACACCTGTATATGGGACCGTCGAAAGTTACATAAGACTAAGAACAAGTCTCTGTCCCAATACTTCCATGGAAAGTGTGTCAACAGTGCTTTCTACTCTCCTCTTACTGGAAACAAGATAGTTTCATTGTCCATGGATAACCACCTCACGTAAGTGTCTCAGTTAGAACTACATGTATTACATGGTGCCTTATTGTGACCAAACATTTCAGCTGTTTAAATGTGTCACATGATACACATGTTTGAAACTGCTGACCTCTCAAAGGTATGCAGCTTTGGTTGTTTATGTACTATTGCAATGATTTTGGACAAGGAAAACAATGTCTGTTGAGGTACTGACATGTATTTCATGCTTGTTTTTAGCTTACCTGACCTTATGCCATTTACTGCCTATGGTTATACAGGAACACTTTCTGTCAGAAGAAACAAGAGCTAGAGCCTTGATATTTGGTATAAATGTGCTTGAGTGGCCCCATATCGAGATTGTTTAAAGGACTTGTGAATCAATAAAAAACTGTTGGCCGCCAGGGGCTTATATTTTATATATGACTTTATAGGAAACTTTGAAAATCTTCTTTTCTGAACCTACAGCAGCTAGAGCCTTGATATTTTGAATACATGTCTCTTGGCTGGCCCTCTATCAACTAATCAAAAGAATGGTTACAAGGAACATACATATATGTAGAAAAGAAAATGAAACTGACTGTCCACATGTTGCTTTAGTACAGTATTACAATTATTCTGGACAGTTTAAACATAGTTGATATTCCTTGGTATTTTTTTTCTAAATGTATGTGACACTCAGGTTACATATATAGGGCCATCATTGTCTTCTTGTTGAACATTCTGAAACTTGTCCCTTTGTTAAAGGGATGACATTTTGAAATGTTGACCTCTGACTCAGGGCAACGGTTCTGACATCACTGTTGGTGGGTCGATAAACCCAATAAATGAGAACTGTGCAAAGTACTGACGATTGCAAAACAACCCATAATATATCTGTACACAACCATCTCTCAAGCCCCTGAAGCACAGCTGGAAGAAATTCAGCTCCATATATGGAACTGCCAGCTTGGATCCCAGCTTGTTTTAATTAAATTTAAAAAATGATAGTTGAAAAGCTCTTGCTAATGAATTTAAGCAGAGTTCCATTGCTGATAGGCCATGTGTTAAGAGGAGTTATGGTAACATAATGGATGTGTCTGGAATGCCATAACAGAGAAAACAGCACTTTATCAGCTTCTCGTGAATATCAAATAACAGCAAGATAGATGGTGAGCAGATGAAGCCAACACTAACCAAGGAGTCAATTATTCATTATTGGTTGCATAAGTTTATAAGTCATTGTAGGCTAATGTTTCATGTTATGTTATAATATGTATTGTAAAAAGTGTTCCCAATTAAGGGCATATGTTTTTATTATACATTGAACAATATTTTAGTGTTAAGATTTACTTGAGAAGGTGACAATGTTACGTTCTGTAACTATTCAAAATGAGTTAATGTTAATCATTCACAAGTATTGTTGGTTGAGTTATTTGTTAAAGATATAAAACATGTTTGTTTTTATTCTAATGTTTGCCCACTGCTGTTTTTTCCTGATTTTTTTTTTTTTTAGATATTTTTATTTTATTTAACACTTTGCTGTGATATTAGACATAATGTGCCATGTAACCTTTATTTTTTACTTTCAGGGTCTTCACTTGTGATGCAAACAGGGAAATTGAATCTAATAAACATATAAGGTATTGAACACCCTTTGCTTTATGTTTACTTTTATTAAATGTGCTTTTGAACAAGTGGAGGTCTTGCTGACTTGTAACATCAGACTGCTCAGCCACACTGCAATGGTTTAAGTCTCTGTCAAGAATAAGTGGGAAGTTCTTCCAGCTGATGTGTGGAACTCTGGGCAGTCCGTTGGTCTTCATCCACCAAAAAAACTGGATGTTGGTGGACATAATTATTCATTTAGTCCTGCTCACACACATCCCATTCACTGACCATTAATGTGTTAACCAGAAAAACTGGTTCCCAGTCTTACCCTTATATATTTTATCATATGAGGAAAGAAGTTAAAAACTTGTGGAATAGACAAGTGGCTTATTTCTCTCCCAGAGACAAACTATCAATAACAATGGATGGAAATCAGCTAAAAAAGATATTTTTTGTAGTTTATATAACCTCTAACAATAATTATTATAAATAAAACAGATCTATCAATTTGAAAGCAAAACATTCATGACTAGTCTTTATTTTATTGAGCAGATTTTCCTGCTACCGCTCTAGGTCGAGATCTGTGAATTTATTCACATGTTTTACAATTTGCTTCTGCTTCTGCCTAAGCTAGTTTGCAAATCTATCATCATAATCTATCGAACTTACCACACGATGATAGAAAGAAGTAAAAAGAACATGAGTTACAAATTACTGCAGCTGTACATGTACATGTCCACCGGGAACTACTTTATGACGCCCATTGCTTTGCTGCATTCTGTAATTGAGTTGTTCGACTTTAATAGCCTCAAACACAGTCCCTCTATGCGCCCAAGCTATCGCTCAAAGCCATAATAATCATGATAGCATCTTTCAAGTTACATTGTTAGAGGAAAACTCAAAACAAAAATATCTGGGCATAACCTTCAATGTATTGTTGTAAGCCAGAAAAAACAGCAAACTTTTTTGCATTAATTTTTTGAATTTCCATATAGTTAAGAACAAAGAAGTCTACAAGGTAATAAATGAGTGCAAATATTGTAATGCAAAATGTTTTTGTTTTCAGTAAGAACAACAACACCGGTAGATGGCTGACAAAGTTCCGTGCCATGTGGCACCCTGCTCGAGAGGACCTGATTGTAGCTGGCAGCATGAAGCAGCCACGAGAGGTAACTTTTGTTGAACCCTCATCATGTTTCTTTTTTAATTAGAAACATAATATACAATTGTTTTAACTTTTTTATCACAACTTTATGCATAGGTAACAAAATAAAATGATAAATGGTCTACACTTTTTGCCAAAACCTGATTTATTTATGGTTAGTCGGTTCAGAATGAAGGTTCTATGGTATTGGTATCATCCCAGTCTGTGTGGTTTGTCATCTGACCAATACTCTTCTAGTCATTCAGTGACAATTTTCAAAGAAAGCTTAAATAGTGCTGCCTGTAATGTTATAGCACATAACTAAGTGGAGTGTTACCAAGGGAACTGTTCAGTTACCATGTTTATTTACTTTTCCTAGCCTGCATCCCTAAACCATGAAATGTTTGTTTTCCTTAAAGAAAGATTTTTACATGTTCTCATTACCTGGTTATTGCACTTTGATTATGTTTCTTTTTCTCAGCACAAAACATTTGAGAGATTCGAGGTTATAAACAGAAGATCATACAAAATATAAAAAATCACAGGGAGTACAAGGCTGTATATACATATATAACTGTTAACTGTAATATATGTAACTGTTACCCAAGTGCTTTCAGTGATTCACAGTTCAGGAATTGTCCCATTATGGTCATCAAGTTAGTGGGTGAACTCCTCACATTAAGGTTTTTGGTACTAACTTTGACTTGTGCAACTTGGTAAATCTTTATTTTTGCAGGTATCCTTCTATGATGACAGTTGCAAGAATGTTTTGAATTTGAAGCATTCAGAATGGCTGGGGTCTGTTTTGAGTCTCACAGTGTTTCACCCAACTCTAGATGTAGTGGCAGGAGTCAACTCCAGTGGTCGAGTACACATATTTCAGTGAAAGCAGTCAATGCTAATACGGGCATAGCAACCCTTGTGTTCATATAAAACCATCAATGTTGAATGCCATTATTTGCAAAAACTTTTCTTATTGCAGATTTTTTCTCAAGCCCCCATTTTAGCTTCACAATATTCACAGTTATTTTGAACTATTACTGTAACTTTACTATTATACCTTGATAGCACTAGCTATTTAGCTCTGCTGTTATGTCTTGACAGCAGTATCTTTACAGCTCTGTAAAATAAGGAATTGCTTATTGTGGAAGTTTGCTTATAGTTGTATATGTTGGGATTATCCTTATTTTATAGTAAATTGGTTTATTGACTACATAGCTGAAAAATTACTTTTTATTCAAAATATCAGAAATTTTGCATGTTGTATCCTAGGGTTTTTCCAACTGGTAAAAACCATTTCAAAAAACAAATTTAATTCTTATGACATTTAATTGTAAAATATATTTATTCAAGAGAGATAATTCAACTTTTTTTTTTTTTTATAAGTTAGAGTTATATCCCCTATTAAAAGAAACTAGAAAACTTAACTTGAAGCTTAGTACAACTTAGATAATCAGCATAAGTTCATAATGCATAAAACCACATATTCATACTTCATATGGTTTTAAATTCTTGTGTAATTATGGAGCCAGTCACAGTTTTGTTTATTAATAACATTTACTCATGACATTAGGGACATCGGTGGTGTAGTGGTAGAGTTGCCAATTTGCAACTCCTCTGACTGCTAAGCCACATGGGCTTGAGTCCCAATTGGGGCAAAGGACTTATGTGGAAACTCCTCCAGCTGACTTGCGATGTGCCAATGTTTCTACCCAGACATAAGCCTGGGGACGTCCACCACCAATTAGTGGATGTCGTTTTAATGATCATAATAGGTCCTTGTGATGTATTTCAAAACCAAAACATCAAAAACAAAACTCATGGCATAAAAACCACAGGTACACTTTAAAGATATGCTCAGTTATTTATCAAGAAACAGCTAAAAACAATAGTTGTAAAGGGTTGTTATTCTTTTTATTCTCCCTTCTTATACAACACTTGAAAGACAATATCTAATAAGACACAATATCTAGTAACCAGAGGCCTAATTTATCCCAATTTACTTTGTTTTTCGACGGCTCATTATTCTCCTGCTTCAGGTAGTGAGATGCTGTATAGGAGGTCATTAATCCTTAAAAATATTGTTTATCTATGCCAATTAACACAGTCTTGGTATTAGTAACTACAGATAATGATAGCTTTAGTTATGAAATGGATCTACACAGAGCTCAGGAAAGGGGAGTAACCTAATTTTTTGTTGACATATATCCAATATTTCTCAACCCATCTAGTAAGTGTTCTCACTGAAATTGATTAAAAGGATTCCGATGAGTACTAATTATAGGTTTTAGACGAGAAATAATGGACTTAACAAGAGCTGTACTCCTTTAATTTGTTTTCATTAAACAGATAACTGTGAAACACTTGAGTGAATCTTGCTTCGTTTGCAAAAAACAAAGCATGCATGCTGAAGAGAGAATAGAAGTCGTTATGTTTAATCTTGCCATATATAAAACTTGCATACAAAACCAGTTTGTGTTCCATTGCATTTAATGTTTGTTGCATTTTGTTAATTGTTGTTATCATTTAACAATTTATTTGTAGCAAACTTGATGTTTGTGTTTGTTCATGCCATTTGATTGTCTTCTAATATTTACTGTTGATGTTTTTGTGTCATTTTTCTTTGTTTTTTAAACACTGCATCTGCCAACAATCATATAGTAGATATTTTTTTATCTAAGTATTGATTACCAAATTAACAGTTTAGTTTAAGTAGATTAAAAATTGAACTATCTTGTCTGTTAGTTCTCTGATGTTTCTTATTAATGGCCATTCACTTAAACTGTTATTTGCATTCACAAGGAAAACATGTACATATGTAAATATAATGAATGATTTTTTAGTACAGTAGTTACACATGCTATTGACCATTATGCATCATAATGAAGCATGTTTACAGCCTTGTTAACTTTATGTTTATTTCTCCTATGTTCTGATTTGTATTCTGTCTGTATTTGTACTTTATAGGCCACCATACTGCACAGGTCAAGAGATTTAGAGATTTAAGATGGCATTGGTTAGAAAATAATGGGTTCAAATACAGATACAGGGTGTTTGAAAAGTAAGGAACCACTTTAAAATTGTCAGAAAACTAACAATGTTAGTATAAATTACTATTAATGACAAATAATTGTATAAATAAGTAACAAAATCATGTAATTACAAGTTCAAGGTGAGTGGAAGACAGGGAAAAGAGATTAGGCTTCATCTACTATAACACATCTTCTATAACACAAATATTCCATGTATTTAGCTTATATCTTAATAGTATTTTTTTCTACAGTTGTTTTCATATTATACAAAGTAAGAACTGCATATTTTAAGCAGATTATTAAGCATTATGGGTGGAAAGTTTCTTTTCAGACACCTGTAAATTTCGTTTGTAACAGTTTGTAAACACATGATTTTAAATGTTTTTGTTTTTGTAAATAGTTATGTGAACCTTTTTAAAGATTTAATATCATTTTAGCGAGCATTTTTACTTGCTAAACTATGTTATATGTCAATAACTGTTCCTGCATTGATCAAACTTCTACAGACACACATAGACAATCTAGAGAAAAGCCATTTTTTTATAAAGAAATCACCATTCATAATAATCAGTTCAAGATATTTTAAAAGTTTCATTGACTTGCTTTATCTGTTTTTATTCAAAAATAAACTTTTTTTGTCTACCACTAATTGAACTACGATTTAAGTTTATAATAATTTATAAAAAAAGGTTTTTTTTTTATACCATGAGCTTGTATCATGGTTTTAGCTGCTATTTTTCTTACATTGCTGATAACAAAATCAAAATCTTCATGATAAATTATTATTCAAGAGATGGAAAGTAAAATCAACATTTTCTTCACTGCTATTTATTGCTTACAGAAAGTTAGTCTACACATGCTTTTTAACTCACACTGTGTTTCATGTTGTTTTTTTATATTTGAATTTTTCTTTCCTTTGTTTTAAGTTTAAAGTACACAGACTTGTTATCTTTTTATTGGTCTGGTGTGGTACAACTCAATAAAGTACTTAATATACTGTATCATTATGTTATTGTTTTTATGAGTCAGTTGTATTTAAATGATAAAAGGTTCTATCCAGCGAGTTGGTAAAATGTTTTGTATATAAATGATAAAGGTTCTATCCAGAGAGTTGGTTAAATGTTTTGTATTTAAATGATAAAGGGTTCTATCCAGTGAGTTGGTTAAATGTTTTGTATTTAGATGATAAAGGTTCTATTCAGAGAGCTGGTTAAATGTTTTGTATTTAAATGATAAATGTTCTATCCAGAGAGTTGGTTAAATGTTTTGTATTTAAATGATAAAGGTTCTATCCAGAGAGTTGGTTAAATGTTTTGTATTTAGATGATAAAGGTTCTATTCAGAGAGCTGGTTAAATGTTTTGTATTTAAATGATAAATGTTCTATCCAGAGAGTTGGTTAAATGTTTTGTATTTAAATGATAAATGTTCTATCCAGAGAGTTGGTTAAATGTTTTGTATTTAGATGATAAAGGTTCTATCCAGAGAGTTGGTTAAATGTTTTGTATTTAAATGATAAATGTTCTATCCAGATAGTTGGTTAAATGTTTTTTATTTTAATGATAAAGGTCCTATCTAGAGAGTTGGTAATTTTTTTTTATAAACGATAAAGGTTCTATCCAGAGAGTTGGTTAAATGTTTTGTATATAAATGATAAAGGTTCTATCCAGAGAGTTGGTTACATGTTTTGTATATAAATGATAAAGGCTCTATCCAGAGAGTTGGATAAATGTTTTGTATTTAAATGATAAATGTTCTATCCAGAGAGTTGGTTAAATGTTTTGTATTTAGATGATAAAGGTTCTATTCAGAGAGCTGGTTAAATGTTTTGTATTTAAATGATAAATGTTCTATCCAGAGAGTTGGTTAAATGTTTTGTATTTAAATGATAAATGTTCGATCCAGAGAGTTGGTTAAATGTTTTGTATTTAGATGATAAGGGTTCTATCCAGAGAGTTGGTTAAATGTTTTGTATTTAAATGATAAATGTTCTATCTAGAAAGTTGGGTAAATGTTTTTTATTTAAATGTTAAAGGTCCTACCTAGAGAGTTGGTAAAAATTTTTTTATAAACGATAAAGGTTCTATCCAGAGAGTTGGTTAAATGTTTTGTATATAAATGATAAATGTTCTATCCAGAGAGTTGGTTAAATGTTTTGTATTTAAATGATAAAGGGTTCTATCCAGAGAGTTGGTTAAATGTTTTGTATTTAAATGATAAATGTTCTATCCAGAGAGTTGGTTAAATGTTTGGTTTATAAATGATAAAGGTTCTATCCAGAGAGTTGGTTAAATGTTTTGTATTTAAATGATAAATGTTCGATCCAGAGAGTTGGTTAAATGTTTGATTTATAAATGATAAAGGTTCTATCCAGAGAGTTGGTTAAATGTTTGGTTTATAAATGATAAAGGTTCTATCCAGAGAGTTGGTTAAATGTTTTGTATTTAAATGATAAAGGGTTCTATCCAGAGAGTTGGTTAAATGTTTTGTATTTAAATGATAAATGTTCTATCCAGAGAGTTGGTTAAATGTTTGGTTTATAAATGATAAAGGTTCTATCCAGAGAGTTGGTTACATATTTTGTATATAAATGATAAAGGTTCTATCCAGAGAGTTGGTTAAATGTTTTGTATTTAAATGATAAATGTTCGATCCAGAGAGTTGGTTAAATGTTTTGTATTTAGATGATAAAGGTTCTATTCAGAGAGCTGGTTAAATGTTTTGTACTTAAATGGTAAAGGTTCTATCCAGAGAGTTGGTTAAATGTTTTGAATTTTAATAATAAAGGTTCTATCCAGAGAGTTGGTAAAATGTTTTGTATATAAATGATAAAGGTTCTATCCAGAGAGTTGGTAAAATGTTTTGTATATAAATGATAAAGGTTCTATTCAGAGAGCTGGTTAAATGTTTTGTATTTAAATGATAAAGGTTCTATCCAGAGAGTTGGTAAAATGTTTTGAATTTAAATGATAAAGGTTCTATCCAGAGAGTTGGTTAAATGTTTTGTATTTAAATGATAAAGGGCCTATCCAGAGAGTTGGTTAAATGTTTTGTATATAAATGATAAAGGTTCTATTCAGAGAGTTGGTTAAATTGTTTTGTATATAAATGATAAATGTTCTATCCAGAGAGTTGGTTAAATGTTTTGTATATAAATGATAAGGTTCTATCCAGAGAGTTGGTTAAATTGTTTTGTATATAAATGATAAAGGTTCTATCCATAGAGTTGGTTAAATGTTTTGTATATAAATGATAAAGGTTCTATCCAGAGAGTTGGTTAAATGTTTTGTATATAAATGATAAATGTCCTATCCAGAGATTAATGTCCCCTTAATAAGAACAGAAGAGGGATAGAGTGCCTGTGGCAGGGTGGTCAGAGTCCTCAGCTTGTAACTCCTCAGTCCCTCACTGCGTTGGTTCGAGTTCCAGTTGGGGTGAAAATTTTCATGTGGGGAGTGTTTTTTCATCTACCTGCTATGCTGTGGTGGTTCTACCTAGACAGAAGTGTAGGGCCTTCCTTCACCAGTTATTAGCTTGATATGACCATAATTGTGTCAGTGCAATGTCACAAAAACAACAACAGAAGAATTGTACAACCATAACTGAAACATTAAATTCAGTGAAATATAACAAATTATTTACTTTTAAACCTCCCAAACACACAGATAATCACATTTAAAAAAAATCAACTTACAAAGCTACTTAATAGTTAAGTAACTTGAGTTAGTGAACAGTTAGGCATTTCTTTCAACAAAAAAGTTTAGACATTCTGATTGACCAAGTTAAGGTTTAACAATATTATTGGATATATCTGCCAGGCTGGGTTAGAACCAGATCAGCTAAATGCAGTTGAGAAATTTTCTAACAAGGCAGGCATATTTACAAGAGAAAATATTAACAAATTATGACATTTTTAGATTCCCAAACAATGATATTCACATATCTTTTTTACATACAAATACTACTCTGTAGTTCAGAAACAAGCATCGTTTTGTGCACAGTGCTGTACACAACATATCTGCAGAGGACTTAAAACAAATATTGCTGAGATCTTGGCAGTAATAGTGATATTATCACTTATTTAGGCGAGTAGGAAATCTCAGATATTTCCGTAACACACCCCATACCATCAGTTATCTCTGAAGACGTTCGTTTGTGGTCTAGTCATCTTCCACAGTTCTCATTTCCGATGATTTATATGAACTGTCAGCTTCATAGGACATTGCCAAGGTCGATAACGGCTTCATCTGTCCAGTTACCTTGTCTTTGACGAGTTGTGTCCCTTTAACACGTTTCCACTTCATACGCCGATTTTGAAACCACACTTTTACCTGTAACACAGACAGAATTCTAAAATAGTCTTTGAATGATTTTTGTGCTACATTTCTAAGGGAGGTTTATGTTCAAATAAAATGTGATAATGACAATAAGGGGATTACATTGATTAATTAGTTATGTTGGGTATTTGAAACAATTATTGCGGCCTGTATCCCAGACTTTGGACAAAACTTTTTCTCATATAACCAAATAAGTCACTGTTTCCTGAAAACGTCCTGCAAAATGCTGTTTATACATGCCCTAGAACTATGTGACCAATCAAGCATATATCCCAACTCATTAATGCAAATAGGAATTTCCTATCTGAGCCACACTGCAGATATAGCTATTTTTTAAAATAAGAAAACCACGCGACATCTTAGCAAAAGTGCTCACGCATTTAGCGATTAAAGGCCGTGCAGACTCTAATGAAATAGCAGCAGTGCGTCCTGTATTTGGCGATTAAAGGCCGTGCAGTCTCTAATGAAATAGCAGCAATGCTTCCTGTATTTAGCGATTAAAGGCCGTGCAGTCTCTAATGAAATAGCAGCAGTGCGTCCTTTATTAAGCGATTAAAGGCCGTGCATTCTCTAATGAAATAGCAGCAGTGCGTCCTTTATTTAGCGATAAAAGGCCGTGCAGTCTCTAATGAAATAGCAGCAGTGCGTCCTGTATTTAGCGATTAAAGGCCGTGCAGACTGTAATGAAATAGCAGCAGTGCGTCATGTATTTAGCGATTAAAGGCCGTGCAGACTGTAATGAAATAGCAGCAGTGCGTCCTGTATTTAGCGATTAAAGGCCGTACATTCTCTAATGAAACAGCAGCAGTGCGCCCTGTATTTAGCGATTAAAGGCCGTGCAGTCTCTAATGAAATAGCAGCAGTGCTTCCTGTATTTAGCGATTAAAGGCCGTGCAGACTCTAATGAAATAACAGCAGTGCTTCCTGTATTTAGCGATTAAATGCCGTGTAGACTGAATAAAAGTGTCCTTCATTTGCTTGTGAGTACTTCTAAATTGGGGTTAATTAATGGCCGCTTTCTTATATGGCGATATAGCTGGTTGAGAATTTGAAACGGTCTATTACATCGGGCTAAGCCGTTTTGTGAACTTTGTTCGTTGGAACCTCAGTAACAGTACCATTCGTCAATCGGGACCCCTCGGCGATTTCTTCAGAAATAGACCTCGGGAATCATAAGCAGAGAAAGTAGTCCATCCCTGATTGTGACCTCGCGAGATCACTATGAACAATGAAATACGAAATTCTAAATACACACTTAAGAATAGGTAAGCATGAGATTTTTATTGTTTGTTGGGATGTTTTAATGGATGATATTGAATTAATGAGTAATTGTTATGATTTTCTTACAAATAATTATATGATTAGATATACGACTGACCGTAAACAAACGCGCTTAGGTAGCCAAATTACAACCGACCATATCACCAAATCTATAAATAGATGGTTGTATCACTACTATGGTTTACGAGGTTATTATCCGAAAGTTACGGAAATGGCCGAGTTGTTACGATTGTACCATTCGTGTGTTATCAGATAACGTTATATCGTCATCCAGTTAAGCCGCTCTGACGTCAATATCTATTTTTAGCAGCGACAGCTATCGTGGTTTTGAACATTAAGAGTATTTTTTTTTCGCGAAACTTAAGTATGAGTTTATGCAGAAATTATAACAAACTCCCTTCGTCTCCACTTCCCCCCCCCCCCAAAAAAAAAAAAAAAGAAAAAAAAAAAGAAAAAAGTTGTAAGACATTGTTATTATTTCATATAGACGAATTGTCTTATACTACCTTCAAGTTACATGAAGAAGACGCTGGTGACAAATATGATGATGACGATGATGATGATGATGATGATGACAACGACATTGACGATAAAAGTGATTATGACATACCTGTCGTTCTGTAAGATCTAGTGAGACTGCGATTTCGTATCTGCGCAGTCTGGTCAGGTAGTTGTGGTGAAGAAACTCCCGCTCTAGCTCTCGCACCTGATGTTTGGTAAAAGCCGTTCTCTCCTTCCGTGGCTTTATTGACAAATCCAGCTTGAAATCAGACTCCTTGCTTACGTCTACAAGAAAATGTAACAAAAAGATTAATTACTATATTCTATGCCAAGGAGTGAAATATCAAAGATTTATAAGTGCAATAAAAATGATATTTACACTATTTATTTGGAAATAATACCTCCACAAAATATTCGTAAGATCACACTTTGGCCAAAGTTTCTATCAGACAATGAACACTGCACAACTATTGTTTTTATTTTTGATTCGAAGACAAAATGACAGTTTGTAATAACACTTTTTGACCTTGAATTACTCCACATAGGATATTATATATAATATTATATACTGTTATATCATTTATTAGATTTATTTTATTATGCATCATCTTAAAGACCAGAAACCTTTTTCGTACATCTCTACAAATTTGCCATTTAAAGGAATAACGCACGCACGGACGTAAGCATGCAACGTTGTTGCCTTTTCTTGTATTTCTAGAATCATATATGCAGTTGCCGTCATTTTTAAACAATGTATTTTTATCCATCTTAAAGGACTTTTAATAATTTATTTAATGTAACAATGCATACCAGCAATGACAATCTCCGTGTATTTAAAATACTTTATAAGCAAGTTAATAAAATCTGAAATACAGCTTGTAATATTAGGAATGTAACATAATAACTAAATTCAGTCACAACCCACATTGAGTTTAATTCTATTAAATAAACATTAATGTAATTAATGTAATTTAACAATTTGACGGTACATCACATTTCTGAAGAGGTGCCTGATGAAATGTTAAATGAAATGCTAATGGGAATTGAAGGTTTTTATTTTTTGGTTTTTGATGAGGATTATTTTACAATTAACTGCTGAGCGGGGTCTTCCGTCATTAATTCTTTACTAATTACCTCCAAGAGGTACAAATGTCTGTTTTCTTTGCGTGGTAGCAAACAAGTCGGAATCGAACTGGGCCGAAACGACTCGTCATGGGCTCAAAT
Organism: Sinonovacula constricta; assembly: GCA_007844125.1. NCBI lineage: Eukaryota > Metazoa > Mollusca > Bivalvia > Cardiida > Solecurtidae > Sinonovacula > Sinonovacula constricta. The sequence continues at coordinate 20,028,301 of CM017560.1, forward strand.
TGAGTGTTAAATGGTCTAATCAGTTAATTTAAATTGCGCACTGCATCTGCATCTTACAGCTAGCTAAGATGCTGCGTGGGCTCATGTTGCACTTCTTTGGCTGCACATATACTGTGTAGTTTAATTACTGTGTTAGATTTACCAACATATTATGAGGAAGAATGCTAGGAAAAGAAAACTGATCCTAAATAAAGGCCTGTTTCTGGAAAGCCTGTTTCTTGTATGGTAATTTCTACCTCTTTACATTTGTCACTTTATCGTTCTCATCATCATCATCAGCAACAACAACAACAACAGTACCATTACCGTCATCTTAATCACTAACAGCATATCAAAAACAACAACCACACAATCACCACTATATAATCTAAATTACAATTATTAACAGAACAAACAACTAACTCAGCAAGATTTTTATTGAACATAGATCCCTATAATTAATGGTCAAACGTCATATCTGCAAGTTCCAATAAACACAAGTGTTTGCGAGCAGTGGTGGCGGTGACCTTGACCCCAATACACCTATGGAAAAGGTAAATAAAATATTAATTTAAAAAGAAATGTTATTGCGGCACACCCTCACCTGGGTCCACTCTTGCTGGAGACAGTGTTCCCGTTGAGGAGGGCCCTGTTTCCATGGTTTCCGCCAGTCGTTCAGTCTTGTTACCATGGTAACCAATGTCGTTCTCCACCTCAAACGGACAAGAACTCTCATTTACGTGCGAGTCAAAGTCACGTAATGACGGATAAGTTTGTTGTGCGGGATCACTCAATTCCTCACGATGTCCAGCCGTCCGGTAAACCGCGGATTTTAATTTCGAAACACCCTGTAAATAATTACTGTTTGACGCATATCTGTTAATGAAATGTCCGTAATTTGAGGGATAAGAACCGTAGTTCCAAAACTGCGGAAAACTGGAACCGTACTCGTAATATTGCGATGCATGGTAATGTCCTGCAGTGGGTCGGTTGTCAGAGTAACGAATGTCGTCCAGGACGACTGGCCGTTGGTTTGCAGACGGGTAGAACTGGGATAGTGGTGGAGCGATATGTTCTAAACTAACACTCCTCCTCTGGTACATTGAATTGTGATCCATTTCACACTTCTGTTTAACTAAATATCTACAAGTTATAGTTTTACCATAAATCTGAGTCGTAAATAGTTTACCAAAGCCTTTTCCCTACGATGAAATTCAAGATGCTTAAACGGTGTCAACACTGTGAAATCCATTCCGACAAACAATAAACGAACATAAATGACTGGCGTATGAATACAATCTTCATAATTGCCACAATTTATTGCCGGAGTGTCTTTCCGAACATCACAGACACACAGCTATCATCAAAACGTTAAAGTTACAAATTCATTTGATTTATCCTGCAATGAGATACCGTAAATAACACAAATACTTGATTCACAGTCATAAAATTAATTAGCTCCTGTAATCGCTTTGAAACTCTCAGTCCCATTAATTCCGCCCGTTGATTGCTCTAAGATCCATCCACGGCAGTGGTAGAGTCATCAACAGTCTGCAAGGAAAGCAATAAAGTGAAAAATCGACTTAACAGACATCCTCTCGATAGATCAACACGCATGAGCTCCAGCCAGACAGTGGACTACTTTTTATGAATTTTCGAAACCTCGCATTGGAAGATCCCTGCGGAAGAATACCCCAGAGGCGTGGCTTCGTTGTTTGGAAGAACTCCTCTATTTGCTGCTTCATTGGGAAGCGATCAGGAATTGCTTGTTTTATGCCGGAAAGTTTTCTATGGTTTATTTTTGTTTTCTTCTTTGATCTGCGGAGTGTATTAGTTTTTAAATGAAATAGTTCCCATATAATTAATCTTTCTTCTTTTAAATTCTTGGAATTGGTTGCTACGGCAACACAAATTCGGAACTTTCGAATTGCTGAGTGGTTCAGAAAGCATTGTGAACATATACACGTATAGAAATTAATACTGAATTAGGCAATGCTCAAACCTTTAAAGTGAATATGGGCATTTCTTGTCAACACACGTTTAGGATTTACCGCGTGTTAGTATCTGCTATGCATATAATGTTGCTATGTTGCTTTTCGTAGTATAGTTGTTCATGAAATGGATTTACTTATTGAGATCGTAGAAAATGTTGGTTTACATAACTAACGAAATTTAAAGTATAAGCAACGACATAAAAAAGCACTATCTTATTTCTGAACTTTCTTACTTTTTACGTTTCTCATATGCATATTGAAGTTCAACAAAGGCCTATTATACACGCAAGTTGTGCAGATCTTTGAGTTCAACAAGAAAGCTTCTAAACATAATGATAAAAACAAAACAAAAATAAATTGAACATAAGCGATTTATTTTAATTAAAAAGCTCAAGTATTTATTAGCGTTTTAGATTGTACAATCGTTAGCCAAAAATAAGGAAAGAAATTGCAAACACAAATTGTTACCAAGTTAGCTACGAAGAGAAAAACAAACTTTATTCTACCTTCAGAAGACATTATCATCAAAGTTATCATTATACAGAGTTCGTATATTTTCATATAATTGTAATTATGAAAGATTTAGAATTCAAAATATTCGTTAATTAAGCTAAACGTGGAACAAGATCTTGCTATAGAATGGGGTCAATCTCCGCATTTGTAACAGGTTGACATGTATGCTAGACGTTTTAATGTATGATTATGTTAAATAAAGTGTTAAATTACTAAGCAAAATAAAAAAAAATACTTTGGATTATTTATAGTTTCGAAGCAGATATAAACACGATTATAGGTAAAGGAAACACGACAGGCAACAGCTACAACAAAAAAACAACAACACAACAACAACGACAAAACTAAGTTAAAACGCACTTCAAATATGTAAAATAAATAAAACCCTCATCAACCTCTAGCTGTTTTTGTACAATTTTAAAACATCAACGAATACATAAAGCCGAAACAAATGAAATGATATTTTATACAAGCACTTTGCCATTTCCTTTCTTGCTCATAACGAGTGGAGTTATTAAATGTTGAAAATTACGCCCAGGTTCTAATGGGTATTGCACATCCGACATCGGTTTCTTAAATTGGACCTGGCGACCAGACGACAAGTGTAATACCCTTATATTTATTACTTATTTTTCACAGTTATGGCTGTCTTCAAACAAACATATAAAATTAAGATTTATTTAAGTTTAAAGACACACATCTAATCTTTTTACTACCTTGTTCAATTTGCATTGAATAAGAACAATTTATAAGCGAGCGATACTTTGTTTTTATCAAGCAAAACATGACATCATTGTTAAAGATTGGTTATTAAAACAATTAAATTACCTGAATATGACACAACATTACGCCCTCTTTATATCCGAATATATTGAAATAAAAGAACAAAAGAGCTTGCCAAATAATTTAACAAAATAATGCAATATTCTACGAGAATTCAAACATATATTAAAAATATATAAGCACAAAGTCATATAAACATGTAAAGTTAAATGTTTTAAGTGACAAAAGCATACACCTTGAGGCGAGACATTATACAAATAGAGAAAAACAACAGTTATCGCATTGGAGCGGTCAGTCGGTAAAAGGGACCTTTACATCATAAATAGAAAGGTTTATGTTACATTTATTATGACAAAATATTTCTGTAAGAAAATGAAAAACGTAGTTTCATAGACTAAATAAACTACGTGTACATACCAAAAGAAACCAGCAGGGTTTTATTGACCAGAACCCACGCATTTAATTAAAAGCGGTATGCGGTATTTGAAAACACAGGACATTTACATATTATGAAGTTACTAAAATAATTATTTATGAGAAAAACATCTTGTTTATCTTTTCATACTGTATAATTGCAGTAAATTTTAATAAGTGCATTATATTGGTAACTTTTCATTACCTGCAATTACGACAAGGATCTTACTGTTCTAATCTGTGTAATTCTGATAGTATTAAGAGCAATTACCAGTTCGTCGCCTATATCTACAACAATTCTTAACAGAACAGAACAAATTTTATTGGCATAAAATATAAACACTATATGTAGCCATACAATGTAAAATAACAGATAGTGGTGAAAATAACATAATCATAGAAGAACAAATACATGAGTTTTTAAACTATGTAAAACATCGTACAATTTGACAACGGTAAAAGAGGCGATACTAACGCTTCACATATCATGGAACTAATTATTTGCATGAAAAAGCGGGAAACCATCACCCTGTCTTTTCGGTACCTCTTGGAGAACATCTTCCCTCATTTATCAGCGATCACTTCAAAGCCGCTCCGACTAATTGTTCATTTGGATACCCTCGGAGATCACGATAAGACACCAATTAATCGCCATTTAGCGCATTGCTGACCATAAGGTCACAATGACCAGTTGGTTGGTCAAACAACGAGCGATCAATTATATGTTAATTATCTCCGCTGAAGGAGAAGATGATTCGCCTCAAGTTCATCAGAACAGAACAGAACAGAAAAGTAAAACGTAAGTCATGGTACCAAAACAAAATGCTTTCTTTACTTTCGGAACTCTTTGGTGCTGAAAGTCACTTCGTCTGTATATTTAATTGAATATAGAAAAGCTACATATATTTTTTTTTTCAAAGTCAACAAGGCAGACAAGTAAATGACTTGTAAACTAATATAATTTTTCATTTGCAAAGAGCGAAAATACCATGATATTCCAATAAGTTTTATCAAAATCGGTAGCATACAAACAAACAAAAGTAGTTTGTTATTCCCAAGTTCCTTTTACGTTTGAACTGTGTAGAACTGTATTTACAATTTTAAATCGAACAGAAATTAGATACATGTGTGACAACGAGTGATCAAATTAGTATAGAAGAGTTAGTTTTGTGAGTTAAATTGAAAATAAATTTTGAATAAAATAAAATAATATAATATAATCAAATTGTGAAATAAAAAAAAGAATAAGAAACACCCATGGATAAAAGTAAGTGAAAGTAAGTAAAAGTTGTTACAATAGTGTAAAGATAAACACCGATAATAGTGAAATTAAATCACTATTTTAATTATAGTTGTGGCAATAATAGGATTCTAGGAATAATACCAAATAAACTAGATCTTCTGCTCATGACATTTTAAAATGAACGCTCTGGAAATCTCTGAAAAACCCATACACTCTAAAAGTAAATCGACACGGCTTGAAAAGCAATGCATTTTAAATAACTCATTTCACATTTCTACGTGTAGTTCCTGACAACGTTATGAGAGTCTGTGGATGCTGTCTTGTCGAATTGAGGAACTACGAGTTAATCTGTTTATCTACGTGCTATCGGATCTGTGGCCCACTGTAACATGTTGCTAGACAGAAGATCAAGATAACGTATCACCGCGGATACAATCATGTTGTAGAAGCTGTCAGAGTCGTTGTCTTGAAGAGTCAGTGATCGAGCAGTTAAGCTCACGCGATCTAAATTAAAGTTGGGCTCCTGTGGCCAAGCGGCTTCAAGACTTGCGACTTAACCCATGCGTCAAGTGAGTTCGAGTCCCATATGGGAGCAACATTTTCAGGAGTGAAGGTCTTCAATTTGGCTAGTAGCATGTGAGTGGGTCTATTAAGAGATAGGTGTTTTCTTAATTAGATTAAATAATTAAGTAACTAAGCTAAAGTAAAACTAGAAGAAAGCTGTCAACAATGAAATACTTTTTTTTCATATACAGTTAGTGGAATCCTAAATTCGATTCAAGTCATCTTGTTGAACTTTAGCTCAAGTTATTTTTATTGCACCCGGCTTAGTCATACCATATCCCACTAGTGTTGCTAACGTGCGGGATATAAAAAAAAAGACATTTATAACCAGTAACTTTAATATGTCAAGATTTAGTCATATATAACCTGCTTGTTTAAAGAACCTGATTTACGATAATCATAGATGTATATAAGGATTTAGTCATTTATTATCTTTTGTTATATAAAGCATTATTATTCACTTTAATCAGATCAAGACCTCATCAAAAGAAGAGGTGCAATAAATCCTCGCAAACGGATCGATGAATTGAGCGGAATCTGTCAAAATGGAAAGCATCAGACAACTTTTAGAACGGACCGTCGAATTTGGAATAAAACTGTGATTTACGAGAGTTTTTATCTGAGGAAAAAACCTCACATCAAAGCATGTGTTTTTCTCACCTGTTTCTAGATGGTGTTGGCTTATTTATCCAGTAATCGTTGACACGCTAACGCATAATAACACATACCACTGGCGAGTTTTGCTTCTTGTACCGGAGCTGACAAACGGTAACACATGCTTAATGACGCCCATAGAAGGATGGCGTGAAACTGACTGGAAATCCGATGGATTCAGACAACATCGGTCAAACACACGTGTCTAGACTCGTTTTTCAACATTTACTGTTGTTCAAACTCATGTTTCTAACCATTTTCCTCCGAACAATATACGATCAGTCTTAATGTATTTAGAGATTTCTAGCATTTGGGGCGCTTCATTTGAACTCGTATGTCTGCGTTACCACAGGCTAGTTATATCATGTATTACATAACACTTAGTGTTTTTCAGTAGTCGTCAAAGAACACGATCAAGACTCAAAGTCATATAAAAAGTAAGGTGCTTTGTCACTCTGTATTATTACTACAGTCGTTTATCTGAAGCCAACGAAGTCGATATAAAGGTCAGGCTCAAGGAGAAATCGGAATTAAACTTCATTGTAATGGACAATCTATACATCATTTACATAAAAATATCCTTTGGACAAATACAAATACCTCTAAATTTCTTTAATTATTACAATTAAACAAGAAAATTTGAAACTTGCTGCTTAATTTTTTTTAAAAAAACCTGTGAAAAAGGACAGCTAACATCAATAATTTTAATAGCCTTGCTATGTTTTAATGTTTGATATGTATCTGTAATTTGTTTATAGGCAATATAGTTATTCTCTTACCACTTCAGTTTTACACCTGTCTGTTATAAGATTGAAACATTGTTAAACCACATACATTTGGTAATTATGTATGTTTATATGTTTGTGTATTTATGGGCCTCTGGCCCGATATACGAATGAACATCAATCTATCTATCATAATGTATTTTCTGTATTTACTTCCTGCCATTGTTTTGTACAGAGTACATTTCACGAGAGAAAGAATTACGCTAATAACATTAGAATAAAACATACATTTCGAATAAACCGTATTCGTATATACGAAAATCGTCTATAAAATTACAAGAACTTTTGATGGAAAGCAGATACCGGGTAATCAAAGGTTTTCTTATTCCTTGAAAAAAACTCGGAGTGTTCTCTCTTTGTCGGTAAACTTAGAACTTATTCTGTATGAGGATTCGTTTTGGGTGTCGCAACTTTGTCCTTAATCTGAGGTCTACTTATGTATCAGTTATCTAAAGCCTACTTATTCTGTATGAACATACTTTATGGAAAGATTGTTTGTTTGTTTATTGGGTTTATCGTCCCACCAACAGTATTTCAGTTATCTGGAGACGGTGTCCACTTGAAGCATATATAGTGCTGCCTTCACTGTGTATAGCATGCCGTGAACATCTGGCATGATACCACACCCAGTCACATTATCCTGACACAATTCGTGAATGAAAATTTGCATTCATATACATGTGAAATACTATATTTGTGAGAAATATCTCTGATGGTCTTATTGCTGATCTACCATGCTTGTATTGTTTGTGTGTTTTTGAAAGTTTGTTGTGCTCTTTGTGTTGAAAAAAAAGTCTAACCCATGACTAAAACATAAGCATCCATTTTATTTATTTAGGGTTTATTCGTCAAAATCTTATCACCCGTTTATTGTGTCCTTTACAGCCTTCTGGTTTGTTTGTCTGTTTATAGAGTATTCCAAACTCTCTCTTTCTATGTGTCCCAACGTCTGTTTTAAAAACTTGTAGGTGCTGTTTAACAATATCTTCCCTAGGTCGACCTATGCAGCTACAAGTAACTTCCCACGCTTATAATATAGCTAAACATCAGTCATATTAAATATATAAACATATACGAACACTATTAAAATAAAATATTTATATATGAGAATCAAATTTTGTTGACATGTTGATTAATGAAAGTAAATGAAAACAACCATGTTTGAAGGTGAAAAAAGACACACAAAAGGTTTCTAGTTTTCAACAAGTAGAACACAATTGTTTCAGCTATGATTATTTTTTTCATTTTGCTCAGTTTTCGTTCATGTAATAAATAAACTTAAAAATCTCTCCACTTCTCCTATCCCTATTCATTGCCCTCAGGATAACTCATCACTTCTATTGTTTTAAAGCGACTCAATCATATTTGGTCAAAAACAGTTGTTTTGATTTAGAAAAAAAAGGTCTATAAATTTCAATTCTTTTGTATTGTGCTGAACATATATAATGGTTGCACAGATAGCTCTTATAATAAGAAACTGCACTAAAATAACTGGTAATGGCATTCAAACTCACAAATAGATAATCGTCAGAAAACAATCGGAACGCCTCTGATAATTCACGAATCATCTTTCGGATGACGGGAAAACAAACATATCGGTGCCTGTAGAGTCGAGAACCCAATATAAATGGGTTTTTTTTTATCTCTACTGTAAATGCAGTAACAGTTGTATATCTGACGAAATGTGAACAGTTAAATTGATAAATGAAAGTTTATAGGATGAAATCATTGTATACACTACACATATCTCTTTTTTTGAAGAACTTTTTATGGCAAGTTCTTCCGGCTAACAGAACTATCGTGATTCTGTAAATATTATTGCACTAGATATTTTCGAGGGATTATTTTCCCGAGTACCGAATTACCCGAGGAGTTCTAATTGCGTCAGTATCTTGAGTTTGGATTCGGAATTTTTCTACAATATTCAACATGAACTGCCAAAATGGAAGTTCAAACTAGCATTGTTTTGAAATGTTTAACAGTAATATGTTAAATGACTGTTTTCAATGTCAGAATTATAATAATATGATTTCTGTTAATACTGTACTGTGCTTTCTGACGGTGTCGCATTGGATAAATAATATGCCTTATATACGAAATCTGGCCGTGCTTCTGTCTAGAAAGTACCTGGTGTGGGTTTCACAAGCTCAGACATGATCCAGAACAACGTGAAGACATTAATGTGCTAGTAGTTCTTGTGGATTTTAATGGAAAACACCAATATCTGCAGTGTTTTATACTATAGGATGTTGTTTGAAGTAAATACCCGTTCCAAATAACAACAATTTTAAAAATATATAAGACTCAACACCGCACAGTCCATTTTTAGAAAGATTTTAATTTAATTTGTCGTCCTTTTTATATTATAAATGTTATATTTAAGGTAAAACTGTACGTTTAAGCATGGCCTTTGATTCAATAAGATATAAAATACTACATAAATAAATGGCAAATCATTTATTGAATATAAATCTTTATTTTGGAAGTGTTGATTAAAACTCGTTGAAAATGAAGCCGTTCTGGTAAAGAGAGACGTTTGAAATTCTGATTTTAAATTCCACTTAATGCGCTTATTAAATTGATTAACAATACAACATAATATTATCCTGAAAATGCGTTATTTATAAATTACTTAACTATTATAACATTATGAAAATACCCTTTGTACGATAAGGCCCAGCTTTAACACGACATGGCACATGTTTTTACGTTTTAACAGAAAGTTTCAGTGCCTGTGGTTTTACTAAAACAGAACGCATCGGCCAGTTGAACTATAAAACAACACCAAATGTAGAATAGCTAAAAAGGGAAAAGTTGTTTCTTTTGAACGAGTTTCGTTTTAAAAATCCTGATCTTCCCTCGCTGATCAGACTCCCCTGACCGCTTAGCCATTCACCACGTGGATCCAATTCCCGTTTGGTGCGAAAGACTTAATGTGGAAAGGTCTTCCAGGAGACCTGCGATGCGCCAGTGGATCTGCCAAGTCATTTGTCTAGGGTCTTCCTCCACCAAAATAGTTGAACGTTGCTATAATGATCACAATTAGCCGCTGCGATGTATTTAAAAAACCAAACTGACCTTCCCTGACAAAATTTAATGATTATGTTACAATAACAAATATTAATTTTTTGCACAGAAAGGGGCTCTATAACCTTATTTTTATAATATTGTTTTGACGAAATGCAGTAAATACCTATTTTTTTCTCCATTTTATACATATTTTAATGAATATCAATTAATAGGTGCATTCTATTGTTTTCTTAAGCCACTTTGATCAGATAAAGCGCCACGTTTTGGGGTCGAATTTAGAACTGCATTGCATAGTTAATGTTGCCGAAAGCACAGATATTGGACGATTTTTATTCTTGACACTAATACCACTTGCTTTCAGTACTTCAAACGAAATATGCGTCATATATCATTAAATATACCACAATTCAAATTACTGTCAAAAACTAAAACAGCGTTATGTCGACAGCAAAAGGCAGCTAGCAATCATTTTGGACCATAAATCACTTCTTTGGTTATGCAAAAACAAATAAAGCGATTTTCATCAGCATTTCATTTACGCGTTAAATTGTCTGTTATTACACTATTTTTTATAGCATCATTGTTAAGGGAACCCCATTTCTAATTTCCACCGTGTGGCGTGTAATAATCTGAAAAATATTATAATTAAAGTTTGCTTTTTACACAATGGTTATTTAATTACTATTTGAAAAATTTTCCCGTAAATCACAGTTTCTCCTCACTTGAGGCAAAATAATGAAATATCACGTGACCTTTGCGCGCAGTTGTCATGGAAATCGTGTCATTTTTCGGTCTCCTTTGATTTAACGCCTTCAAGCCGCCGTGCAATGCCAACTTCGCCCTTCTATCACCTCGGAACTACTTGTCACGGCCAACTGAAAACACAGATCTCGTCTGCTTTCGTCATTAGTTTCCAGCTTTGAGTTTTACCGCTGATGAGTTTCGCAGACGACATTAGCAGGAATGGCGGGAGTTTTTGCACCTATCTGCTCCGGCTGTTGAAAGAGTTCTCATCTACTTATTTTTTTATTTCTCATTTTCCTCTTTTTACTTCTTCTTAAAGCAAAATGGGGGTACCAAGCGATGGATTATGGGACACGGTGCTGACATAAATATATAGCACTTTATCTTCATCTTTCTTCAATAGAAGCCCTTTATCTTAGCTCGAGTCAACCGAAAATGTAACTGAACGCGTGTTCTCAATTTTTCACAACTAGTTGCGTTATCACTTTAAAACACTTGTATTCGTAATTGTATTTTGAACTTTTGAAGAGAACCAGGATTGAATAGTAAATTTTCTTGCATTATAAGCACGTTGAATGTATGAATTGTTAAGGAATATTTTCTACTCTGATGGTTTTTAAAGTGTGTGTTTGACTTAAATATAACCTATTGTAATTCAAATGTTGGCAACAGCAGTTTATGATACAAGTTTTTCACACAATATCTCTTAATATAGCTCAAAACACTACAGGGTACTCGCAGAGGGAAATCATATCATGCGAAATGCATTTCATATATATATTTATCTTTTATGGCTGGCCGTCTTGGTATAAATGCACAGGAAAACAAGAAGGACACCACACAGACAGACCTGTGTGTGTAATTAAAGGATAAATATAATACATATCGTTGCTAGGCGTTTGGGTCAATTTTAAGGAGAACAGTAACAAACAGAAAAAAGGTTTTCATTTAACTCATGCTTGTACTGCATTCATATAGCGGTTTGAACCTTGGGGTTAATTTGAAGATTTCTTTACGTCTTCATAAAACACACATTAAATCTATTAAATCTGATTTATTTTAAGGAAACTTATATTATTCTTACATGAAATCCATAATGACTCGGGGTTAAATTAGTCTACCCTCCGAACAAAGTATCGAATTACACTTCCATGAAACTGGGTCGACTTCGTTTTTTTTATTTGGTAACTTTATTATATGCTATACATTTACCGCCAAATAAACAACAAAAGTGATTAAGTTCGCAGGGAGACCAGTAGATTTTGTATGTCTTCAATGCAATAAACATAACTAAATATTTTATGGTGCAATAAGAAATACACGTTGTACAAAAGTAATGTATTTATTAGACAATTTCAAATAAGTGTACATCTTAAATGTATCATAAATACAAGATGAACAATTATATATACATTATAATTGATAAGTGATTGCAATTTTATTATCGTTTACAAATGGTTACAATTGTTACACATTCTGAGCGAGCAACATTCTATAATGAGAAGAACATTGCTCCAAAAGTCGATAAGAGCAATTGTAAATTGAAAGAGCATCGTGAGAAGGTACGAGAGGCCCCGGGTACAAAAGAAATTGCCGTTCCTTTGGCAGGAAAATGTGACTGGGCTTAGTATTTAAGGCATGCTATACACAGTGAATGTAGCACAATATTCAGTCAAGTGGACACCGTTTCCGGAAAACTGAAATACCGACACAAATTCGACATTCACTAACAAGTATATATTTACTATCTAAATATCCAAAGCTAGTAAGTTTTGTTGTTATAACAGGTTAGTCAGTATTTTATTAAATAATAATGTATAATCCTTATCATTCAACGATTTATTAATACCTCTTATCAATTCTTAGTTCTTCGCACACATTTATGCAACATGCCAAGACGCAACGAAAGAGAGTCAGCAACAAATATCTTAAAAGTTATACATTTCATGAACAGACAGCTCCAAACAGGAGCGGACTGAACCGAATCCTCACTATTTGCTTAAGCCTGACCATTTTCTGCATAGCATAAACGTTTAAACTGACACAATATCACATTGTTAAAAGAGAAGAGAAATACACGATTGTGCATCCTATGCCTATATTACATGTACGTACATTCATCTTCATTCATAAACCATGTCACTTTAACGATTACTATATGCGGTAAAATATTTAGGCCTCAATGTATGACAACGCCCGTAAATATTGCTTGTAAACAAAACAATGAAAGATTATTAAGAAAAGTGTGTCTATGCATATGATTGGTCAGATTCTGAACTATCTTTGTAATCTGACCAATCAGAAGCTTAAGAATGATTTAAGACAGAGAATCAACGTTGTATAGGCCTAGAACATTTTGACCCTGGAGAAGTAAATATGCTACTTATGCAAGCTATTCCTATCGAATTTAAATGCTTGTGTTTTTAATTTATGTGCATCTATTTCCGGTCGATTATGACAAGTTAACTACACGTGTAAGTCTAATGTGACAAACTTCTCTAATATCAGAACGGGTGTCTTTAGTAGGATTTTTTTTCATTCATGATTTTCCCACTGCATGTGGACATAACTATTCAACAAATTTCTTTTGAAACACAACGTGTTCCAGGTAAAGCAAGTGTAATAGAAAAATTACGGAATTTGAACATTAATATAACTGATGTATTGTATATCTTAATATAGACATGTATGCTCAATGTTATAAAAAATTCTCCACCCAGTTTTGATTATATGGATATTTTATTAATCTAAAATTGGTAAAATATGGTATTGTTTTTAGAAAAAAGAAAACTCCAAATATTGAGTTATATTCTCTTCAAGAAAGGTGTTTTACTTCTGAGTATCGTTTGGAAACAAATTTTAGCATTAGACAAACCAACTAATCATGTTACTTGATTGGTTTGACTCAAACTATCCCAGATATGTAATAAATTGTTTACAAATCCAACACGTTTAAAACTGGTTTTCAAAAAATAAAAACAACAACAAATGCCTTTGATTTTTTAGACTTTGTATATAGCAGGTTACGAATTTGTATTCAAAGTTAGCACAAACCATACAATTAAAATTCATTTACAAAATAAAAAATAAACTTCACACTTTTTCCTTTTTAATCTAGTAGAGTGACGCAGAAATAATTGTACACTGGAAAAAGTAGGAAGACAAAAAAGTTGATAATGCGTGCCCAAGCCGGGATTCGAATCCTCTTCTCCAAGTTTTTAACCATTTTATCCCTAAGTTGGATACGCTTTAATTGGGGGTGGGGTGGGAGTAGTATTACACTGACTCTACATTAAGCTAATTTGCACAAAATTAGTTGTTTTTATCATCATATTTGTTGTAAGAATATCTCTCATTGCATCACACATTCAGCAAACGAGTTCAGTGACATCGATGGGTTTACGAACCTATATGCTCGAACTTTCTCTGTGCCTTTAATGTTTTTTTGCACTTTATTTCTAGCGCACAATCTCAACGAATCTGCAATACGGATATAGTTTAACTGTTTCGGGTTCTATATTGGCTGTTGATAATGTTTTTTGCGAACCAAAGCCTTATATTTCAGATGCTGCAGTTCCCGTCTTTAGAAAACTTGGCACGGAACACGAAACGGTGATTCGGTTATTTATTTTCACTAATTTACACCCGGTTGTGTGATTAATCCGGTCACGTGTTTCCTGATTCGTTTATAACATTTTGGTGCATATCGTCCGACTCCGTTGATGAAACGTTTGGAGCCATTATTGGTTTTAAATGTCCATCCACTTTGTCCTTTGCAAGTTTTGTTCCTTTCACTCGTTTCCATTTCATTCGTCTGTTTTGGAACCAAACCTTCACCTGGAAATTATAATACATTTAACAGATTATGACCAATTACAACATCTTAAAAAACTAGAATTTTACTTTAAACTTAATTAGTTTTTGACTAACGTTGATGGTAATTTTTAAATTATGAAATGGTTTAACACATGACCTCATACTTAGCTTTTAGTGAGAGTTATTGATTCAATTGTGCCGTTTGATTTCAATATGATTCGTTTTCATTATACAGTTGTTGTTTGTGTTTTTTTAATCACCAACTTTCAACTTTAATTGAGTATCATTAATAAACATTGCCTTTGACCATAAACAACACAGAACATCAAACAAGAGTAAGGATAAGTGGAAATATATGCTTAATACATTTTTTTCCTGGATAAAAAATACACACTTAAAAACTGGTCGAATGAGAAATAAATAAATAACTCGGATTGCTGGAGAACCTGTACGTATTAATTGTCAAACGGATTGACGTGTTTTTTATGCCACATATTGATCTTGCCATATATATATATATAACTGTCGCTCAATAGTTTTTCGTATAAATGTATAAGATCATACATACAGCTTCCTATCAATAAGCAATGTCCTAAAAGAAAAAATGCAAAGTCCTAAAAGAAAAATTGCACTTGTTAATCTATGAAATAATATGTATGATAAATAAAACATTGCATATTTCTACATTAATAAAAGGACAAATTTAAAATATGTTTGGGTCAGATAATGACCTTGACCTTTACAAACCTGTCTTTCTGTGAGGTCTAGGGCCACGGCTATTTCGTAGCGTCGTAACCGGGTGAGGTAGTTGTGAAGGTTGAACTCTTTCTCTAGTTCCCGGATTTGATGTTTGGTGAATGCAGTCCGCTCCTTCCGGGGCTTGACTGACAGGTCCAGCTTGAACGGGTCGGCTGCATCTGTGAACAGACGAGATTAGACGTAAGGCGAGGGCGACGAAAATTTGTGAAAATAACGGAAAAACAGCATCCTTGAAGGATCATCGTTTGTCAATAGACGCAGTATTTGCGGCATATTTAAAGTGACAATAAATTGTTAATTGTGTTGGTCCTTTACATTACATCAAAGTTGTGTGTGTGTGTTTGTGTGTGTGTGGAAGGGAAAGTGGGGAAGGTGTGGGGTGAAGAGAGGCGATATTGTTACTTGCAACCCGTTTATTTGCATAAAATTACACACAAAACAAAACAAAACAAAACTGCAGGCATATACGTATATAGCAACAAACAATTTACAAAATTTACAATAGCAGTTTCAAAATAAATAATTCTCAAATCAACTCACATATATTTAATAAATATAGATATTGCTTATGAGATATATATCATGATATTTTATTCATTTGCTTCGCTTCTTCAAGATCATCGCTAAGTTGGTTGTGCATCTAATTTAGCGATTTCGATCTGTTGTTTAAACAAGTGCGCTCACCTACCATCTGCTATAAGAGTATTTTCAACTTTCTTTCCTTAAGCAGATACTTTTATTCATAAGTGAATAAGCAAGTACTCTCAGCAGTAAGTGTATTGGCATGCATTCCAGATCCTAAGCTATTAGTGTATAATAATGTATGATCAAGTGCTCTATGGTGTAAAGCATGTCCTCTCAAGTTCCTGAGTCACCCCCCTGAACAAATATTTTAATAACCACATTTATAAACCAGATTATTGTTAAATGATATTATCATACTTAAAAAGGTCATAAATTATATATATATATATGCTACTATTTCTTTATGTTTTCTAAGATGATTATAAAAATATAATCGGTTATAAAAAAAATGCTAAAATAAAGTGTATATTGCCTCAGTATACCGGCAAGGTTTGTTTATGTATTGTATAATAGTGTGTTACAAAAGCAAACTGCATAAAATGAGGTAAAAAAGGAAACGGCGATTAAAAGTAATGAAGATGAAAAAGGATTAAAGTTTTGTACTGTAAGTTTTCTTTCTGAATATTTTCAAACATTTAATAAAAAGACTCACAGATATACATCTCTATGTATGGTCATGTGAATGCAGATTGGGTATAACGTTAGGTGAATTATTCCAGTCCAAAGTATACAATTTCAAGAAGTGCAATGAGGTTAAATCTAACCAAAAAAGTTAAAGAGACCTTAATGATTCGTTAGGTTCCTGTAGAGCTTCAAAGACTGTTTGATTTTATGTTTATATTGCAGTTTGTCTGTTTAAATTATTGATTGATATTATTCCATTTTTAAACTTTTCAATACATGCTGGTCACTGTTCAGTTTGTTACTGTTTACAAAATACTTAGCCTGCAGCATTATTATGTTGACAAGAGACATATTTCCAAACATAAGATCTTGTAACTAACTCTTTACCCAGCATAAATTTTGTATGATACACAAAATTCCATATGCCCGTTTGAGCGAAGACTTTTATATTTCACCAGACCATTTTATGAAGACCAAAATCTTGACAATTACCTTTCTAATGTGACGAAACGAGAAATACGCCACTAGCAATACTCTATTCGTGCTTTACTTCACAAGACTTTACGCAAGCTTTACAAATGTTCAAAGTACCAAACAGTCCTTTCATCTGCATTCAAGCAGAACACCGAAACATGCAGCGGTGCCATTGTGCACGAAGTAGCATCAATTAGTTACAAGTGACATCGAAGTAAACAAAGCGTTTACAATGCAACCACGATCACACATAATTACTGCTGAATACGAGCACAGGGACGAGATTGTCATTACCGAGGTATAATGCTTCTACGATTACTGTATGTGTTTTACACGTGCATATGTTGATTAGTTAACCAATGGCTCCGTCCGCCATTGTTGTGACAGGATGTCTACTTTTGAATCTCCGCGACAGAAGAGCTTCGCCTGGCGGAAACAGACTGCCGCGAACAAAAATCTAAATTACCGCGAGGAACAACTGCAAAAAGAAGCAGCGAAATAAGCTAAAATGCCAAAAATTACTACCATGAAAACATAGCAGTTGATCTGATGTAAATCTTTGTAACATAAGAAGTGATTGCAGAAGGTTTTATCGAGCAAGCTCTCAGGGGAGTGATTGACAATGCAGAAAGATTAATTTGCACAAGGTTGCAGAGTTGGCATTCCCTGCTGAAACTTGCTCAACTCATTTGTTTCGCTCACTGAGCACATGTTGTGCTAGATCACAGTTTCTTCTTTTGTTTCTTGAAAAACACTTAAAAAGTGTGTATTAGATAAATTCAAAGTGTCTTACAATTTTGTCCTGTCTCAATTATTATTGATATTCTATTATAATCACTATTTAATTGTCTTCACTGCATCCTTCGGTGTTTTTCCCATCGTAGCTTACAAATAAGTCCGCTTTTGGAGATGCAGACATAAAAGGTAAAAAAGGTAAAAAAGGTAAAAGGACTGGTTTATAGTCTTCAAAGCATATGCCATGTTCAGCCGACCTAACGATTTACCCCCTACCTGGTCATTGGGTATATTCGTATATCCCGTATGAGCAGCCGAGACATACGTTGCTAGGACCTCATTTGCATTACCCGAATAAACCTCGCGTAAACAAAGCAATTCGAGGTTAAGTTAAGGAAATTAGCGGCGACCTAACTGAGGTTCGAACCAAGGACCCCGTGATCGGCAGTCGTTCGTCCTACCACTGGACTATCCCGTTCCTCATTAATGTAAGTATTTCACACATTACTGAGCAGATTTATAAAGTGGCCGTAGATTGTATGCTTAACAAAAGTATAGAACTCTAACCTAATGAACATCCGTGAATTTCGAGTACGGTTAAATGTATGATCAGAAAAGTTTAAAGTGCTTAAAAGAGCCTTACGTAGGTGTCAGTCTGCAGTAAAAACAAAAATACAAATATAGAGCTTACATAATGCAAAAAAAACAAAACAAATAAACAACAATGTTTATCCATCATTGGAACAATTTTAGAAATAAACATGAAATAGCGGTATATTGTCTAGTGGATCAAGTCAAGCAAACATATATCCAATTTAACATTCAAACTTATGTAGGGCAACAAGAATTGGTGGTTAAAGTTATCAATGACAATGCATCAAATGAAATACCAACATTACACCATAACTAATTTCAACAACAAACATAAATAAATGGTTCAACTGCAAACCCCACTTCCCTACTAGATTATACAACAAATCTTAGCTCGATGTACCTCGAATCATCAGAAATCAGTGATATAATTAAGATATTGCAAGTTAGTTAAGCTGTTGACCATAATTAAAAAGTGATAAAAAATTACTTTAACTTAATTTAGAAGTTGCTCTCCGTATTATTTTTAAAAAATGATTAAACACGGATAAAAGGCATGCGTATGCGTCATTTTTAAATCCGGTGATAGCTCACTCCTCTCTAACAATCTCCCTGTAACTAACTTTGTTCATTAGAAAATGTTTTGGAAAATGCATCTATAAACAAATTTTATATTATTTCCTTCGTTGTCATACTATTACATGGTCTAGATTTACACCACGCAACTCAAATACAAATCAGTTGCTATACTTGTATAATTTTATAAATAAAACCGTAGATCTCGTAAATAAGTTGACCAATCGTCTATGACATCGGTGAAGCCTGTGATAGAGTTTGGCACCGAAGCCGTTTACATAATCTGAAGGCTACTGGTGTCTCAAACGAACTGCTCTGTTGGTTTAAACATTTCTCAACATACAGTTCTCAATAAGTTCTTCTCTCAGATGGCACTTCTGACCCAGTATGTATCAAACCAGGTGTAACCCAGGGTTTTGTGTTAGGTCCTCTTATATTCTTTATGTTCACAAATGATATACTGAAGTTGATGATATAAATTTAAATATAAGGTTTTTTTTTTATAGATGTTTATTCATATCACATTTCGAAAGAATCTAAAAAAAACTCTACTTAGATTGACAGATGGTTAGTCAGCATCAATCCTAACAATGGGCTATTTTTAAAACTTTTGGAACATGATGTCATGGCATTATATGCCATATTTAAATTGATCTTGTTATATATCAGCGCTTGGGCTGTTTTATTTGTTCTTATAATATATCAGCGCTTGGGCTGTTTTATTTGTTCCTATAATATCTTATAATATATCAGCGCTTGGGCTGTTTTATTTCAAACTGATCTCTCGTTAGGGGTTTTTGTTTTTACGTTGCCGAGGCTTTTATCTACTGTACATACTGTACAAATGTTTGTTATGTATGTATATAAGTTCATTGTATCTGTTTTAACTCACGATGCAGGTGCTTACTGTTAGTTGTTTCACTTTGAAGGGGTGTTGTTATTTACACTGTTTGTTTGCTAGAAAAACCTTCAGGAAGTGCGAGATTGGAGCGCTCCACAAACCAGGTTTAAGCACCCCAGTTGGCCATTTTGCCGATTGACCGTTCCAGGGCGGTAACTGATGGTTTTTCTTTATGTGTGTTATGTCTCGTCTCTGTGTTTTTGTCACATTTGTATTTACCTTGTTTGCCTTTGTCTACTGGTAAATAGAATTTAAATATCTGTGAAAATTTTGATATGACCTTTTCTTATTTACCTATTGAAAAAAGACTAACCGTAAGCCATATTATTGTGTATATAAGTAATCAGGCTATAGCACATGTAGACAGGTACAGCATTAAGGTTTAATTTATCTCGCGATATTTCGTATAGCAAGAGCACGTAACACTGTTAGCATGGACTCGAATTGAAAGCTTGAACGTTCCACATTAGGTACATTTACTCTACTTTTTATCTGACCACTTTTAGATTAAGGCGATGCTTTATTTTATAATTGCTCTCTGCAAGACCACGTTTCAATTGAAACAACAACAACAACAACAATTACATAACGAAGTTGTATGAGTAGCGACATATGCCACTTAATTTGTTTCATTAAGGAGATAATTTTTCTCTTTGCGGGACTCATTGCAATCCGGGAAACGTTAACATAAATGATTATTTCGTTATTATCTCCGTAACGTAGACATCATCAAACACACCCAAAGCTATTTAAACTACTTCTTTAACTTTTTGTTTGCCATCTGTCATCAGAGAATATAACAATCTTTTTGAATTAAAAATGCTTTCTTGCAAATAGCATGCAAAATATCACTAGATGAAGACATAAGATATCATTTGTAAGAAAATTTCTGCAGCTATCCTATTATTTGCATGCGGCTTAAGAAACTGCTGAATACCCCCCCCCCCCCCCCCCGTCCCCCCCTACACCCCCTCTCCTCTTGCTGTCCTAATTATCGTAAAGTAAATATATCTTATCGATCGCACAAAGTCTTACCAAAAGTGTTATATTAGTTTATTGCTGCTTTTCCCTAAGCTATTGTACAGACGTTTAATAAGATGATGCAGGCCATGCGTAGTTTGTTCTGTATCTTGTATGTTATATTCCTAAAAAAATGAGAAAAAAAGCTTTAACTGTAAAAAAACCCCACTTTGTTTTGTGTGGTAGGAACTCATTTAGGATTAAATTTCATAGTTTTCAAAGTAACTGCGACTTATGGTCATAAACTATATTTTTTCAGGAGAACTTTAAGACTTCTTCCTTTTCTTGATCGTATATGGTCAATTTTAGATTATGAATCCAATAATTGGCTGATGAGAAATTATTTAAACCTGATTTATTATGTAATTATTGCACCAGTGTCCTTGGATTACGGCGAATGCAAAATGAATGCGAATGTTAAAATTCTTTTTTGATCAGCAAAACTATGCACACAAGTTAATCAAAATGGTTAATCAGTGTTGCATATAACAATTTTGGGCCGCGAAAGTTCCTATTAAGGGTATTTGACCTCAATGAACACATTTAAACAACCGCTCGACACTATTTGCAGATAAAACTATGAAGTCCTGAATATAAGAAAAATATTTCCAAATCAAAAATTCAAAGAAGTCAAGCGATTTTTTAAAAAATATACTGCATTTAAAGGTCAAGTATAACACAAACTGTAACACAGACGTTCAATTCATTGCACAGGCTAAATATCCACAATTCCAGCAATCACATTCTCAAAGACAATTGAAAGCGCCATCTTTATTCTCTAAAAAAATTTTTAATGGCAACTTTTAATTTTTTAATTAATTTATTATTGAATTAATTTCATATTTTTGGTAGAAATGTACTTTTTGGAAGTTTTATCCGTCTTAGATGTTACCATTGTTTGTTCGTGTGGAATTTATCCGTTATCAGTTACGAGCCCCTATGTAACTGGACTCTTCCTACACCCCAAGTGGCGAGGGACAACGTCTGCAATTCTCATTTGCTTCGGGAACATTGTTTATAGATATGCCCGCGGAATAATATCGCGTTTGTTTACGTTCATAGCGCGGCACTCATTAAAACTGGTATCAGGACTGCTATATTCCGGGAAATTGCGAAGAGACCGATTCTTGCAATTCCAACAGGACGGTGACTGCACGTTGGTAGCTGAAGAGGTAAGGGCTTGTTGAAAGGCATTCCATTGCAGAAAATGATACCAAAATTCCGATAATAAAGATGCCAAGAAATTGTTGTAAGGTCTGGCTAACCGTATGACAGTCACTGTGAAGGTATTTTAATGAACGAATAATTAGCCACGTGTCTGTCACCGATATTGAAATTGTGATGTAATGCTCAAACATAGAATGAACACAATTTTGAAGTTTTAGCCGTGCCGTATTATGGGCTACATATACCTCGTAACTACGCGCTCAAAGCGCACAAAGGGTTATGGGCTCGGACAACTTTCAAACATTGCTGACTATAAAAAAAATTCTACACAAAGACGGTGATGCTTGTGTGATTATTGACACTTTACACTTTAACGTTTATTCGTGAAAATAAAGCATTATTATATCTTTTTATTTATGCACGGAACTATATTACAATGCGGAAGCACAAATCGTCAAAATATGCAAGGTGTGAAGTGACATAGTATTGTAGTGACTAAAATTGGTTACGTCACCGTCTATGTATAAAATAACGCGGCGGTATCCGGACAAAAAAGGGCAGATGAATAGCGAGGGGTTCCCCGTCAGTATAGAAAATCAGGCTTGAAATTCATGCTGTTACCCAATAAATCTCACGTACTTCCAGCAAAAAAATGGTGACGTTTCCAATGAGGTATTGTCAGTACCTTTGTACCTGGGTACTATGCATCATGGAAGTCTTAAAATTAATAATGTATCAAATTATTGATTTCTCTTTCGTTTATTATTAGACTAAAAACGGTTCAAACATTAGAATTCCTATAACCATAACAAAACTGGGCGATACAATAAGGATATTCTACTTCTCGGAGAGTAAAGAGAAAATACACCGGTCCCGCCAGTGCATTCCGTGGAAAAAACAGAAGACCCCCCCCCCCCCCCCGGTTCAAATCCCTAGCTGCGACATACACAAGCCCTTAAAATAGAATTGGCATAGCTCCCTTGCTAACGCTCAAACAAATACAAGGAAAGTTCCACCACTGGCCGGCCGAATAGTGAAGTTAGTCGTGACTTCATGCTAGGTAATCACTGCATGCTATACACCGTGAAGGCACACGATATCTGCTTTAAATGGCCACCGTCTGAGGTTTACTGAAGAATCGTCGGTGGGACGAACGATTAACACAATCTAAATGATACCCTACTTCCTTGTACAAACGAACAGGATTAAGATAATAATTAATAATAACCAAAACACAGTAACAAAAAGAGCCATTATTAACAAGCAAATGTTAAAATATTTACGTAATTAAATAAATATCTCACAACGACTAGATCCATCTTAGAAAATTCAACCAGATGATGTACTTTTCTTATACATTGCATTGAACCATGTTTGTTTCTCTTTGGATTTCAGCAAAGCGTTTCATGCGTTTTGATAAAGTACATTTATTTCGAATGTAGAAATGCCGCTTTTTTATTTTATTGGTACTTCAGCGAAGTAACAATTACAGTTGTTTCAGTTATATGTAGCTATTTTTTAATTTCATGAGGTCCAATGAAAATAGATCAAAGCGCCTTTCATCCACTTTCCTCATTGCATTACTACATTACATTTAAATGTATTTATCACAAATTTTCAAGACAAACTTGTATTAAGATTTCGTTATTTATATTATATTTATATTATAATGCGGATCATTTAATAAACATTTTTATCCTGATTTGTTACACACGAAAAAAATGTAAAAATTGCTTTTTTTTTAATTTCCGAAGATGATTTTTGAAATAAACTGGAAAATCTGTCACCAATCATCATTACAAATGTCTGAAAATGTTTGCTTTTTTCTAAAACTAAAAGTTTTATATAAAGATTATATATTACTTTTAGTTTATATGATTTAGGTACTTTTTAAGGGAGGAAGATATCCATTTACGCGAATTTTAGTTCACAAATCCTAAAAAGTATTTATGGATAAGTGAGATAACGTGCTTGAAAAGTATGGTACACATATGACTCAGTATTTATGCATTTTGGTTATTTTTTGTAATCTGTTAGCAAAAAAATGCAAACCATTTTAGACCATCAATACCCACCTGCCATTGTGTAAATAAACACGTGTCAGAAAATCTGCGAACATACACTCATACATCAGATGCTAAGTGCATTTCATTTATTGAGATCTTGTCATCGTGAACACCTAAGTTTGCGAAAGTTTTATGCCAGTTGATGACACAATTATGGCCGTAAAATATGTCTTTACATAAACCATACATATCAGCCATGGATACATCAATGGAACAAGAACCCCCGCGCTGTATTCATTTCTGATGTTTATATAAATGAAACTTATCGCGGTAAAACCATCGTATAGCATTAGGAGTCAAACAAGTGTACGAAACCCTCCCAGAAAAAGCTTGTGTGGGCCTCCTTATACCAAGCTGACCTTTCCAGGTTAATTCCATTCCCTTGCCAAAGAAAACAGTAACGTAGACATAGTTGTTAGTTTATTGCTTCTTGGGGATTAACGTACTACCTTTGTAATTTTTGCCACTAGAACACAGTGGACATTTCAAGAAGATGGGGTTACTTTCAATGTGAAAGCATGTCTCGAGCACTTGACTAAATCACATCTATTAGTGCTTTAATGATGGCAGGGGGATAATTATCCGTCGAATTATCCACTTACGCTAATTGTAAGAAAATAGACTATCGAAATCCACTGCATTTTAGATTTTGGTATGTCTTGTACTTGGAATGAACTCCTTAGGTATCTGTGACATACTTTTTTACTCTTACGTGAAAATTGAGTTTTTTTATTTTTTCCGATGAAAAGAATCATTTCATTGACAGGCAAGAGTTGGGCGGACAGTTTATTTCCTGTACTGAACTGTAAACTGTCTAAATTAACACATTGACGGAATATCAAGCATTCCTATGACCCGTCTCTCACATCCCACTGTCGGTTAATTCAAGAAAACCGCGAAATAATCATTAGAAGTTTCGGCTTAAAGATGAACCCGCCAGCAACCCTTCCATATTTCGTATTTTTAAACTTCCGAGCGGCCCATCAAAGGAAAGTTAAGCCATTATTGTGATATACTGACAGTCATTAGCGTCTTCGATTGGAATAGCTAACATCTGATGGCTACAAGTATTTTTGCAGCTGAAAGAACTCCTGCGAGAAGTTCTTTGTGTATGTCATTATTTCACCCCTTCGTCATTGACTTATGTATATTCGATTTGACCTCCTTCAGGAAAATGTCACCCGGATTCCTTTTAGTTTGTTTTTATTTCCTCTCGCATTTCTCATCTGTTCGCGAAATTCTCGTATGGCGAGCACATGGTCAACAGACTCAACACGCGCTTGCAGGAAATCAAGCTCCTGAAAAACCATGATCTGTTTTAGTACCGGAAACTTCAAACGTTAACGTTAAATACTCGACGTCACTAAATCAACGCAATTAAGATGAGCGAGAACGATTTGATCAGTTGATATATGGAGGTAACTGTTAAATGAATTCGAATTTGATGCCAATTATATGGAAGGCGTTTACAGCGGTGAGATATGGAGCCGGTTAATTAGAGGTATAGATCACCGCACGTGGTCGGCTGGGTCGATTCGGGTCACGCGCGAATTCATGGGTGTGAGAATTACACGGCCATAAGAGTCACGCACATGACGGGTGGATTTCAGTCTTGGGCTGAACCAAATAATAAAAAGGAGCATCAGAAGTGTAAACGGATTTATTGTTTTGATTCTCCGTTTTTCAACTACGAAGGGTTTATAAAAGCAGCTGAACTGCGATTCTTGCATTTTCGTTTAAGACTCACTTCTTAAGTGTCGCCAGCGCTTCTCTGCAAATGCAGAACTGCAATAAAACAATATTTTGTTAAAATTTGGACCAGTTAGTAAATTACGTATTGTTACAGTCCTTAAGGTCATGAACACTAAAACAGCCTTAATTTATTGACTTGGACCCAAATCGAACGTTACGTTAAAAAGTTCTTGAAGACGTTTTCTTATTCTCACAATAAAAAAGATCATTTTGCTGTAAAAATAAAACAAGCCCGTTTAAACATCATTTTGATCCTGTATAAAGATATTTACAAGCCCTACGTTTTCAGTTTGTTTTAACTTCATTATCATTCACTGAATGCTTTTTGGGTAATGTGTTATTTAAAATCCGATGAATTTGCACACTTTCGGTATAGTAAAAACTAAAAGAAATTATGTTAGTGTCAGATTCGGGAGGGTCGACTTACGTTTACGTAAAATATTTATCGCCGCCATTGTCGCAAATTCACAGTTGACTATGAACGTAGACGTCATAATCATTATCAAACTGATGTATTAACTTCTGATTTATTTTGATCATCCTGGGCTCTGTATTACCCATGTAGTTATGTTTTTATTGTATATATTGTTTATAAGTTTGTAATACTCTTGTTCTCTTCAGATTTGCGGGTAATAATAGATATATCTTACTAGTATTTAGTGTTGGTGACACGATTTAAAGGTGATTCTTCCAGTTTACTTATTTTTTATACATATAAAACAATTGACTATGGGTTCTGACTATGCTCTAGGGAACTTGTTCATAAGTGATGTATGAACTTAATCTTTAGTTTAAGTAAAGAATGGGTGTAATATTGTCCCAATTGTTAGACAGTATAAATCGTAAAAATATAGCTTTAAATTTCAAGTTAAAATGTCCATTAAACTGATCTCAAAAGCAGGTGTTCACGTGGTTTTCTTAGTTTGAAATAGCAAACTGTGCAGTGTAGCTCGGAAATAAATTTTTGTAATGACAAGTTTGGAGTTATGCTTTACGTTTACAATGATGAAGGGCGCTACTAAACATTATTTAGCGGATTTTTTTTTTCAGGTAACTAAATTTAGCTCCATTACATATGGTCCAAATTGTCGGATATCACCTTTAATTGTTTTAAGCTTCCTAACAATTGATTGATTATTAACTGAATAATTCAGTACTTTAAATCACTTGTATGTATGTGAACACACCAACTGTAAACCTAATACAAGAAATCAAATCCTATGAAAACAGATGTTGCTTTTTCAATACAATTATGTTCTTTTGGGGTAAATATATTTTGCAGTTGTTGTTTACTTGTTGTTTATAAGTGGCCAAATTAATAATCCCGGACAAACCCTCGCCCCAATAATATTCACGTCATATTGGCAATTATGCAACTATGAATTTTAACTGTGTAAGTTTGTATCATTTTTTCGTGTAAGTAACATTAAAACATCATGTAATGTTAAATTATGTTATCGTGATTCTGGCAATTTAAGCCTGAATAAATTATAAAAAAAAGAAAAGAAATTTTGGTTACCGTAAAAGTTCTTTCAAAATCAATTGATATGAGGTAAGTAAAACTAATTCTTTGCATGTTCGAATATTAACTTTAGTAAAGAATGCATGGATAAAACGATTTGATAATATAATTTAAATAAACAGATTTAATATTCCTCTGAATGCATTTCATCTTGAATAAATAAAATGAACTAAAGTGACAGAAACATACGAGAATGTGAATGTGTTTTGGATAGTATTGTCCGTTTTTTCGAGAAAAAAAAGCGACGGAGATATGAGTATAAATTTTAATATAAACATAATGTGAGTTGGATAATTTCCATACAGACAGTATTTACCACTGGTTTGATAACAATTATATTAAAATTATACAGTTGGGTAAATTTAGGAATAGTAAAGTAGTGGAATCTGTTGAAAATTTCAGAAATACGCATTTTTAGAAAGCGGTTAGAGTTGTCGCCCATACTGACTTCTTAAGCGTTGGAGGTATGAAGAATCATACGTCATACGCACTTATATAAGTTGGATTAATATAATTTTCGGCAAATTTTTAATTTCTTTCACCAATACATCTTCTTATCAGAATTGCTCGAATGTATTCATTTTGACGATGTTTACATGATGTTTTTTTGAGTTGCATAAAAATGGCAGCCAAATTTCCCCTCACTATCTGACGTTTGACGGTACGATAACCTTCGGCAATCAAAGACTCGTATCTCGGAACGTGCATACTAGAAGTTTTAGTTGCAAATTTCATCTGCTGATTAACAAACTGTTAAAAAAATCTCTAAGTGAATGAAAAACAACAACAACAAAACCCCTCACCATAACTGTTTCATATTTAAAATATAATACTTTAAGTAAAGAAACTCTGTAAGTAGGCTCTAGTTATTGACCATATGCAGCAGCAAAATATTTTAGTTAACTAAGTAATGAAAACTAAAGGGAATCAGGCATATTAAGCTTTAAAAAGTTAATGCAAGAAATCACTTTGGGAGTAAATTTTTCTATTAGTTGTTCAGTCCCTGGAAAATGAAGCATACATGAACGCGACTTGGTTCTATTTATTTCTGGCTTTAATACAATAGTTTACTCATCTTAGTTCTTTGTATCGTGTACAAGAGTACCCCTAAACTTTCTTTTATT
This sequence comes from Sinonovacula constricta, assembly GCA_007844125.1. Taxonomy (NCBI): domain Eukaryota; kingdom Metazoa; phylum Mollusca; class Bivalvia; order Cardiida; family Solecurtidae; genus Sinonovacula; species Sinonovacula constricta. The sequence goes on from CM017560.1 coordinate 20,056,716, forward strand.
TTTATTAATTTTATTTAAGTCTTTAATAATTCAGTCTTGGCCATTAAAACACACACACACACACACACACGCACGCACGCACGCACGCACGCACGCACGCACACACACACGAATAAACAGACGAACTAAAATGATTAAACATAATTATTATACTTGTATTTATCATAACTCTAGCACACTCGTAGATGGACAGCTGAACTGGAAACTAGCCATACGCAGTTTTTCAGTAATAATTTATATGTTAAAAACCACTTAACAAGTAGGAGTATGTCGGTATGCCGAATGTTCGGAAAAAAATGTATTGTTGTCGCCATTTTTATGTCCCGGTGCGTGAGAACAACACGTCATGAATGTTTATAAGATGTGTAATGTATTTTTACACGTAAATGATAAGAACCAGATGTCTTTATTTTACAAACAAACCTAAGGAGATATTTATTTTTTCAGTAGAAAAACTTCATTAACAGCTTTCCCCTCTTTAGTCGAGGGTCCATCGCACGTTAATGCCACGTGCAATATTCGTTTATGACATCACATTGAAAGATCACTGAACAATTTTTTCCATTGTAAAGAATATATGATACACCATTACGTTAGAAACCATGTTCTTAAAAAAACGAACATAATGCACATACTTAACGTGATTATTTTATGATCATCGTTTATAATCATATGTATTAGAATTTATACATTTATAAAAAGCACATATTCCTGTCTATAATTTGTTTTGCACCATTATACGAAACTCTTTTCTAAATTCTTTTGATACGATGCTTGATTTATTCGATAGTTCTTTCTTTTTTGTTTTGTTATGTCTAAAGTCTGAAGATATAGAGTGCCTATCTGAAGGAGATACCGTGTTCCTTTTCTCATAAAAGCATTCCTAGAAAGCGTGTCACGATACCACACCCAGTCGCGGTATCGTGACACTGGAAATACCGGTTCTGGGAAAATCTTCATAAATAGGAGAGAAAAGGGACACACATTTAACAAACGTGCACAACTGTGCATCATCGCGTCCAAACAATGAAAATGCTTTATAAGCGGTGTAGAACACGCACATTTACCCGGGAAATCAGTTAAAATGCGCGTATCGTACTACGTTCAGCATGTTAAAAGTGGTTTTAAAATCAGAATGCATAGATGACAACGTGCCCTGTACGTGGATTAATATAATGCTGATAATGGTCCTTATTTAATGCTGTTGAAATAATGTAAAAATATGAGACAGCAACAGTAATAGTTATAAAAATGATGATGATGATGATGATGATGATGATGATGATGATGATGATTATGATGATTATGATGATGATGGTGATGATTTATATTGCGCTCTTTTCATATGAAATCTACATTCAATGGTTCTTTACTCCTGGTATGAATTCAAGACTTAGGGCTTCTTTCGCTAATCGAACCCGAAACCATCCACCTTTTGAGGCTAGTTCTTTACTCATTGCACCAGCTGGAGTGGTCAGCAGATGGCTGGGTTTGGTTCGATCCCCGATAAGCACCTTTCATTCACCCCATCTCATTATCAGATCCTGAGATTATATCAGTGATAAATAGACCACTAGTACAGGGTCAGTAGCATTTGTTTCCACGCTGCGGGGAGTATATGTTAGAAAATAGACTAATGAATGAAGTGCTGGTATCTTTATCACAGTAATTAATAGAACATGTAAATAAGAAAATGATTAGTCATTTATTAACAAAAAATGCTTGTTTGCTACAAAATTGGGCTGTATATTAAATTTAAGACCTAAATAGATTCTTATTTTGAACATTCATGCACTAGTTCTTCAATCGGCAATGACTTTCGCATTTTATTGAAACAGGCAAAAGCGAACAATTGTAAATTCAACTTGTTACAAAACGATATCTAATATCTATGATGAATAAAAACAAGAGCATTTAAAAAAAGTGCGTATACTTAGTGAACTTAAAAAAAACATCTCTTTTATTCTTATGAACGCTTATATATATATATTAGTATGTATTAGTTATAGCCAAAAGTTGAACTAGTCTGTACAGTGAATATACAATATAAAATTTTGTCCAAAAGTGTTCCACTTCTTGACAGACATGCAATAGTTACTGAAAGAAATACGTGTTGTTAATTCTTAATTTGCAGGACGTGATATATTTTTCTTCACTGTTATAAATAAATTCCAATAATCTTAATTTAAAATCTTCTACGTGGGTAGCGTTAAATGCATTTACGGAAAGTAAAAGTGTATATAAATATATTTCGCTAAAACCTTAACTCAGTAATAATCAAACTAACTGGACTGGAAAACGAGTGTTTTCATTTTAAATTTGTTTAAACCCCCTGTTTTGTCATACATTTTTATTGACAATCCATATGCAATGTCAAGAAACCAATAATTTATTCACCATTCATCATACAATAATAAACAACCCTTAATTTGTGTAAGTATTCAATTGTTACATTGCTCATTTATTTTATTTCTATTTTAAGTCGAAGGCCTCTGTTAGAAAAGATGTATATTGTATGCTGTGTGTGTATGTATATAGCTTATGAGTTACCTTCGTAAAATAAAGATATTATTATTATTATTATTATTATTATTATTATTATTATTATTATTATTATTATTATTATTATTATTATTATTATTATTATTATTATTATTAAATAAATAAACAATTATTCAGAAACAGTTTTACTATGCAAATCTTCAGTACGATTGTGTTAATTGCGTTGTTACCATGATTGCAAAGTAATTCTAATTAAAATCATTGAAATATATTTTTTTATAATTCCACGTTCCAACATGACTTGTCTTGTGTCGAATTTTTACATATATTTACCGTTGATTGACTGTTTCTGGATGTGTCATCTTCAAAAGTAGAACCGTTTATATATTTTGTAGTTAAATTAAAAAACAACATGACATTTTTCTCGCAGTATAAGAGCAGGAATAATTATTTGTCAATTATAAGTTTGTATTTACAAAAATATATAAGTGCAGACAGCCAGATGTTGCCGCATTTAGTACCGAACTAAAACCAACTAAAATTTGCGAACATTATGTTCACATACATAATTTAATCTTTGTTTGTTTAAAAGTGCAGGTGGAAAAATATTGCACTACCTTTTCACATTGCTGTTATAAAAATGTTTTGTAATAAAACCATTTTCTGCACAAATCTATGATTTCCGTAAGAACAATCCAATTAACCTTCTGTTACACAATTCGTCAATTCTTTATTCAGGCCATGACATCATTATCTGACAATGTTTTCAAATACAATAATTACTAAATATTTGCAAATATTTAATAGCTCTCACACTATTCCAACGTACAAAGGTTTGAAATGTATATTTTATTACAAAACCTTCCTGTTAATACGGCTATTCAATATGGTTTGAACTCTCAATATAGTTGGCAGATATGTATTATTGCAATATAATTTGTTTTATATGAAACGCAAATGTTTTTTTCAAAACTGTTTCTAAGTATGTCTAGTTAAAAAGTGAGTATATTATTACAAAGGTTCTATAATCTAGCAAAATGTTTATATTTGTATTTTATCTTAACAAGTTGTGCACATTTTATTTCTAACCTATTTATTCAAGCTGGTTTCGCAAAGAAAAAAAAAAACACTTAACATTTCTTAAACTTTTACAATTCCATTTTTAAATGCAGATTGTTATCTTTGCAAATATTTTATAATTTATCTGTAAGTATTTTTAATTATTATTAATATTGTTGCATATATGCTTATTAGTAATGTAATAATTATTCTTCCGTTAATCTAATTCATATGTGATTCATGTGTAGATGTATTTCTTTACTTGATAATTTTTGCTAAAGCTTCATTTCGTTACTAATATAATGCTTTAAGCTCTTTTAATGTATTTCTTTAAAAATGACATTTTTCACATTTGCTTGATTTATTAGTAGAAGAAAAGTTAACTTATTTTTACAGCAAATTGTTTCAAAACGTTGATACGGCCTTTATTCACCAACCAAACTTAAATAAGAATTTCTCGGGTTATGTTATTAAAAAACAATATCTTCAAAAAAAAACAACATAGAGACAAAATTCGGAAATTTTGCAAGATGCTATATTTTGGATTTGTTTATGGTGAAAATCAGACTTAAAAAACAAACTTGACTGAATTTAGTTGAAATGAAAATGATGACTTGGATTCAAGTAATAGGAGACCTAGTTTCATTCTAAATGACAATAGTTAACGTATTAGAATATAAAAGGATATAATATAAAAGTTTCTTTTCTATTACTTCAAACGGACCTAAAAGCTACGACTCAAGCTTAATGAGCTATAATACACAATTTAAACAACAATTTTACCAGGTATGTAGCCCGTGTTTCATAGTTTAAATGTATGGTTTCTTTGTTTGTATTACAAAGATCAACAAGTTTGATCAATTTAAAATAAGAAGCATGATTTAAGGTTAATCCCTCAATCGTGAAAATAAGGTAAAATGAATAAGTGTGTTAATTTAAATCAGTGTTGAAACTTTAGATATGTTATGAGTGTAAATATATCTATTTTCTAGTATGTAATGAAAAATAACATCTCGTTTAGATGAATCAATTAAATTGTTTAATTCGGAAGAAAGCAATCAGTTTTGTTTTCTTAACGTGAATAATAATAATAACAATAATAACAACATGATCATCAACAACAACAACAACAACAATATATATATATATATATATATATATATATATATATATATATATATATATATATATATATATATATATATATATATATATATTATACTATGATAATATTACTATTACTATTATTAATTTTTTATTATTATTATTCATTATTATTGTATGGCAATAACTGTTTTATTGTAATGATTATAATACCCCTAAGTGTTCAATGTTACAAATGCCGTATCAATAATGAATATAATTAAATGCAATTATTTATTATCGAGGATTTTTAAAAAAAATCTGTCCACACTGTTTTCAGTAACTTAAAGAATTGCACAAATTCAAAGTTTACGGAATGACGTCTCATAATAAATGCATGGGCTTTGGTAAAATATTAATGTTAAATGAAAACTTATATTGGTAGAATGATAACATAAACTAGAGTAACAAGAACACGCATAGATACATAACAGTAAGGTAAAAGTCACGTGTTCTTGTTCAATCTTATTTTTTTTCATTTGTTACTGTCTAAATAAGGCCCTACCATTTCTAACACTTTTGGTCATGTGTTTCCTTTTTGTTATTTTTGTGATCTTAAAGCCAAATGTGTTTCTTATTTTTTTTTGAGCCTATTTACTTTTTTTGTTTTCTAAATAAGTCATGAGCTTATCTAATTTTGCTGGCACAATGGTTAAGTATATTTCTGAAATAATATTTACCTTTATTTTTGTTGTCCATTTTATCTAAAGGGTCGATGCTTGTCATACCGGGTGACACACTTCCGGTTGAGGACGGACTGGGACTGTCCGGCGAGGGGCAGCTTCGGTTGTACTGGTCCGAGCCACACATGTTGCCCAGCGCCCCGCCACCACCAGGGCCCTGGGAACTCAGACCCGTGCTACTAAATGCGGAGCTAGAACTTCCAATCCCGGAAAAAGCAGCTCCAAATTCCCGAGAATTCACATTATTTTGCACTGAGTAGTTGTTAAGATTGTTTAAAAATCCCGTTGAACCGGAAGTAAGGTTGTTTATTCCAAGCGGTCGGTTGGTGTTAAATCCGTGAGAATAATGTCCAGGTACGAGCCCCCAATCCCCGGGGTAGGACGGGTAGGAATACGGGGCACTGCCCATACCTACCGTCCCAATACCTTGCATACAGTCAAAGGCCGTCGGGCGTTGGAAAAATCGTCCCATTCCGTAACTATACGACGACGACCCGCACGACTGTGCGACGCCAGAATCAACGTTCATAGTGGACAACGCTGCTGTGTCTGACGCCGAGTCCTCCATAAAGAAAAGCGATTACAAAATCTCGTGTAAACGAGATTGTCAGACCTCACAAACCAGAAGGAATGCAAAATTACTGAAAAGTAATCCAAAAAGACTTATAATTCAGCAAGATGAGAAAATCAGAAAGCACTACTGCAAGACTCGTCTTTACTATGGAACCAGTGTTCATAAATCTACACTCGGCAATTCTGCGACAATTATTTTCCCACTCATCTGCTAAACAAATTTGGGGAAAATGCGCCTCTGCAAGTCAAGGTGCTGTCAGTCTTGCTGTTACTACAGGATCTAATTTCATGGATATCCTTCCGCCTCCAAGACCGCATCACAACCTTCAGCTGCTCCCAGCTGTTCTACTCTTGCCTGGTGATCATCCATCACGGCGCTCCGTACGCATTTGTTTACCTTGACGACTGTTTTGTAGTTTGTATTTTGATTGCCATGGGAACGATTTCAAGATTTATGATAGAAGTTGTGTTGTTGCGTGTTTGTCAGAGTATGATGCATCGAGATAAGTCACTACCACCTACCTTCGCAGATTGATTATCAAGTGATTTTGTAATGACTTCATGGGAAAATTAATTACCTCAACAACAATGTAAACTTAGTAAGTAACTATGATCAGAAAAAATGAACTGATTTTTCAATTTTTCATAGCTTGCTGTGTTGAGTCAAAATGTATTTTTTTTTATTTCTTCAGCAACTTTTATATACATGTATAAAATACATGCAGTAAACTTTAACAACAGACAAGACCCGACAATATGATTACAATACATTGTAAGTAAAAACATTTCTTTTTATTTCATTATAATTTGTGTCTTGACCCAGTTGCTTATTCACCTAAAATTAGATTAGATACAGTATGATAAAAGAAATATCTACATTTAGCGTGACTTATTTTTCAAACATGTTTTACAACTGATGCTGCGCTATGGGACACAAACTTTCTTGTGTTATGAACCGTCCTTATGTGGATCGTTGGAATGACAAAAACTTCGTTTAATGAACATGTACTGGCACTGCTTGCGTAAGCGGGATATTCTCACTTTGCCCACTCTCTTTGTTTGGCTCTTATATCTGAGTAACTGGCAGCTGCAAATGAGCAAATAAGCAATGCGAGACACGAACAATTCAGTGGACAAGGAGAGAAACGAACAATTAAAAAAGTTGGCAAAATGAGACACGGCAAAACTAAAAACTGGACAGAGAGAGACACCAAACATAAAAAGTAGGACACACACAAAAAGTGGACAAAGCCAGTAAATATCCGTGTCAGTGGACGTATTTTGACAATTTATATTGCCGTTTACTCGCTTGTAGTGATTATGTATGTTTTTATTTTAATGATATGGATATTTTATTATTTCCCAACGGTTTAACTGCAATCGGTTCTCGAAATTTACAACTCTCATCTGATAGCAGGGGGAAAGTTAGACGGGGCGGACCAAACGTACGCCCACTAAATTTCCCTACTTTACTAAAATTGATATAACCATGAAATCAATTTCATAAACTACTAAAATAATATCACTTTTTACCCAGATAAAAACCACTTCTCCTCTAATGCAAAATTCTAGATTCGCCGTTGATTCACAAGTAACGGACAGTCACTTAAGTCTAACCGGTCACATACTTAACTCCAGTTATGATACAGTTTAGTACACCTTATAGTCTATGATGTTTGTTGATGTCAACTGGTGATATGTATTGATGGAAAATAACTTGAGCAAAAAAAGTGCATATCCTGATCAGACAGCACCAAGTTATCTGGCTGATCTGGTTCTACATTATTTGTTGAACATGATCAGTTCGTGTTATTCAGGCTACGAGTAAGAAGGTTTATGGGCATGTAAATGTCGCACCAATATTTTTTTTAACCAAAATACATACAATATTTTAGTCTTTGATTTAAATGTGCGCTCCAAGTAAAATTTAAAGATCGTTAAAAACAACAAACAAAAAAGAGAAAGAAAGAAAGAAAGAGAAAAAGAAGGAAAGAGACAAGAAAAGAAAAGAAAACACTTTTGGCATATTAATCGCCATACGGGATTATTCGCCATTATACTGCGACCCTTAAAGTCATTTATTTCGTTGAGCGTACTATGTTGTATCTCTTATAGAACGAATTCATTTGAATAGATAGATTAAATAAATTCAAACGATATGAAAAACAATTTTCAATTTAGCATGAAAAATGTTAAGCATACAAGATAAACTCTGTTTTCTCGTTGTTATTAATTGTTGTTTTTTATGCTTGCACTCTTTTGTGTGTTAACTTTTATGCTTTTCTACACAGGTTACACAGATACACAGGTTAACCATTATCAATGAATACTTCCATTTTGTTGCTAAAGTAACATAATATTTATACAAAAGTAAGAAATTTCACAATTATTATACCATCTGAACATGCGATAAAGTCCAAGAATTCCAACTAAATGGACCTACCTACTATTGGGACTACCTCAGATATTATCTGAAAAGGGAGACAATTTCCATGTTCCACTTTATCGATAATCCAATCTAAAATTAATACCACCGTTGATAAAGAAGAGAGTCATGATTATTCGCAATTACACATACATCTAAAATAAAAATCTAAATTATATCCTAGCATATCGAACGTAGCAAGAAATTTGCTCAACTTTCCTTGTGTTGTTTGCTTCGGTTTAGATATCCCCAAGATAACGCGGCGATGACGTTTGCCGAAATTTAATCGTGTCTTGAAAAACATATACGAGATGTTTGTCATTACTGGAATACAAATTTTACGAATTCTTTCCACGGACAGACTGCCTCGGTGCTTGGTGTGTTACTTGCCTTGTGGATAAATCATATCAGAACACTTTCGGGGTTTAAAACAAACAAACAAAAAATCCCAAATCCTCGCACAACGACCGGAAACAGATATGTGATGTGTGGAAATATTGTGAACGGTGTAAGTACGATAATGAATGGGCCGAACATGTGTGCCCTGCTTGCTGAGACCGGAAGGTGCGAATGTTTTCCAAGTTACAATATTTTATACTTTAGTTAATTCCAGAGACATTTTGCGATACATGAAACATATAAACAGTGCAATTTCGTGAAATTTTATTTTTCCACCTCTATAAGGAAAGAATTATTATTTTGCTGGGTTAAAGTCTAAGATGTCTCATTCTGATGCGTAAATCCTCCCTTCTAAAGCCTTCAGACTCGAACCAGGCCAGAGGACAACCGAAATAACGAGAAGTTAACATTCAATTATTGAATTACAAACGTGAATATCAGTGCACCATGATTGATGACACAACGAAACTAAGGCAATGCCACGCTGTACGGGTATAGAGATGCCTTTTGGGTTAAGTCTATTCGCCCCTGTAGCTAAGCGTTGCCGCAATTGTTCTGAGATATTTCTTGTGGTTGGAATAGTTATAATATTCTATACAAACGGTACCAAAAAGGAAAAAAAAGTAATGAAACAAAGTCATTGGTGAACAATTTATCACAGGGAGACATTCGATTGTAAATAGCAAATACGTAGACCAAAAATTTTGAACTTGTGCAAATATGAGTATGTAGCTGAACAAAATTATAATATTCGACTCTAACCAACAGTCTTCATTCCGGGAATAGCAGATCCACTTGACAAGAAGCAAGAAAGTTGCAAAGCAACGAAGATTAAAATGCTAAATATATAAAACAAAACAAAAAACCGCACCTTCACATACAGAGTGAAACCAGTGTTTTCAAGAAACGCACACTAAAACACGTTGTATAGCCAGTTATTTGTTTTACAAAAATGTCATAGAATTAATGAAGTTCGTAACAGCATCGGTGGGTTCCATGGTGACATACTTTCTTGCGGTATTACGTGAGGCATCCATGTGACAGATTTATAGCTTATTCCAAGCATTTATGGTTTCTTCCAGCATGAGGTGATACTTGAAAGCATTCTATGTCAACGGAGGTTATCGAAGCAATTAATTATACTCGGAAGATAAGAAGTGGGTAATACACACTGACAGTTGTTGTCAATAGTTGCCATATTGCGTATCGTTGCATGATGGATTTAATTTTTCGTGCGCATCTCAAGAATAATTTGACAATGCGCTTTTTCTTTTTTACACCGACATAATGTGGTGACGTCGAGTTGATTGTTATTGGTGGAGGAAGACACCAGACGTATGCATAGGTGGGGACACCGGCGCACCGCAGGCTAGCGGAAAGACCTTCCGACTTTAAAGTTCTCGCCCCGACTTAACAGGACTCTACTCCAATCGGAACACCTCGGATAATTCACGAATCATCTCTCGGATGTATGTAGGTAGTCGGATCACCTCGCCCATTTGCCTACTTTTGTGACAGACGTCAAAACAAAGATGGCAGCTCGAATGACAGCTCACTACAGTATGAAGCATGTAAAGCTTCAATTTGTGGCGGCTACAAATTTAAATCACCCCAGTTTAATTTACCTAGCGCAGCAGACACGCAGCTGTAAAACGACGCCATTGTTCATGTTTTGTGCAAACTACATTTTAGGCATATTCTTCTTCCGACTTCCGGCGAACAAAACGATCGTGATTTCAGTTAGAATTATTGCACCAGATACATCCTAGGGATGATTGTCCCGAGGACGGAATTACCCGAGGAGTTCCGATTGGACTCAACTCTACACGGTAAGGTGCTGGTAAAGTCTCGTATTATTTGTGTGTATGTATCTTTTACATTTTACTGGCGGATGAATATCTTTATCATATGCTTTGTAAATTTAAATATACGTTACAGTACCCAAAGAACCTTTCCATTTTTCGAATTAAGGATGCACACCATTTTGCTATCCAGATATGTGAAGCCCAGTTCGCTAGTTACTTTAACCAGTATTTTACAAACACGATATGCTGTTGTGGTACAAAGGAGCAAGTCTATTCTAATCTACGAAAACATTTTATAAATAACTTCCTTTGAATAACCAAAACATTAAGAAACTGTAAATAATTAAATATTCAAAACAAATTAAGACAATATAGGCAGCACGGTAAGGTCCATATTATTTTGGGCCGCTTACCACATCTCAAACCTTGTGATGACCGTTACTTTACGAGCGTGACCAATGCAGCCTGACAGGCAATGGATGGAGATATTTCAGCCGATCATTAACGCCCGCCCAGGTATCCTAGCCCGCTACTAATGTGGCAATTACGGAACATTTCTCACCCAGGGGCAGATAATCGTGTCCCCGGGGAGTGCTTCATTGTGGCAAAATGTGTTTGTTTAGGCATCGCGTGCGTAACTAATTATCTCATTAATTACAAATTGATACATTCGGAATAGCTCTTCATTCGTCTAATCTGATGGTAGATAGATGGTTTTACAAGATTGTGGAGATACCCGAGAATTGTGGGTAATCTTTGATACGGGTGTAACAGTTTGTATCAAGCTCCTGGGTCTGTCTTCACGGTGCACGTACTGCACGCGATCGCAAATGTAATTGGTACATAATTGACATAATATTTATAAACCTAACTTAGCTTAAGATTTAACGACTGATCAATGTAACGACATACAGTTAGAATTGTACGTGCTTAAAAATACGATAAAAAACTAAGTACACCAGAAAGATAGCATCGTAATAATAAGTTATATCGCCATTTTTGCCATTAAACGGTACATGCGTTGTTTTCTTAATTGAATTTAGATATGGTTTGGTTAATCGAGGTCTGGCGGACAGACTTGAGAGAAATAACAAAAAAAGATAGAGTTATGATTTCCATGCACTTCTACTTATCATCCAGTAACTATTTATCAAGTTTGAAGTAAATCCATCGTGCTGTTTTTATTTTTTTTGTTGGGATCTTTTTCGGAAATGAACAGGGACGTAGGCATGTAACTAAATTTCCGTACCTAGAGTTATGGTTCGTGCAGACATTTCTATTTATCCACAGGTACGAACACATTAAGTTTGACGTGAGTTCATCCGGTAGTTTATTCGTTACTATACGTACAAGAAAAATCAACGATGGAAGATAACTGACACAAACGTTAGTAGAAATATGTTTAGTGTCCCTGCCATTCTACTAATTGACAGACACACATTTACCAAGTTTGAATGAAATCGAGTTATTTTCCGGATTAGCAAGTCTGACGAACTGACAAAGCGCCGACTATATACACCACCTTTTGAGGGAGCATAAAACATGGTTGAAATAAAGGGAAACTATTACAAGGTGGTTTTATGAGAATAACCATGTACTGTGAAATTTTAACCTGCCAATTAAAAGGCACAAATACTAAAGTTAAATGTAAAAGCGACAAACGCAAATGGGGTGGGGGTGGGGTGGGGGTGGGGGCCTGGGGGCTGGGGGCAGCAATCGCCGTTTTCATTACATGTATTTGGGAAAATATTACATGTGCTAATAAAAAGTCATGAAATTTTCTCACTTTTTACATTATTGGTATTGATCGCAGAAAGAAAGGAGATGAGATAGAATTTAATTTCAGTTGCATTATAAACTTTTGATATATTCAGGCTAAGATCAAGTTAATGTTTGTGTAAAATAATTTTCTTTCACATTAAACCTTAGAGTGTCAAAACCAATTAAAGCAAATTAGCCACATTGAACGTCATAATATTGAACAGTTCATGTACATGACAGCAAAATACATGTTCTATGGTGTGTTACAACACAAATATAATTTTTCGAAATTTTGTAGAATGATAGAAACATTGTGAAGTAGTTGGAACAGTGCTGTTTCTTTGTTGGCGTTTTATTGTTTTTGCTGATTTTTCGCTAGGAGCTCGATACACAGTCTATACACATAACAACATGTTGCTAAAATAAGTTGTAGCCAGGGCAACCGTACAGCAAAGAAATGCTGCAACACGTATAAAACATATGTCTAGTTTTTATAACAATGGGTAAAAACTGACATCATAAAAGCAGTCTATATGATACGAACCAGGACAGTCGACCTATGTAAAGGTCCTTGATACGAATACGAATGCTATTTTAGAAACCGCGAAGACCTTATAGTACCAATTCGTGTGTTGTAGACCTGATTTGAGCTAAACATGCATTTAACTGTCAAGTCTGGTGTGGATATTCAATTCTTTGTTTTAAAAAGCCATTTTGATTATTTAACTGCATTATTTCTAAGTCGCAACCTAACTTTCTTCATATGTGCAGGAACTACTTGACGATGTAGGAAGACAGAAGCATGTACCGGAAATCTCGGTGTGTTTTTGATTCCTTTCCGAACGTGTACGGAAAGGGCCGGAGATGATGCGACCGTTAGGTCCATTTATTTGGATTACTCGACCGTAATATCCGACCGTAACCTTTCTTTTTTATCAACTTACAAATTCTGACACAAGGTAAGTCAGAATCAATATTAAAGTGATTCGCATTGTTAATGTAACAGTGTCAATATGTCAGGGGTTAGCTTTTTGTCTTATTGTCTTACTGTGTGTTTGTAGTGTGTTGTCACCTGTCTTTCTTCACTGTTTGTAAATTATAAAGCTATCTCTAAATAAACGAATCATTTTTAGACTACATTTATTAATTAACTGCTATTCATAATTTAAACATAAGCCTAAAGCATTTGGTGGAGACAACCTTTAATAATTTAACCTCTCACCTTCGCACCAGTACGCATGCGCAGAACGTATATTACGGCAGTGTGGCTAACAGTGTGTTTGTGTGTGTATTTAAAACGACTTCTGTCATCCCATTAAAGTATCTTTAACATTTCAGGGTGTCACATCTTTATGGCACTAGTTGTACTGTTGTTATATATGTGTCCAGTGCTACAAATTAGACGAGCATCAAGTGTTTGTGTAAAAATACTTTCTAAGAAGGTCTGTCAAGCATTTGAAATGACACTATTTTAGATTCTAGAAGTCAACACTCTCCTTGTGGGAGCATGCCGTCATACCATCTAACACTACTTGTACCTGTGGTTCTCACTCAAATATAGATTGTCTTTGTCGCAGAGAATACAAACTGTTTGGAGCAGCTTCTGAAATGTCCCTAGGCCTCTCTACCACGGCTAGTACCTCTGGTGCTTGGTCACTTTGCCCCCCCCCCCCTCCGCACGTCGGAAAAAATCCTATCCTGGATCCGCCTCTGGGTTGAGGTTTACCTTAGAAATCAATATCAAATACCGATATCCTTATAAAATTCTCGAAACAAGAAACGCATTGCTTCAGCAACGACCCCATACACACAGTGTATGCAAATATCTGTTATTATCGACCGTGACCACTACTGGCTACGTTTTTCTATAAGTATAACACACTTGTATCAGACCACTGATGAACGAGTTAGTACTTACTGCCACAATTGCCCCGCTAGTCTGAAAACTTTTGGTGACTTCCTTTCGAGATAGGAATTTAGCCTTCAAACTATAGACGATTAATCACTGCAGTAACTTTAATATGTTTATTTTATAAACTTAAATTATTGTACATGTTGTTGATAAGTTAATTAAGCTAAGGTTAATCTACATCAATAGCAACTGGTAATGTCTAATGCTGAGTTTAACAAAGCAATGTGGATGTTATTTTAATAAATCTATGATTGCAATAAGGTAAGAGAGTAATGCAGGCAAATCTACAACATGCTTTAATGTATTACAAAAAGTTCATCTGATTGCTTTCACAATTCGCGTGGTAAACGGTGTGAAAATTAATAGACTAAGTATAAGAAAATAAATTATAGTTCAGTGCCGTAGTTTATATAAGTGGTTTAAAATATAAACAAGGTCTAAATTATATACACAAAATCCTCACCAACCCCACGCACTTTTAAAAAGGTATTTCTTGTTATTTTTATTCAAATACAGGTATATAATTTCGAGCAATATACTTTCTTCAAATTAGAGTAAACCGCTGAAGTACCAGTTTACAATTATGTGTTTTTTTAAGGTAAAAATGTGGTAAATGAAAAAAATTGTTAAAGGGACAAAACTCGTTAAAGACAAATCGACTGAACAATTGACGCCGTTATCGACCCTGGCTACAACTTATTCTGCCGACACGTCATCGAATGGACTAATATCGCTGTGCATGGGATCGGCGTCTATATGTAAGCTTTCCTGCAAACGTCCTACGGGTGGCACCATGTTTTCCTATAAACAGATAAAATGCGGCGCTGTCATGCATTGAATTTCGATCATTATAAAACTTTTGTGAGTATCAGAATTAAATTGATTGTACTTTAAAAGGTTGCTCCATCATTACCTGTCACTTGAAAACTTGAAATTGTTTATGTTCCGTATGTGTATGAATGATTTATTGAAGTTAAATTGCATTTGTTACGATGATGTACTATATTGTACAAGTCAAATGTTATGCTCTTTTCCGTTGTTTGCCTTGTTCGTTACTGCATGAAAATTAGACTGCATTGTAAATCTTTTAATACCAACAATGTTTTACTGTTTGTTTCTTGGTCGGTTTGTTGTTCGGCAAAATTGTTCCATTGTTGAACAGGACCCCAACGATGATTTCCGGTTTGACAAGAAAAGCGATTTCTTTCCTCCTAACAAATTGAAGCAGGGTTAATGTACGTAGTTTTATTTGTCAGATGCACATATAAAAAGTTTCCACAAAGTCTGAAGTTGTGAAAAATATATATTGTTGGCAATTTAATCATATAAGATATAATGTCATATAACGCCCCCCCCCCCCCCCCACACACACACACGTTGCGTACGTATACACACAGACGCACGCACGCACGCACATAAACACACACAAACACGCAAACACACACACAAACGTGCGCACGCACGCACACACATATTCAATATCCATTTTTGATCAAGCAATGCAGTCGATATGTACCACGTTCTCATGGTACAGAACAGAAAACATAGCTGTATTGGACAGTACATCGTCCATATATATTACGTTATTGAAGTATATTTCGAAAATACATTACCAGTCATTTCATGTTAAACATTTTTATCATTGTTATTTATTGGCATTCCAGAAAATGGAAACAAAGGGCAGTTTCTCAAATACAGATTATATTGGACTTTCATAAATTTTCATAATATGCGTCTGCGCTATATTTAGTCTACAGTTTTGACGACGCTCACACGTTATCTGAAGCTCAACGAGCTTTTATTTATTGCACCACACACTGATTTTAAAATGCAATTATATGTACACAATTGGAAACTGTTATCATTGTATCATTATCAGTTAATATCTGGATTGACTAAAAGATAGTAGGAAGGGAAGATGAATTCAGCAGTTGCTCCTATTTAGATCCGTACGATAGCTGCAGAATTTGTTCAAATACCTTCGTGTGATATTTTCCGGATCTGTACACCATTCTGCCATCTGGTGTTTGGTGAGGAGGACACACCATGTTTTGCTGAGGTTCTTATACTCCAGGTTGTCTAGTATGACAAACAGCATGTTTTCATTGATCCGGCCAAGATGGCGGTCCATGGCGATGGTCAGCTGAAAAACAACAACAAACAAACTATTCCTCGGCCAGAAAGTGGTCAGATACCCACCACGGACCACTGGTGCAAATTTTCCGTCATAATATCTACCCTAAGATCACCGAAGGTAGCGTCCTTGAGTATACAGCTGACATTCATTTTACTCCTTGACAAACTTTCGCACGTAGTCATTGATAAAATTACAAACTTAGTGATGGTTAATGAAATGCGCTCGCAAGATCCTGAGTACGATTTACATACGGATCACCTCGGCTACTAGTATTTTAATTTCAGAAATAGGCCTCGGAGGTCATATAGCCCCGGCAAGATGGCACCCAATCACTAAAGACAATTATACAATATCTGTAGGCATGACACGTCGCTAAATGACACAGTTACCACAACATATTGAAGAAAAAAATGAAAGAGAGAGAGAGAGGGGAGAGAGAGAGGAGGGGAGAGACAGAGAGACAGAGAGAGACACAGTGAGAGGGAGAGAGAGAGAGAGAGAGAGAGAGAGAGAGAGAGAGAGAGAGAGAGAGAGAGAGAGAGAGAGAGAGAGAGAGAGAGAGAGAGTCTATACGCAGTCTATATGATACGAACTAAGATAGTACATGCCTGTATTGTTGTTGGATACAAATAAGTAAAAATGATATTTTTGAAATCGCGCGGACCATACATTACCGAATGGTGTTTTTAGCCCTGATTTAAGGTGAATACTTGCGTTTAACAGTAAAGGTCAGAAGTGGATAACCAATGCATCACTTGTCCAAAATAAGCCATTTTCATTATTTGATTGCGTTATTTCTAGGTGGCAACTTAACTTTCTTTAAATGTGCAGAAAGGTACTTTACGATGTAGGAAGATCGAAGCACGTACCGAAAATCACGGTGTGCCAATACTCGTATCTTCTATGATATTTTCCGAACGTGTCTGACTAAAAGCTAAAGACGATTCGAATAGCCGAATTATTGACAAGGTTTCGGAGGATTTCGGGTTTTCACTTCATTTGATTTCAGACATTTAATAATGAAGTTAATACTGAACTATCGGCTGTTTTTTCACTACGGCAATGCGAATGGACATCTTGTTATCTAAAATCTTATACAGTTCATTCGTTTAGGACAGCTTTATATATTTAGAAACACCGTATATGATTTGCAGACAATGGGGACGCACATACATATATTCTTGGCCAGTTTGATAGATTTGGATTATCAAACTGATTTTTCTTGTGGATCTATTTTGTCTTAAAACCATAATAGATCAGGTGAAAAGTCGAAAGGGTTGTCAACCATGTTCAACCACGTCATGACATACGAATTTAAAAAAGTCGATTTCAGTGTGAACGTCATTTGTCTCTTCCATTAGGCTGACAGTATTGATAAACTTGGCGGTGTTGCTTTTGGAACCCTCTGTACTTGTTATCCAGTTACCGTCTAGGTTAAGAGTTTGCTAACTATGGAACTTTTCTAAAAGAATTTGGGAAATTTGACTTTGGCCTAGCTTAATTTGGACAATATTTAAACAACTAGGTTGCTTTTATCAGATTTAAATACTTGACTTAATGTCAGTGCTGTCAACTAGACCATTTGACGGCGGACAGTACCATTACATGCGTAATATTGTTAAGATAAGGTGTTAAAGTTTTGGAAGACATGCGTATTAGTGTTACTGGCTTGAAATAGAAATTCTGTTATATACAATAATTTAAACTGTTTTAAGCAAGCAATTTTATGGCTAATGAAAACAAATTGCGCTTTGTGAAAGGTCTATATTCTAGAACTAGTACATTTCAAATGTATTTTAGAATCTCTCAGAAGACTATAACTTCTTAAATACAGAATCTCCACACGAACAGGTAAATAGTTATGAAATAATCTTATACGGCCCACAAGCAACTTTCGGTTTAGTTGTTTTACAACAAAATGTGTTGGACCATTTCTCTAACCTGTTCTGACAGCCACTTCCACAAACCTCTCCACACATCTCCATGGAAACATCATAGCATCGTCGGAACCTTTGATATTTATATTCCGTTATCACTACATACATGTACCGTGGCTTAATTGTATGAAGCATTTGATTGGCTCCGTGTTCAAAACGGCACGGAACTTTAGCATATGAAATGATTACAATTTGTATATAGTAGGCATACTATTTTTGCATAATATTATTAAAGTTCCATCGGCCGCACGTTAACCAGCCTTTTTTTCAACAATAATCTAAATACTAATGTAAACGGTACATCAGAACACTAGAGGGATAAGACAGGTGTAATTTATTGGGACGTGTATATAATGTATATACTATTTACATTGAATGAAAGTTGTTAACCTCACATACTTTTAAAGGCCCTAAAAAGGTAGCCGTTGTGGTCCGTCGGAATGAAAAACTACTCACATTGGATACAAATTTTTAATCTTAAAATCTTGTTTAAAACCCCTTTTTTTATTTTTAAAATTGTAATATTTAAATTTTCATGTGGTGTTCCCACACCAAAATACTAAACCCGAAGAGGTGCCGGAAAATGGTTATTTTTATATTTTTGAGTAGGCGATCCTTTCAACTAATGACCGTTAAGAAAACGGTGGTCCGGTACATTCGACATAAAAACTGTAACTGTGCACCCTGCAGTACAGAAAATTACTATACGTAATGCAAATTTTATTATTTTATTTCGTAGAAGCATTACAAACCGAAGCCACATGATTTACTAACCATCTTTATTAAAAAAAAAATAACTAGTATCACTACATACATCATGTCCAGACAGATCCATTATATCATCATCATACCTCATGTTCAAAAGGAAATAACTCTAAGCTAAGCTTCAATTTTAAATGATTATCATGAATTTTTAAGTTTATTTACACTTTTATCTAAACAACATAGCTAAGAGCAACCCTCACGCCATAAGTTATCTTCTGTGATATTAATTTTTAACCAACTTGAAACTAATGCTCGCCAAAATAATTCACAATTAACGGCGAGGGTTAATAAGTCCAAGTAAGTATGTAAGTGCGGTCATCTTGACATTGACGAAAAGTTTTCAATTGACTAATAACGTCGATGTATGAGTGAACGTGAGTTCTGACTATTACATCATATTAGGCCTTCTAATTGGCATTGATGCACTTTGTCGTTGTTTTTAAACATTTACTCGTGCTTAGTTTAGTATTAGGCGAAGATCAGAGATTAAAAACAAATGCTTCAAAGCAAACACATTAATTAAGTTAATTAACAATGAAACTATTATTAAAAGGTGTCACTTATCTGTTATTAAAAGCAGTCACGCTGGTGACAGTTATTCTCACTGAGTCCATGTCGGCTATTTCACCGTGGGAATAGTCATTTGATGAAAACAGAACAGGGAAATGGGAAATGATATATAATACAACACTTGCAATTAGAAACCGAATCTTTGGACAAGTTCAGTTTATCTTCCGTTGATTCAGTAAAATCTAAAAATAGGCATGTTTTTAGTAGTTTGTTCGTCTTATATAAACTTTTATATACACTTTGTAGTATTTTATATTTTGTCAAAATAATATCGTGTCTAGTCATAAAACAAATTTTAATTAAGTTCAAAATACTTATTCACATTACCCATATATTTCATTTTGATTACATCAAATTAAGCAGTGTACCTTGAGGGCTTTAGGGTAAATATCGTTTTTGTTCGAACACATATATAAATGAAAACAATTATAAAAAAATGAATTATTAAAGCCAATAAACAAATGCACAAATAAATAAATAAATATTTATATAATTTTATATGTAACATTTTATACTCCTACTATAACTACTACTACTACCACTACTACTACTACTACTACTACTACTACTATTACTACTACTACTACTACTGCTGCTGCTGCTGCTACTACTACTACTACTACTAATAATAATAATAATACTCATACTACTTATTCTACTACAACTACAACTTCTACCACTATCACCATCACCATTGCTACTACTACTACTACTACTACTACTACTACTACTACTACTACTACTACTACTACTACTACTACTACTACTACTACTACTACTACTATTACTACTACTACTATTACTACTACTAATACTACTGATACTGCTGCTGTCGCTACAACAACTACTACCACTACCACCACCACCACTACCAATACTACCACTACTACTACTACCACTACTACTACTACTACTACTACTACTACTACTACTACTACTACTACTACTACTACTACTACTACTACTACTACTATTACTACTACTACTACTACTATTACTACTACTACTTCTTCTACAACTACTACCACCATCACCACCACGACTACCAATACTACCACTACTACTACTACCACTACTACTACTACTTCTACTACTACTGCTACTACTACTACTACAACTACTACTACTACTACTATCACTACTACTACTACTACTACTACTACTACTACTACTACTACTACTACTACTACTACTACTACTACTACTACTACTACTACTATCACTACTACTACTACTACTACTACTACTACTACTACTACTACTACTACTACTTCTACTATACTACTTCTACTACTACTGACACTGCTGCAGTCGCTACAACTACTACTTCTACTACTTCTAATACCACTACCACCAACACCACCACACCCACAACCACTACTACTACTACTACTACTTCTACTACTATTACTACTGCTGCTACTACTACTACTACTATTCTACTACTACTACTACTATTACTAATGCTGCTGCTGCTACCACTACTACTACTACTACTACTACTACTACTTCTACTACTACTACTATACCACTACTACTACTACTACTACTACTACTACTACTACTACTACTCCTACTACTACTACTACTACTACTACTACTACTACTACTACAATACTACTACTACTGCTGCTGCCGCTACTACTTCTACTGCTACTACTTTACTACTACTACAACTTTTACTGCTACTACTACTACTACTCTACTACAATTGCTACTGCTACTACTACTACTGCTAATAATAATAGCAATAATTGTTAAGAAATACATAATTAAGATCAATTAAAGTTAAACCGTTTTATAAGAGTTGTTTTATTCATTTTTTCATCAAATATTTTATCATAACTATTTATTACAGCATTTTAAGAGCAAGCGCAATTTATCTTCATTTTATATTAAATATTATTATATTGTTCCGATTGCAAAGGTGGCATATTCTTGCATTAACGTCAGTTGTATACCACCATCTCCTTATTATCTCCCTTAGAATATTTCTGTACCAGTTCCAATTGTTGTAAGGGTACCAATCTGTCTTTTTATAGAATAATGTATGGACTTATGCAGAAATCATGCCCAAATTTCCCAAAGCAGTGGTAAGATTATTACATAATTATATTTAATACTGGCAAACTATCGGATTCCACCTTAAAGAAAATTTAATTATTGATTCATTCAGTTTGATCGTCTGCTCCTACACGAAGGGTCGTACTGCCTCAGCTACAATTGGCCTGATTTTATTATGCAAAGTACACTGTAATGTATTAAGTTTTTTTTCTACAATTTAAAATACATTTTTATTTACATTAAATCAGTTTCTTCTAGAACATTCTTTAATTATTAAGTATATTGGATAGTGATCTGTTTACACATACATCCAATAAATGGGATAATGGTAGGTTTAAACAAGTGCTTTATTCTCAAGCGTTCAAAGCGATACCTTTTTCAAAATTTGTATTGAGATTATGTTATAAACAGCCTTTATTTAAACTATAATATAACTGTATAGAGCAATTATGCACGTATCTCCCAAAACAGGGATACGATGTTCTTACAAGTATTAAATAGGCAAACTGTCAGACGCCATGCTTAACCTTGCACTCAAGTCAGAATTGTTTTCTCTTAAGATCCACACCATTGCACTCTTAATCTCAATTGTGACGTGCATGCTCTCCCCGAAATCACGTCAAATACAGAACAGAGTAAGTGTTACTAATTAAAGACCGACCACTCAAAACGTTGTAACACGAAAGCAGGAAGCCTATGACGTCGTTCCTAAGTGCCTTATCAATAATGTGAGTGCGCGGGCTACAGTAAATACATGCACTTGTAGGTCACTCTGTTGTTAATGATACGGCCCCATAAAATGTTATGACAAAGAATAGCAACACTTGAATTTTAAATTGTACGTTTTACCTAAAATACTTGATATAAAACTGTATACTATGAATAGTAATCAGCAATTCAAATAATTGTGCGAGTCGTACCTTTAAACGACATGTTCTGTTCTGTTAGCACATGTCTGTCGATCTCTGCTCGAAAAGAACAGAAGCATGACTGCACCTGGCTCCTAGAATAGTTAAATATCTTAAAACAATGCTTTGAATTTACACTGTAAATTATCCGCTAATATAATGGCCGCATGGTAAAAATGTATAATATCTTTAAGGTCCATGTATTGCAAGTAATGTAATTACGTTGTTTACGAGCTTTTGTTTTGTTTTTGTTTTTTGTTTTGCTTTTTTTTTCAATGAGAATAAACAGGTTGGTTTTACCTTAATCATGATTTAAAAAGTGTTTAATGCAGGGAAATCACAAATACTGCTAAATAGCAATTTATTTAAAAATTTCATTTCCTGAACATTCATCCACTTTTTCATAATATTTACAACCTCATTGCTAACTGCTATAAGACAAGAAAGGAGGAAGTTTGGAATGTGGTGGTTCTAGAGCTGGCAATGGCTACGAATTGTACGTTGTTCGGTATTTTCTGAAGCTTAAGATTCCAGTATAGTGGAAGAAGTTTCAGGGGTTTCGATTAAAACTTGATATTGAGTATCTGTACATATGTTTAATTTTTATGACAGTAATGGGTGTATAAATGTCAATTTCCATTGGAAACATCTTCGGCCGTTTTCGTACACATTCGGAATAACAAAATCGAAAGTAAATGTATTGGCACACCTGAATTTTGTTGACGCTTTTAATTCCAGTACCTTAAAGGGAGTTTATTTCGATTTGAGCTTAAAGGTGGTATCCTACAGTTTGCCTATATCAAATGCATATAACAATATCGTTCCAATGCTTTGGGGGTATTTGGGCATACTTTTTGTAAAACCCATACTTTAGTCTTTTTAATTACGATTTTGAACACTCACTATTAGATAGAACTAATCACGATAAAAATCACTCTAAATCTGTATTGTTTTCAACCGTATAAAAAGCTCAATAGTGGCCTCTGCTAAAAATAGATATCGACGTCAAAGTGGATTACCCGTATGACTATATAACGTGATCTCAAAAGTAAGTGGTCACGTGGTTTTGTCGGTTTAAAAACAGCTATATCTGCAGCGTGGCTCGGATAGGAAATACCTGTTTGCAATGACGAGTGGTCATTTGTGCCTGACTATTCACACAGATCTAGGACATCAATGAACAGCATTTGCAGGACTTTTTCAGGTAAAAATGATTGTTTTTGTTTGCTGTGTTGTTGTTTTTTATGGTTGTTTTTTTTGTTGTTGTTTTGTTGTTGTTTTTTTGTTTTTTGTTTTTTTTGTGTTTTTTTTGGGGGGAGGGGGGGGGGGGGAGGGGGGAGGGGGGTTCTTTTTAGAAAAGAAATTGTGGTCCAAACTGTCGCGTACCACCTTTAATATTGACAATCTGCTATATCTGTTATGGTTATCAATGGCCTTATGTATGACAACGTTGGTGTGTTGTAACACCGAGTGGTGGATAATTCCTGTAGTAAAAACAACAAACGAAACAATTATATTTATGGCTTTTTACACGTATACAAGAGTACACGACGCATGCAGCTGTGTCCAACAGGCTAGGTCTTTTATGAGTTATATTTATATTTAATATGTGTAATTTAAGCTTTCATTTATATTTATAATCTATGTACAAAGTTGGCTTGTTTTTATTAGAGATAAAAAGGCAGGAATCTGTATGAGAAATATAACAATAAGATCAAGCATTGTTGCACACTAGATAGTCATATATACATGTGTTGTAGCAATGCATATATCTAAACAATATGACCTAAATTTTTCATTTTGCCTAATGTAGATTGAGTAGTATGGATTTAGAAGATAATTATTGCAAGTATTTTTCCAAAGTGCTCACAACGTTTGTGATGGAATAAAGAGGTCCGTTTTAAAGTTATTCTAAACATTTAGAGATTGAGTAGCGCCCAAATAATCAGTAAAGCAAACTTTACGTAGCAGGTTGGTAAAAAGGAAAATTAAAACCATTTAACGTAACAATCTTTATTGAAATATACAGTTTGAACAAATCAAATAATGACACAGAAAATATATCAAAATCAAAATACAATACTAAGCAAGCAGAGAATTTACAGAAAGTCTGATTACATTTACCAGGACCTAAAAGTCAAACAAGTGTATCAAATGCATTTAAACAACAGAGACAATAAATGAATAAGCATATAATAGACAGCTTTTCTCTCGGAACATTATTAGCGAATTTTACGGTCATTAATTATTCTTTGCGTGCACACAGTATTTCTGTTATACCTTTATCAAATAACGTTCCTTTAATTTGTGTCTTTTTTTCTTTTTTTGGTTTAGAAAAAAAAGTTGTCATAATTGTTTTAAACTGTGTGTATTACTATGTTTTCCGCAAGGGTCAAACGACATTTTGGCTGAAATTTAATAAACTATGCAAACAAAACGATTTAAACATTAAACACACACACACACACACACACACACACACACACACACACACACACACACACACACACACACACACACACACACACACACACACACACACACACACACACACACACACACACACACACACACACACACACACACACACACACACACACACACACACAAACAAACAAACAAACAAACAAACAAACAAACAAACAACCGCAAACTTATTAAAAAATTATAAATAAAAAATAATCAAAAAGCCATTTCCTGTGAGGTCTATGCATTTACGGAAATATGATAATCGCATTAACACATTAACCCTTAATCGCCGCAATATAAACTATGTACTTCCTTTCTAAGTTCCGCTTCTGCACTGTTTACAGCTGGCCCATTGAAATCGCCCCTTAAACCACGCCCTTGACAGGCCAGGGCCAACCCTGACAAACAATGAACTGCCAAATGCATGTAACACGCTGTTTAGCATAAATAACTGCACATCATATAAAACGGGTAATCATAAACGCAATTTTTATCATTCCTCCATTTGTCTAATACTTACTAGAATGTTGGGCTTACGTTCTTTTTCTTTTGTTTAGGAACACGAACTAGCCACTCAATGTCAGAAATGCTTGCTAACAATAATAATATTAATAAAAACAATTCATAGATAATAGTTCGTTGGTTAAAACAATAGATAATATTAATAGGTGGCATGCGGAAATAATAGAGCTACTTTCATGTCGATAGCCATAAGTGGTACAATTATTTGTAATTCATATCGTCAGGATAAGCACAATGTCAACAGCTTGTTTTAAGGAAAAGATTTTGTTGTTATATTTATTTATTTATTTATTTATTTATTTATTTATTTATTTATTTATTTATTTATTATGCGTCAACAACTCATTTAAATAAACAAATCCATCGGGGGAAAACACATTAAGGTATGACAAATGTTCATGGGTCTAAGCTAACATTTTCAGCAATTGTTGCATATTTTGCTAACCTTTATATACTTTGCTGTATAAAAGCATCATGTCCCCATGAAATTTGACTTGATGCGAGTCGGGGAGCCACCCGCTGTTTATACATAATATATACAAACATACATACATATGGCATGTGTCAAAACAATAAGAGCTCTTTAGATGCAGCAACAGCTAGCAATAGAAATAACATTTATTTCAGCGATAGACAGAAAAACAGGATTAAACATAAGTTACTAATTTTTATTTCAATCAAAGAAGGCATAAAAACATTATATATATATATAATTAATATTATATAAACCGCAAAAAAAAAAACATTTGAGAATTTCAAAAGAACATAATCGAAATACTAAAACATTTTACATAAAAGTATGCAAACAGGTACGTGGCAGGTCCTCAATGTAAAAAAAAAAAACACCTTATAATGCAGGAATTATTAATAATAAAATATATTAAATTAATTAATACGCTCTTTGTTTATACTGCAATGGTAAAAATGTAATTTCCTTAACAAAGACTTCAAATACGTATATGTGTACATGAACAGGCAAGTTCCAACAATTTAACAATTGCCATTCCCCTAAAAAATGACATAAACATGATATAACATGGTTATAGGACAAAGTACATGTTTATACATGTAGTTTATACGAACATAATTCGGATTGTAATAAACGAATCTACCCGGTTTTATTGCAATGAAACTGAAATGAAAATAACATAAAACTAAAATGTGTAAGCTTAGTATCCTAATGTTTTCTTACATTATAACGGATCTTTTTGTGTTGCCTTGACGACTAACGTCTTATCACACACATATAGTGTTACTTACAGTGTGTTTAAACTTTATTGGTATATTTTAACAATAACAAAACTGTTAAAACTTTATAAATTTAAACTCTAGAAAAAAGATAGATTAATTAGAAAATGTATCCATCATAATCAGTAAAAAGGTCTTTGTTTTCGCATAATGACATCAGAACTACAGTAAAAACTTAAGTCGTTATTTATCACATGATGTCCGTACAAATTTCTTTGTTATAACTGATTAAATATCTGGATAACTGTACAAGTAATGATATTAACATAATTGTCCAATAACGCAAGTGAGCGTCCCTGGTGACGCCTA
Source organism: Sinonovacula constricta (assembly GCA_007844125.1). NCBI lineage: Eukaryota > Metazoa > Mollusca > Bivalvia > Cardiida > Solecurtidae > Sinonovacula > Sinonovacula constricta. The sequence continues at coordinate 20,083,907 of CM017560.1, forward strand.
AGATCGAGCGTCGTCGTTCACAATGCTCCAGTTTCGATTTGTAGATTTGTAGATTGAACATGCTGAAGACTAAGACATAGAACTAATGAAACACAGATCACTTTAAGATTCTCCACGTTCAGCCATAAAACTTAAACGAACGCAACAAAGCTTCTATGTTAAGTTCAGAACCTGATTCCATGTGTTCATTTGGTTAACAGTGGGGCTATTTAATTGCCAGAATAGCATATCTATAAAACTTATGTGTGTCTTTATATTTATATCAACAGTCGAAATCAGAGTCTTGAAATGCCCTCATTTCAGACATTAAAGATTGTTTTGTTAAAAGTCAATAGTCAGCATGAGCAACCCTTCGTTTACGTCTTTCATAGCAAACTATAAACATAAATGTTTATCCGACAACATCATAATTAAAGCTTACATCGTTTATTTTGTGCAATAGCACAAGTGTTTCAATTAAATATAAAAGTTGCTTAACTGTTATCAGTACATGGTTAACTTTTGACGTATCTACAATGAGACACAAAACAACACTATCTTTGTAATTTTTTGTCCTGTTTTGGTACAAAACGTTGTGTTACAGTTGAAATAAAACACACATAGAAGTGACTTATTTCGTCATGGTCAATTGATCGTGTTTGGATTGGGAGAATTGTGTAACAGCTGCAGAAGTTGCTGTTCAAAGACTTTTCGTTTGATATTTTCCGGATCTGTACACCATTCTGCCGTCTGGTGTTTAGTGAGGAGGACACACCATGTTTTGCTGAGGTTCTTATACTCCAGGTTGTCTAATATGACAAACAGCATGTTGTCATTGACATGGCCAAGATGGCGGTCCAAGGCGATGTCCAGCTGGAAAAGACATTGTCCCTCGGCCAAAAAATGGTCGGATAACACCACAATGGTGGAAGCACAGCTGTAGATGGCTTCGGCCATGACATCAAGCATTGAATCCCCGAGTGGAGCGTCTCTCTGCCGAATGTACAACCGGAAGTCATTTGTCTCTTCAGAAAACTTTCGCAAGTAGCCATGAACAAAATCACCATCTTCATCATGGTAAATAACATATACCCTTGTCGACAGATCCGGATGACCGAGTAGTGGTTGGGTTTCCGGTGATTTCGCTTTGCTATATCTTTTGATTTTGATTTTCAAATACCGAACGTACCAGATGTTTCTTTGCACAATAAAAACTACAACAAGAAGCACAAAACAAAATGAACCAATGGCAATGGCAATGTTCATGAACAGCTTGTTGTCCAAAATTGTACAAAGCTCTTCCGTCAGGGCAACATATTTTAACACTACACGATTGACAGAAGGAGGTGAAGCACAAGTGTATCTCCGTGGCCAGTTTAAAAGAGACACGTTGTCAACGCGCCCTTGTGGACCGATTTTGTTTTTAAACCATAACAAGTCACATGAACAATCGAAAGGGTTGTCAGCCAGGTTCAATTCTTTTAAATGACGAAGGAATTCTGGAGGAAAAGAATTTGGTGTAATGGTCATTATTCTGTTACCTTGGATAGACAGCTCCAAGATGCTAGTGATGTTGTTGAAAGAGCCGTTAAAGTTATTTATCCAGTTGCCGTCAAGGTAAAGCTTTTGTAAGCTACTGAGGTGACCGAGGAGTTTTCTCGGTATCCGCATAAGCTTCACGCCATTCATGCTCAGTGTTTGCAGTTGTGTTAGAGGCGATAGCATTTCAACAATGGTATGGTCAGCCATGCTTTCGAAGGTATTCAAATCAATGTTAAGCAGTTCTAAATTCGGACAATATTTAAACAACTCGTTGGCGGCTTTCAAATTTGCAAACTTGATCTTATTTCCATCCAGTCTTAGTTGCCTTAAACTAGACGAATTGAAGGTGAACGGTCTTATGTTTGAACGCATTAACCACGGCATTTTGTTAAGAAAAAGGCTTTTAAGTTTCGGAAGACTTGCAAAAGTGTTAGTTTCAATTTTCCTCAAAGAATTTTCAGTTAAGTGCAAATATGTAAGATTTTTTAAACAAGAAATGTCAGATTTTCTTATAATTAAAATTGCATTATCAGAAAGATCTAGGTGTTGGAGCCGTGGAAATAATGAGTTGGTCCCATTGCAAATGTAGTCAGGCACTTTTACCAGCATATTGCTTCTAAGACTTAACATATTTATCCATTGACTTTTCATAATTTTGTAATCGTGACACGAAGCTTCTATTTTATTGTTCTCAACTGCCATATGGCTGATCCTAAGTGCATCAAAATCATTCCAGTTTATTTCAACAACTTTGTTATATTGCAAATCAATTTTAGTTACAATAAAATCTATCATGTTTGCAAACAATTCTGTTGACTGAAGATTGATCTCTTTGAGAGTTAACGAATCCATGTTCTTATTTGGAAGCCTAGCAAGAACTTTTTCCAGATCGGACTTGGAGACATTTTTATGATAGCTCAAGTCTAGTTCCTGCAGTGCCTTTAAATCTAAAAACGAATCCTCGTCGATGGTTTCCATTCCATTGGTGTTAAATTTAAGCGTTTTCAGGTTAAGCTTACTGATATTCTTGAAGGTTTCTCTTGATACTTTGGAGATAGAATTGTTGCGAAAATAAACTTTCTCCACCCATTGTGGTAGTTCCGGTATATAGGTTTGCGGATGACCCTTGTATGGTCCACAAGTTGCTAGTTTGGTGTCATTTCGACAACAACATGTTATGGAGCATTTTTCAAACCCTTTTTTACACCCCTTTCCACACACTTCCGTCAATAAAAACAATACACTCGCAAAACAAATCCCTTTTAGCACCATTTTAAACGTTTTCAGGAAACACTGATCCACTTTTTCAGATGTATCAAAGCGACTACGGATCCAGTTTATGTATGTCTTTTCGTCAAAGTACGCATACTGACGTTTACACTCTCCACTGAATCAATGACAACAATAACTTACAACAATGCCAATACTCTCTTTCTTGAAATAAAAAAGGGAGTGCTGTTTACAATGAACAATACAGTACAACAAATTGTTGATTGTCTATCATGTGATAGAGAAAGGTAAGATAAGTCTTTTAGATTTCTCACACAATAGACCAGAAAGAAATTGTCTATTATCTTCCGTGTAAGTATTCAAAATACTTCTTAACCTTATGCTTGGTGTTCTTGTTTTCAGCGGAACACTATTGGATTTTAGCGTTGATAAAATATGTAGTAAAGTATAGTAGCGTCCTGATTAACGACTATATAAGGAAGAAATTACTTTATAACGTAAGCATGCCATCTCAAGAGGGAAGCCATGTAAGTTTAAAGTACAAATTTGTTTAAGACCTCTGAAGATATATTTATTGAAAATGTTCATTTCCTAAACATTCATCCACTTTTTTCATAATATTTACAACTTCATTGCCAACTGCAGTAAGACAAGTGAGAAATTTGGAATGTAAGAGGTAGTTCTAGCTGACAATAGCAATGAATAATAAGTTGTACGGTATTTTCTGAAGCTTATGATTCCAGTATAGTGGAAGAAGTTTCAGGGGTATCGATTTAAGCTTGATATTGAGTATCTGTACATATGTTTAATTTTTATGACTGTAATGGGTGTTTAAATGCCAACGTTGATGCTTTGTAAAAACCATTCGAAACATCTTCGGCCGTTTTCGTACACGTTCGGAAAACAACTTCGAAAGTAAGAGTATTGGCACGCCGGGATTCTCGGTACGTGCTTCGGTCATTCTACATCGTAAAGTAGCTCCTGCACCTTTACAATAGTTAAATTGCCACTTAAAAATAACGCTATCAAATTATCAAAATTGTTTATTTTTACCAATATAATTGTTGCAGTATATGTATTTCACATTGTTTGTGATAGTGTCTTTCTCCCCATCTCTTTTCTCCCTTCTCTCTCTCTCTCTCTCTCTCTCTCTCTCTCTCTCTCTCCCTCCTCTCTCTCTCTCTCTCTTTCCCACTCTCTCTTTCCCTCTCTCTCTCTCTCTCTCTCTCTCTCTCTCTCTCTCTCTCTCTCTCTCTCTCTCTCTCTCTCTCTCTCTCAACGTCCCAAATGTTTAAGAAGTATAATATAGCTTAAAGTTATTTTAAACATGTAGAGATTAAGTAGGGGCCAAATAATTAGTAAAGTAAACTTTACCTAGCAGTATGGTAAATAAGAAACATTAAACCAGAGGGCGTAACAATCTTTATTGAAACATACAGCTTGAACAAATCAAATAATGACACAGAAAAAATATCAAAATCTACATACAATACTAAGCAAGCAGAGAATTTACAGAAAGACTGATTACATTTACCAGGACCTAAAAGCCAAACAAGTGTATCAAATGCATTAAAACAACAGAGACAATAAATGAATAAGCATATAATAGACAGCTTTTCTCTCGGAATATTATTAGCGAATTTTACGGTCATTTATTATTCTTTGCGTACACACAGTATTTCTGTTAGACCTTTTGTTAACAACGTTCCTTTAATCTATATACTTTGAGCAAGTTGGTTTAGAAAAGAAGTGGTCATGATTGTTTTAAATTGTGTGTATTATTATGTTTTTTCCTCAAGGGTCAAACGACGTTTTGGCTGAAATTTAATAAACCATGAAACATAAACGATTTAAACATTAAACACAGCGCCTATCAGATATGAAAACACACACACACACGCACGCACGCACGCACGCACGCACACACAAACCACACACTAAATAAATTAATTCTAATATAAAATTATAATAAAAATATAATAGTCAATTGCTTTGACGTCCATGCATTTACAGAAATATTATATCTGCATAAACTTATTAACACTTAATGTCGTAGGACTCGATTTTATATGCACCTAAATTGTTGATTTTTATCTTAGATGCATGATCATTGTAAGTGTAGACTTCTTTAATAAAATTGTGTATTCGCATTATTTAAATCAATGGGCAAAGGGAAAAAACGTATTCTAGACTTACGTAGTAACATACTTATTATCTTCTCTTGGGTCATGATCCTTGTAGATCGTTTTTCATTGGCTTATGCTTCAACCACTGATCACTCGACAACCGGTCATTTTCAAATTATTTTCCGAAATGAACCTTTTGATGTAGAAGTTTATGCTACAGGAAATTATATTTCCTTAGTTAAGTATTTTACTTTGCTGTTTAACAAATTATTATTAGTAACATTTAACTGAATGATATACTCAAGGTTTTTCAAAAGAGTATTTGTAAACTTATTTGTCTAAACTGTTTTATTTTTATAAACATGTTTAAATCATTGTGTAAAGATATTTTCCATGTAGGCTTACACTAGAGCTCGAATCGATCATGTAAATACTTTTTAACTTCATACAATGTGTAAACCATTTGTTATTTTCTATTTATAGATCGGTACTATTATGACGATCATGACTGAACCCCATCTTCCATTAAATAAATACACATTGGTAGAAAGACATTTTGTTGTTGAACTTCTTAAACTCAATTAGTCCGGTAACAATGGCGCCCAATGTAAAAGATCAATGGAATTTGGATAATATATTTTAAAACTTCTACAAGAGATGTATAGACTGGTGATTTTATCACCCAACATTGGATTGGTTTGAACTGTCGTGTACTATACTTTGCACGCATCCGTGTTATTATAACTGTGTGCTCCCGGGAGGATAAATAAAATATCTCCGCAATATAAACTACTTCCTTTCCAAGTCTCGCTTTAACACTGTTTACATTCTCTCACCAGAGGGCGTGCTACACAAGTTTCGCTTACACCTCTGTCAACGCCCGGTGTACAAGATTCTTGTACAAAATATAAATAATGAATAAAATGCTCGTGAGATTATTTTGATCTCTGTATATTTTACTTAAAATGAAAATGGGTATTTTTATTTTTTTAGAACAATGTTTAAGATATATTTTAACCCAAATTTTCGGGTAACTATTTTGCGACATCTGACAATAGAATATCACGTGTATGAGAACTACTTTTCCCGGCGTTGACAGAGGTGTAAGCGAAACTTGTGTAGCACGCCCTCTGGTGATAGAATGACACTGTTTACTGTTCGTCCATTGAAATCGCCCCGTAAACCACGCCCTTGACCGGTCAACGTCAAACAATGAACTGTCAAAAGCATGTAACACCCTGTCTTGGCATAATTATCTGAACATCATGTAAAACGGGTAATCATAAACGCACATTTTATTATTCATCCGTTTGTCTAATTCTTGCTAGAATGTCGGCTTAAGTTCTTTTTCTTTTGTTTAGGAGCACGAAATAGCCACTCAATGCAAGAACAGATTGTTAGCACTAATAATATTCATGAAAACAATTCATAGATAATATTTTCTGGGTTAAAACAATACATAATATTTTTAATAGGTGACATACGGAAATAATAAAGCTACTTCCATGTCGATAGCTAAAAGTGGGTACAATTATTTGTAATTCATATCTACATAATAAGCACATTGTTAACAGCTTGTTTTAAGGAAAATATTTTGTTGTAATAAACATTTATTTTATATGCGTCAACAACTCATTTCAATAAACAAATCCATCGGGGGAAAACACATAAAGGTATGACAAATGTCATGGGTCTAAGCTAACATTTTTAACAATTGTTGCATATTTTGCTAACCTTTATATACTTTGCTGTATAAAAGCATCATGTCCCCATGAAATTTGACTTGATGCGAGTCGGGGAGCCACCCGCTGTTTATACATAATATATACAAACATACATACATCTGGCATGTGTCAAAACAATAAGAGCTCTTTAGATGCAGCAACAGCTAGCAATAGAAATAACATTTATTTCAGCGATAGACAGAAAAACAGGATTAAACATAACTCATTAATTCTTATTTCAATTAAAGAAGGCATAAAAGCATTATATATATAATTAATATTATATAAACTGCAAAAAACAAACATTTGAGAATTTCAAAAGAACATAATCGAAATACTAAAACAGTTTACATAAAAGTATGCAAACAGGTACGTGGCAGGTCCTCAATGTAAAAAAAAACACCTTATAATGCAGGAATTAATAATAATAAATTATATTAAATTAATGAATACTCTCTTTGTTTATACTGCAATGGTAAAAATGTAATTTCCTTAACAAAGACTTCAAATACGTATATGTGTACATGAACAGGCAAGTTCCAACAATTTAACAATTGCCATTCCCCTAAAAAATGACATAAACATGATATAACATGGTTATAGGACAAAGTACATGTTTATACATGTAGTTTATACGAACATAATTCGGATTGTAATAAACGAATCTACCCGGTTTTGTTGCAATGAAACTGAAATGAAAATAACATAAAACTAAAATGTGTAAGCTTAGTATCCTAATGTTTTCTTAAATTATAACGGATCTTTTTGTTTTGCCTTGACGACCACCGTCTAATCACACACATATAGTGTTGTTAACAGTGTGTTTAAAAATTTTTTGGTATATTTTAACAATGACAATAATGTTAAAACTTTATAAATTGAAACTCTAGAAAAAGATAGATTAAGTAGAAAATTTATCCATCATAATCAGTAAAAAGGTTGTTTTCGCATAATGACATCAGAACTACAGTAAAAACTTAATTCGTTATTTATCACATTATGTCCGTACAAATTATTTTTTTTGTTATAACTGATTAAATATCTGGATAACTGTACAAGTAATGATATGAACATAATTGTCCAATAACGCAAGTGAGCGTCCCTAGTGACACCTGAGATCGAGCGTCGTCGTTTGAACGTTCACAATACTCCAGGTTCGATTTGTAGATTGGGCATGCTGAAGACTAAGACATAGAACTAATGAAACACAGATCACTTTAAGATTCTTCGCGTTCATCCATAAAACTTAAACGAACGCAACAAAGCAATATTCTATGTTAAGTTCAGAACCTGATTCCATGTGTTCATTTGGTTAACAGTGGGGCTATTTAATTGCCAGAATAACATATCTATAAAACTTATGTGTGTCTTTATATCTATATCATATCATACATCTATATCAGTCGAAATCAGAGTCTTGAAATGCCCTCATTTCAGACATTAAAGATTGTTTTGTTAAAAGTCAATAGTCAGCATGAGCAACCCTTCGTTTACGTCTTTCATAGCAAACTATAAACATAAATGTTTATCCGACAACATCATAATTAAAGCTTACATCGTTTATTTTGTGCAATAGCACAAGTGTTTCAATTAAATATAAAAGTTGCTTAACTGTTATCAGTACATGGTAAACATCTGATACTTTTTTGACATATTTACAATGAGACACAAAACAACACTCTCTTTGTAATTTTTTGTCCTATTTGGGTACAAAACGTTGTGTTACAGTTGAAATAAAACACGCATAGAAGTGACTTATTTCGTCATGGTCAATTGATCGAGTTTGGATTGGGAGAATTGTGTAACAGCTGCAGAAGTTGCTGTTCAAAGACTTTTCGTTTGATATTTTCCGGATCTGTACACCATTCTGCCGTCTGGTGTTTAGTGAGGAGGACACACCATGTTTTGCTGAGGTTCTTATACTCCAGGTTGTCTAATATGACAAACAGCATGTTGTCATTGACATGGCCAAGATGGCGGTCCAAGGCGATGTCCAGCTGGAAAAGACATTGTCCCTCGGCCAAAAAATGGTCGGATAACACCACAATGGTGGAAGCACAGCTGTAGATGGCTTCGGCCATGACATCAAGCATTGAATCCCCGAGTGGAGCGTCTCTCTGCCGAATGTACAACCGGAAGTCATTTGTCTCTTCAGAAAACTTTCGCAAGTAGCCATGAACAAAATCACCATCTTCATCATGGTAAATAACATATACCCTTGTCAACAGATCCGGATGACCGAGTAGTGGTTGGGTTTCCGGTGATTTCGCTTTGCTATATCTTTTGATTTTGATTTTCAAATACCGAACGTACCAGATGTTTCTTTGCACAATAAAAACTACAACAAGAAGCACAAAACAAAATGAACCAATGGCAATGGCAATGTTCATGAACAGCTTGTTGTCCAAAATTGTACAAAGCTCTTCCGTCAGGGCAACATATTTTAACACTAAACGATTGACAGAAGGAGGTGAAGCACAAGTGTATCTCCGTGGCCAGTTTAAAAGAGACACGTTGTCAAGGCGCCCTTGTGGACCGATTTTGTTTTTAAACCATAACAAGTCACATGAACAATCGAAAGGGTTGTCAGCCAGGTTCAATTCTTTTAAATGACGAAGGAATTCTGGAGGAAAAGAATTTGGTGTAATGGTCATTATTCTGTTACCTTGGATAGACAGCTCCAAGATGCTAGTGATGTTGTTGAAAGAGCCGTTAAAGTTATTTATCCAGTTGCCGTCAATGTAAAGCTTTTGTAAGCTACTGAGGTGACCGAGGAGTTTTCCCGGTATCCGCATAAGCTTCACGCCATTCATGCTCAGTGTTTGCAGTTGTGTTAGAGGCGATAGCATTTCAACAATGGTATGGTCAGCCATGCTTTCGAAGGTATTCAAATCAATGTTAAGCAGTTCTAAATTCGGACAATATTTAAACAACTCGTTGGCGGCTTTCAAATTTGCAAACTTGATCTTATTTCCATCCAGTCTTAGTTGCCTTAAACTAGACGAATTGAAGGTGAACGGTCTTATGTTTGAACGCATTAACCACGGCATTTTGTTAAGAAAAAGGCTTTTAAGTTTCGGAAGACTTGCAAAAGTGTTAGTTTCAATTTTCCTCAAAGAATTTTCAGTTAAGTGCAAATATGTAAGATTTTTTAAACAAGAAATGTCAGATTTTCTTATAATTAAAATTGCATTATCAGAAAGATCTAGGTGTTGGAGCCGTGGAAATAATGAGTTGGTCCCATTGCAAATGTAGTCAGGCACTTTTACCAGCATATTGCTTCTAAGACTTAACATATTTATCCATTGACTTTTCATAATTTTGTAATCGTGACACGAAGCTTCTATTTTATTGTTCTCAACTGCCATATGGCTGATCCTAAGTGCATCAAAATCATTCCAGTTTATTTCAACAACTTTGTTATATTGCAAGTCAATTTTAGTTACAATAAAATCTATCATGTTTGCAAACAATTCTGTTGACTGAAGATTGATCTCTTTGAGAGTTAACGAATCCATGTTCTTATTTGGAAGCCTAGCAAGAACTTTTTCCAGATCGGACTTGGAGACATTTTTATGATAGCTCAAGTCTAGTTCCTGCAGTGCCTTTAAATCTAAAAACGAATCCTCGTCGATGGTTTCCATTCCATTGGTGTTAAATTTAAGCGTTTTCAGGTTAAGCTTACTGATATTCTTGAAGGTTTCTCTTGATACTTTGGAGATAGAATTGTTGCGAAAATAAACTTTCTCCACCCATTGTGGTAGTTCCGGTATATAGGTTTGCGGATGACCCTTGTATGGTCCACAAGTTGCTAGTTTGGTGTCATTTCGACAACAACATGTTATGGAGCATTTTTCAAACCCTTTTTTACACCCCTTTCCACACACTTCCGTCAATAAAAACAATACACTCGCAAAACAAATCCCTTTTAGCACCATTTTAAACGTTTTCAGGAAACACTGATCCACTTTTTCAGATGTATCAAAGCGACTACGGATCCAGTTTATGTATGTCTTTTCGTCAAAGTACGCATACTGACGTTTACACTCTCCACTGAATCAATGACAACAATAACTTACAACAATGCCAATACTCTCTTTCTTGAAATAAAAAAGGGAGTGCTGTTTACAATGAACAATACAGTACAACAAATTGTTGATTGTCTATCATGTGATAGAGAAAGGTAAGATAAGTCTTTTAGATTTCCCACACAATAGACCAGAAAGAAATTGTCTATTATCTTCCGTGTAAGTATTCAAAATACTTCTTAACCTTATGCTTGATGTTCTTGTTTTCAGCGGAACACTATTGGATTTTAGCGTTGATAAAATATGTAGTAAAGTATAGTAGCGTCCTGATTAACGACTATATAAGGAAGAAATTACTTTATAACGTAAGCATGCCATCTCAAGAGGGAAGCCATGTAAGTTTAAAGTACAAATTTGTTTAAGACCTCTGAAGATATATTTATTGAAAATGTTCATTTCCTAAACATTCATCCACTTTTTTCATAATATTTACAACTTCATTGCCAACCGCAGTAAGACAAGTGAGAAATTTGAAATGTAAGAGGTAGTTCTAGAGCTGACAATAGCAATGAATAATAAGTTGTACGGTATTTTCTGAAGCTTATGATTCCAGTATAGTGGAAGAAGTTTCAGGGGTATCGATTTAAGCTTGATATTGAGTATCTGTACATATGTTTAATTTTTATGACTGTAATGGGTGTTTAAATGCCAACGTTGATGCTTTGTAAAAACCATTCGAAACATCTTCGGCCGTTTTCGTACACGTTCGGAAAACAACTTCGAAAGTAAGAGTATTGGCACGCCGGGATTCTCGGTACGTGCTTCGGTCATTCTACATCGTAAAGTAGCTCCTGCACCTTTACAATAGTTAAATTGCCACTTAAAAATAACGCTATCAAATTATCAAAATTGTTTATTTTTACTAATATAATTGTTGCAGTATATGTATTTCACATTGTTTGTGATAGTGTCTTTCTCCCCATCTCTTTTCTCCCTTCTCTCTCTCTCTCTCTCTCTCTCTCTCTCTCTCTCCCTTCTCTCTCTCTCTCTCTTTCCCCCTCTCTCTTTCCCTCTCTCTCTCTCTCTCTCTCTCTCTCTCTCTCTCTCTCTCTCTCTCTCTCTCTCTCTCTCTCTCAACGTCCCAAATGTGGATTGGCTGCCATCTTGCCGGGACTACTTTTCCCCAAAATTACCACCGAGATCCGATGTCTACAGTATATTCCAAGTGAAACGACTCCGGTCAAACTACTGTATTGAATACGTCATAGATATATTCTGAAAGTAAAGAAAACACTAGGTGATCCGAATGTATAAAAGCCAGTGGCGGATACGTCAGTAACAGGCTAGGCCCTTTATTAATTAAATTTATATTTAAGAAGTATAATATAGCTTAAAGTTAGTTTAAACATGTAGACATTAAGTAGGGGCCAAATAATTAGTAAAGTAAACTTTACCTAGCAGTATGGTAAATAAGAAACATTAAACCAGAGGGCGTAACAATCTTTATTGAAACATACAGCTTGAACAAATCAAATAATGACACAGAAAAAATATCAAAATCTACATACAATACTAAGCAAGCAGAGAATTTACAGAAAGACTGATTACATTTACCAGGACCTAAAAGCCAAACAAGTGTATCAAATGCATTAAAACAACAGAGACAATAAATGAATAAGCATATAATAGACAGCTTTTCTCTCGGAATATTATTAGCGAATTTTACGGTCATTTATTATTCTTTGCGTACACACAGTATTTCTGTTAGACCTTTTGTTAACAACGTTCCTTTAATCTATATACTTTGAGCAAGTTGGTTTAGAAAAGAAGTGGTCATAATTATTTTAAATTGTGTGTATTATTATGTTTTTTTCGTCAAGGGTCAAACGACGTTTTGGCTGAAATTTAATAAACCATGTAACTTAAACGATTTAAACATTAAACACAGCGCCTATCAGATATGAAAACACACACACACACGCACGCACGCACGCACGCACGCACACACAAACCACACACTAAATAAATTAATTCTAATATAAATTATAATAAAATAGTCAATTGCTTTGACGTCCATGCATTTACAGAAACATTATTTCTGCATAAACTTATAAACACTTAATGTCGTAGGACTAGATTTTATATGCATCTAAATTTTTTATTTTTATCTTAGATACATGATCATTGTAAGTGTAGACTTCTTTAATAAAATTGTGTATTCGCATTATTTAAATCAATGGGCAAAGGGAAATAACGTATTCTAGACTTACGTAGTAACATACTTATTATCTTCTCTTGGGTCATGATCCTTGTAGATCGTTTTTCATTGGCTTATGCTTCAACCACTGATCACTCGACAACCGGTCATTTTCAAATTATTTTCCGACATGAACCTTTTGATGTAGAAGTTTATGCTACAGGAAATTATATTTCCTTAGTTAAGTATTTTACTTTGCTTTTTAATAAATTATTATTAGTAACAGTTAACTGAATGTTTAACTATACTCAATGTTTTTCAAAAGAGTATTTGTAAACTTATTTGTCTAAACTGTTTTATTTTTATAAACATGTTTAAAACATTGTGTAAAGATATTTTTCACGTAGGCTTACACCAGAGCTCGAATCGATCATGTAAATACTTTTTAACTTCATACAATGTGTAAACCATTTGTTATTTTCTATTTTAGATCGGTACTATTATGACGATCATGAACCCCATCTTCCATTAAATAAATACACACTGGTAGAAAGACATTTTGTTGTTGAACTTCTTAAACTCAATTAGTCCGGTAACAATGGCGCCCAACGTAAAAGATCAATGGAATTTGGATTATATATTTTAAAACTTCTACAAGAGACGTATAGACTGGTGATTTTATCACCCAACTTTGGTTTGGTTTGAACTGTCGTGTACTATACTTTGCGCGCATCCGTGTTATTATAACTGTGTGCTCCCGGGAGGATAAATAAAATATCTCCGCAATGTAAACTACTTCCTTTCCAAGTCTCGCTTTAACACTGTTTACATTCTCTCACCAGAGGGCGTGCTACACAAGTTTCGCTTACACCTCTGTCAACGCCCGGTATACAAGATTCTTGCGCAAAAAATATAAATAATGAATAAAATGCTCGTGAGATTATTTTGATCTCTGTATATTTTACTTAAAATGAAAATGTTTTTTTTTATTTTTTTAGAACAATGTTTAAGATATATTTTAACCCAAATTTTCGGGGAACTATTTTGCGACATGTGACAATAGAATATCACGTGTATGAGAACTACTTTTCCCGGCGTTGACAGTGTAAGCGAAACTTGTGTAGCACGCCCTCTGGTGATAGAATGACACTGTTTACTGTTCGTCCATTGAAATCGCCCCGTAAACCACGCCCTTGACCGGTCAACGTCAAACAATGAACTGTCAAATGCATGTAACACCCTGTCTTGGCATAATTATCTGCACATCATGTAAAACGGGTAATCATAAACGCACATTTTATTATTCATCCGTTTGTCTAATTCTTGCTAGAATGTCGGCTTAAGTTCTCTTTCTTTTGTTTAGGAGCACGAAATAGCCACTCAATGCAAGAAAAGATTGTTAGCACTAATAATATTCATGAAAACAATTCATAGATAATATTTTCTGGGTTAAAACAATACATAATATTTTTAATAGGTGACATACGGAAATAATAAAGCTACTTTCATGTCGATAGCTAAAAGTGGGTACAATTATTTGTAATTCATATCTACATTGTTAACAGCTTGTTTTAAGGAAAATATTTTGTTGTAATAAACATTTATTTTATATGCGTCAACAACTCATTTCAATAAACAAATCCATCGGGGGGAAACACATAAAGGTATGACAAATGTTCATGGGTCTAAGCTAACATTTTTAACAATTGTGGCATACTTTGCTAACCTTTATATACTTTGCTGTATAAAAGCATCATGTCCCCATGAAATTTAACTTGATGCGAGTCGGGGAGCCACCCGCTGTTTATACATAATATATACAAACATACATACATCTGGCATGTGTCAAAACAATAAGAGCTATTTAGATGCAGTAACAGCTAGCAATAGAAATAACATTTATTTCAGCGATAGACAGAAAAACAGGAATTAAACATAAGTTACTTATTTTTATTTCAAACAAAGAAGGTATAAAAGCATTATATATATATAAAATTAATATTATATAAACCGCAAAAAAAAAACATTTGAGAATTTCAAAAGAACATAATCGAAATACTAAAACATTTTACATAAAAGTATGCAATCAGGTACGTGGCAGGTCCTCAATGAAAAAAAACACATTATAATGCAGGAATTAATAATAATAAATTATATTAAATTAATTAATACGCTCTTTGTTTATACTGCAATGGTAAAAATGTAATTTCCTTAACAAAGACTTCAAATACGTATATGTGTACATGAACAGGCAAGTTCCAACAATTTAACAATTGCCATTCCCCTAAAAAATGACATAAACATGATATAACATGGTTGTAGGACAAAGTACATGTTTATACATGTAGTTTATACGAACATAATTCGGATTGTAATAAACGAATCTACCCGGTTTTGTTGCAATGAAACTGAAATGAAAATAACATAAAACTAAAGTGTGTAAGCTTAGTATCCTAATGTTTTCTTAAATTATAACGGATCTTTTTGTTTTGCCTTGACGAACACCGTCTAATCACACACATATAGTGTTGTTAACAGTGTGTTTAAAAATTTTTTGGTATATTTTAACAATAACAATACTGTTAAAACTTTATAAATTCAAACTCTAGAAAAAGATAGATTAAGTAGAAAATTTATCCATCATAATCAGTAAAAAGGTTGTTTTCGCATAATGACATCAGAACTACAGTAAAAACTTAATTCGTTATTTATCACATGATGTCCGTACAAATTATTTTTTTGTTATAACTGATTAAATATCTGGATAACTGTACAAGTAATGATATAAACATAATTGTCCAATAACGCAAGTGAGCGTCCCTGGTGACGCCTGAGATCGAGCGTCGTCGTTTGAACGTTCACAATGCTCCAGTTTCGATTTGTAGATTAAACATGCTGAAGACTAAGACATAGAACAAATGAAACACAGATCAGTTTAAGATTCTTCGTGTTCAGCCATACAACTTAAACGATTACAATGAAGCAATATTCTATGTTATGTTCTGAACCTGATTCTATGTGTTCATTTGGTTAACAGTGGTGCTATTTAATTGCCAGAATAACATATCTATAAAACTTATGTTTGCATTAGTATCCCTTCGTTTACGTCTTTCATAGCACACTCTAAACATAAATGTTTATCCGACAACATCATAATTCAAGCTCACATCGTACATTTTGTGCAATAGCACAAGTGTTTCAAGTAAGTATAAAAGATGCTTAACTGTTATCAGTACATGGTTGACATCTGATACTTCTTTGACGTATCTACAATGAGACACGAAACATCACCCTCTTTGTAATTTTGTCCTATTTGGGTACGAAACGTTGTGTTACAGTTGCAATAAAACACACATAGAAGTGACTTATTTCGTCATGGTCAATTGATCCTGTTTGGATTGGGAGAATTGTGTAACAATTGCAGAAGTTGCTGTTCAAAGACTTTTCGTTTGATATTTTCCGGATCTGTACACCATTCTGCAGTCTGGTGTTTGGTGAGGAGGACACACCATGTTTTGCTAAGGTTCTTATACTCCAGGTTGTCTAATATGACAAACAGAATGTTGTCATTGCCATGGCCAAGATGGCGGTCCAAGGCGATGTCCAGCTGGAAAAGACATTGTCCCTCGGCCAGAAAATGGTTGGATAACACCACAATGGTGGAAGCACAGCTGTAGATGGCTTCGGCCATGACATCAAGCATTGAATCCCCGAGTGGAGCGTCTCTCTGCCGAATGTACAACCGGAAGTCATTCGTCTCTTCAGAAAACTTTCGCAAGTAGCCATGAACAAAATCACCATCTTCATCATGGTAAATAACATATACCCTTGTCGACAGATCCGGATGACCGAGTAGTGGTTGGGTTTCCGGTGATTTCGCTTTGCTATATCTTTTGATTTTGATTTTCAAATACCGAACGTACCAGATGTTTCTTTGCACAATAAAGACTACAACAAGAAGCACAAAACAAAATGAACCAATGGCAATGGCAATGTTCATGAACAGCTTGTTGTCCAAAATTGTACAAAGCTCTTCCGTCAGGGCAACATATTTTAACACTACACGATTGACAGAAGGAGGTGAAGCACAAGTGTATCTCCGTGGCCAGTTTAAAAGAGACACGTTGTCAAGGCGCCCTTGTGGCACGATTTTGTTTTTAAACCATAACAAGTCACATGAACAATCGAAAGGGTTGCCAGCCAGGTTCATTTTTTTTAAATGACGAAGGAATTCTGGAGGAAAAGAATTTGGTGTAATGGTCATTATTTTGTTACCTTGGATAGACAGTTTCGAGATGCTAGTGATGTTGTTGAAAGATCCGTCAAAGTTATTTATCCAGTTGCCGTCAAGGTAAAGCTTTTGTAAGCTACTGAGATGACCGAGGAGTTTTTCCGGTATCCGCATAAGCTTCACGCCATTCATGCTCAGTGTTTGCAGTTGTGTTAGAGGCGAAAGCATTTCAACAATGGTATGGTCAGCCATGCTTTCGAAGGTATTCAAATCAATGTTAAGCAGTTCTAAATTCGGACAATATTTAAACAACTTGTTGGCTGCTTTCAAATTTGCAAACTTGATCTTATTTCCATCCAGTCTTAGTTGCCTTAAACTAGACGAATTGAAGGCGAACGGTCTTATGTTTGAACGCATTAACCACGGCATTTTGTTAAGAAAAAGGCTTTTAAGTTTCGGAAGACTCGCAAAAGTGTTAGTTTCAATTTTCCTTAAAGAATTTTCAGTTAAGTGCAAATATGTAAGATTTTTTAAACAAGAAATGTCCGATTTTCTTATATTTAAGATTGCATTATCAGAAAGATCTAGGCGTTGGAGCTGTGGAAATAATGAGTTGGTCCCGTTGCAAATGTAGTCAGGCACTTTTACAAGCATATTGCTTCTAAGATTTAACAGTTTTATCCATTGACTTTTGAAAATTTTATAATTGTGACACGAAGCTTCTACTTTATTGTTCGCAACTGCCATATGGCTGATCCTAAGTGCATTAAAATCATTCCAGTTTATTTCAACAACTTTGTTATATTGCAAATCAATTTTAGTTACATTAAAATCTATCATGTTTGCAAACAATTCTGTTGACTGAAGATTGATCTCTTTGAGAGTTAACGAATCCATGTTCTTATTTGGAAGCCTAGCAAGAACTTTTTCCAGATCGGATTTGGAGACATTTTTATGATAGCTCAAGTCTAGTTCCTGCAGTGCTTTTAAATCTAAAAACGAATCCTCGTCGATGGTTTCCATTCCATTGTTGTTAAATTTAAGCGTTTTCAGGTTAAGCTTACTGATATTCTTGAAGGTTTCTCTCGATACTTTGTGGATAGAATTGTAGCGAAAATAAACTTTCTCCACCCATTGTGGCAGTTCCGGTATATAGGATTGCGGAAGGCCCTTGTATGGTCCACACGTTGCTAGTTTGGTATCATTTCGGCAACAACATGTTATGGAGCATTTTTCAAACCCTCTTTTACACCCCTTTCCACACACTTCCGTCAATAAAAACAGTACACTCGCAAAACAAATCCTTTTTAGCTCCATTGTAAACGTTTCCAGACGTATCAAAGCGACTACGGATCCAGTTTATGTATGTCTTTTCGTCAAAGTACGCATACTGACGTTTACACTCTCCACTGAATAAATGACAACAATAACTTACAATAATGCCAATACTCTCTTTCTTTCAATAAAAAATGGAGTGCTGGGTACAATTCACAAGACAGTACAACAAATTGTCGATTGTCTATCATGTGATAGATACAGATGAGTCTTCTAGATTTGCCACGCAATAGACCAGAAAGAAATTGTCTTTTATCTTCCGTGTAAATAATCAAAATACTGCACAACCTTATACTTGTTTTCAGCGGAACACTATTGGATTTTAAAACTGTTTCAGGATTTTTGCTTCCGGTTAAAAACTTTTTAACAAGCGAGATGTTATCATATTGCTCGTTCAGGATGGAGATACGCATGTGCAAACATTATATTAGACTTTAAATTTCTGTCGAATACAACATGACAATATTTCTCTAAAAAGACCTTGTTATTGATTTATGAAAAAAATATTAAAGTTAGTATTTAAAACAACAATATACATGTGAAACTATGTTCTCATTTACTTAGTAAAGCAATGCCATTTGTCTTCACTAACAATAAGCGGTTTGGGAGAAATTGTGAAACGAAAAATGTACATGAATTTGTTTCCTCGTTATTTGATTCTTATTCACACCTAGTGACAACGTGTTATTGCTATATGTACATTTTTATCAACGAAACAGGGCGCAAATGTATAAGTAATAAATGAAACTGTAAAACAGAAATCTAGGTAGAACCCTTGATGCGCTGCATTTGCTCTGGAAAACTAAAATATGTACGCATTTCATTGATTCCAAATGTTAAATGCCTTATACTTATGCAGATAATAGTGTTTAGAGTGTTTAGCACATTTATCACGTTACAGTCAAAACCCGGTCGCTGGAACAGTAGAATTACCGGATCGGTCGAACAAACTGCCGGTCCCTGAATTTTGCCTTCTTAGTTCTATATCAATTGGCCGTTCCGATAAAGTTGTCTGCCATTGAGAACTCTCCAAATGCGCATACGCCCTCGCGCTGATTTAACATCTGGGGCATATATATATTTTATAAAAACTCTAGAATTCAGCTGCCGCCTTGAGTTCATGTTAAAGACGCAATCGGAACTCCTCGGGTAATTCCGTCCTCGGGACAATCATCTCTCGGATGTATCTGGTGCAATAATACTTACAGAA
This sequence comes from Sinonovacula constricta, assembly GCA_007844125.1. Lineage (NCBI taxonomy): Eukaryota > Metazoa > Mollusca > Bivalvia > Cardiida > Solecurtidae > Sinonovacula > Sinonovacula constricta. The sequence goes on from CM017560.1 coordinate 20,103,509, forward strand.
ATCACGGTCGTTTTGTTCGCCAGAAGTCGGAAGAATATACTTAAAAGATAGTTCGCACAAAACATCAACAATGGCGTCGTTTGACAGCTGTATCTTATCGCTTATATATCATTTTCACAAACAACTGGGAACATTTCAATGTTTTCAAACCAATCTGATCTTCGCCCTTTTTACACTTCGCTCTCGCCCTGAATAACCACGCTTCGCCCAGGAGTGAATCACACTTTGCCCTTGTTCAATAACATGTCGCCTTCTGATAGAAGTTTATGAGCTACAATAAAAACCCTAAATCTTAAATGTATCAAAAGTCTAACATGTATACCGGTTAATTTATATCTAATTATTTCTACGGCGTTCACATTGTATTTATGTTTCTTTCGTCTTCATGTATTGGAAATTATATTATGAGCATTCTTGATCCTTCTTAGCAAAATCTTTTTTCTTATTTTAAACTTGGCGTAACCAAGGAAAAAATCTTAATCTGAATAGAAATATACGAATGGAAACTGTTTTTGGTTTAAATGCAATGTTGCTTCATACGAAAAAATGTGTTAAAATAAACAAGTTATAATCTAGACAATTAAATAAAATCGATACTAATACTGGAATGTTACACATTTAAAATAAATGACTAAAATGCTTGATTTTCCTTTTATTATTTATAAAAAAAAAGAATTAAAACGTATGTGAAGTTTATTAATTTTATATTTTAACGAATCTCTGCTGTTACAAGTTTGTTACTGTTACTACTTATTGGCGTTCGTTTTTTGATTAAGAACAAACGTTTTGAAATAGTTGATACGTTCAAATATTTAGGTATTGGTTTTTCCAAGAATACAAAACTTGTTAAAGCTAAGTCCAATGCCCCTGATCAAGCTATCAAGCTAAGAAAGCACTTTTTAGTTTATATGTTAAATTTAGAAATCACAACCTTCCGCTTGATTGCCAACGTAAACTATTTGATAAGCAATCGGTAGAGCGTCGGCTCAAGGTACGGGAGGCCCTGGGTTCGATCCCGGGCCGCGACATACCAAAGTCGTTAAAAATGGTAGTGCTAACGCTTAAGCAAATATAAAGGTAGTTCCACGACTGGTTGGCCCGGTGTCAGAATAATGTGACTGGATGTGGTATCATGCAAGGTGTTCACGGCATGCTATACATAGTGAAGGCAGCACTATATCTGCTTCAAGTGGACACCGTCTCCAAATAACTGAAATAATGTTGATGGGACGATAAACCCAATAAACAAACAAACTATTTGATAACACTGATGTCCCTATATTGTTGTATGGTTGCGAAATTGGGGGATATGGAGACCTAAACTGTAAGAGAAAATTCATACTGATTTGCTAAAACATGTATTGAATGTTAAAAAGAGTTCACCGCATTGTATGTTATATTGTGACCTTGGTCGTTTCCCACTTAGTATACTTATTCAAAAGAGAATTATAGGATTTTGGTACAAGCTCATAAACAACGATTATACTTTGTCATCAATGTTATATAGAATAGTAGTTAATGATTCTTATGTTGACAACGATGTTTATTCCTGGTTAAACTGTGTTAAAGACATATTCAATGAATGTGGACTAAGTTACATATGGTATAACCAAACATATCAGTTAAGTAGAGAACATCTTTTAACCTTGGTAGAATCATCATTAAAAACAATATCTGCAGAACTGGACAAGTCTTTCTTAATGAGTCGCCAAAATGTCTAAACTATAGAATTTACAAGCAAGAACACAAGTTTTAACTCATTTATAATGATTTACCAGATATATATCTTAGATCAATTGTACATTTTAGACTATGTAATACTCATCTACCAATTGAACAAAGGCCGTTGGGTGCGCCTGGAACGCAATGACAGAAAATGTAATCTTTGTAATCTGCACAATATTGTTGATGAGTTTCATTATATACTTAAATGTCCCTATTTAAATTGTAAACGGAATACGTTCATCCCACAAATATTGTAATACAAATATTGCAAACATTTTTATTTTCAAGAAGATCATGACTGATATTAATTCAGATAACATGAGAAATTTATGTAAATTTATTGAAATTGTCCTTAAGAAAACTAAAAACCGCCCGGCCATCCTCAATTAATATTTTTCCTCATTTATTTACATTTACACACCTCCTCATTAGTAGTAGTTGAAATATGTTTCAGAGATAGTATTTATTCCTATCAACCCTATGTTAATTTCCGCTTACACAGCCTGGATTATACAATTATATTATTTAGTTCAATGTTTGTTCCTCATATCGCATGTATGAATGTGCTGAGTGTACAAATAAACTTGAAAACTTGATTGCCCATAATTTCATAAGGTTTTTACACTCATGACAATTTGAAGTATGTAGTTATTTCATAACTGCACAACAATGCAACAAATGTGTGATCTTTAATTGATGTTTGCCTCCCGTAGTTATTGTGATGATAGCACACGCGCTATTCTTGGTTGATAATGATCATTTATAAGTTCATTACCAATGTTATTTAACTGAACATCTTCATATGCTCTACTACATTGGAATATTGAATGTGTTATTCATTTAAAACAATGCAAGTGTGCACCTCCTTGCAACTTTTAAAAATGATTTTACTTTAATTGATTTAATTTACTTTGATATCTTTCTCTAAACGCGATATTAAATTGTGATTTCAGTGATTTTATTACTTTAAACGTTATATTAAAACTTCGTTGCAAGAAACAATAAGTCTGTTTCATGATTTATGCATTATTTCAAATGTCTTTCAAGTAGATTTATAATTAAAGTTAAAGAAAAAAAACTAACAAAATTAAACAATTTAAGTATTGTTCTCATTCATGAATAATGTTAAGAAAAAGGGCGAAGTGTGAACATCTTTTGCCAAACTGGGTGAACCGTGAATCTCGTCTCCTTTCATTAGGGCGAACTGCGACCAATCAACTGAAGGCGGAGTGCGAAAGGGCGAAGAGTTACTAATTCATGTCCAAGTAAGAATAAACAGTTGAGAGCCACTCTTCATCTTCTCTAGTTGGTCTCTTCTTTTCAAATCATATTTGTAAGTAATAGGTAGCCTGTGAGCGCCGATAATGCGCTCGATTAGCGCATTCAATCTACGACTGCTAAGTACTTGTTAAAATCTGTTAGTTTGAAGAAATCCAATTCTTTGTTGTTTACACGCGCTTCGTTGTTTTCTTTATGTTTTCCGCCTTCTTTATTATTAGTCCTCCGGGGGTCAGCGGCGAGTAACCTCCCTTCGAAATCAAGGAGAGTAACCGAGTTATCGGAAAGCCCAATAAGGGATGGTTACACTAAATACCGACCGGAAGTAGAATGTGTGACATTGTGACTTTTTTTCTTTAGTAACAGTCTGTTGCTATGTTTTGGCATTTAGTTTTCTATTTTGAAGATAATCTTAATCTTTTGGTGTCAAAGGGAAGCTGAAACCATGTAGAATTAAAAGAAAGCAAAAGTCTTGAACCCCTATGCTCAATAATGGACTGATCCACTTTTACAGGAAGTACATACCGACAGGCAATTTGGCGGTATGTGCATTCTATGAAGCAGAACCTTCTTACAAGTTGCAAAGTTGGCTTATTTCTGGGTCTTTCTGAAAGACAATAAATAGCTTGTTTCAACTATATACGGTTATGGGGTCCATCATAGCTTGGTTATGGTGCAATTTGTTTCCAACTTTTCGCGATTCGCTGTAGAATATAGAACAAACTTATTCAGTGACGTCCAGCAATTACCAAGGAATCTTTCGCACAACCTGTAGTTCGAACAGTCAAGGGGGTTGCTGGATCCTTACAGCATATTCACCTGTATATTCACAGGTTATCGTCGAACATTAATCTCTGTTTATTTACGCCAGACTGATTGTCGCTGCAGTTAAACTACCATTGATCGTGTGTGCTGTGTTAAATGGTGTTATATTGATTTGTTTGTTGCTGTTTGTTTTTTTACTTTTAATTTTCTTGTTCAAAGAGATTTATTAAAGATATATATTTTTTTACCACCAATACCTAATTAAATACTTGTGTACAATTTGGTTGCAAGCGAAATCGTTGCAGTTAAAATTGTCTATCTGTTTTCCAACTCAAGATCGAATCGATTTTAACTGCTCTCATAAATCAGTATCAGCATTTCATCATCTCAAAATATTCAGTGCAATTTAACATGGCATACGTCACAATAATGTATCAGTATTCATTTTTGTCACGTGATCGTTTATTTTGTGGGGAAATTTTAACAGACCTCGGCGATCTTTTGAAATGGAAAGATTTACGAAGGACCGTTTGTGAAATTCTTTGTCGTTATTACTTCCGTAATTTAAAATACCGTACATGTTTGTAATGTTGTAACTTTAATTGATTCACTTGTGTGTGAATCTATGTTCGTGCGGTTGCGTGTACATGCGAGTGTGTGGCGCATTTGTGTACGTGCATGTGTGTGTGAAAGAGAGAGAGACAGAGAGAGAGAGAGAGAAACAAAGAGAGAGAGAGAGAGAGAGAGAGAGAGAGAGAGAGAGAGAGAGAGAGAGAGAGAGAGAGAGAGAGAGAGAGAGAGAGATGGTTCTGTAAGGAATCCTTTAAAGCACAGCAGCGTGATATAAGACAGACAGACAGACAAACAGACAGACAGACAGAGAGACGGACGGACGGACGGGCAGACAGAGACGACAGGCAGGCAGGCAAAAACGAGCATGTAGGCACAGATTGTGTCTATGCTTTGCAATGTTTCTACCCGTCGTCTTCTTCAGTTGTTTTGAGGCGATTATGAAAACTAACTCTGATTTTGGGTATAATAAACTTAAATGTTATAAATAGTAAGGCAACTAATGCAATGCAATTTTAAATGTTATAAATAGTAAGGCAACTAATGCAATGCAATTTTATTACCCGTATGAAAAATGATTATGAGCTTTTTTCTATCATATTAAGTGAAGGAATATCACGTCAAACGCGCCACTTTATAATAACATTTTTGCTATGCGTTTTTATCCGTTATCCACGCTGTCTGTTTAAGTATATAAAGATGACCTTTATGTAAAGCGAAAAGAAATTTAGTATACATCTCTGTGATGTATTTTATCATCCTACGCAGAGTTATCGTCCGTTAATCCTATACGTACCCCCGCAACAGGTTCACGGTCGCGAATGTCAAGACCGGACGCAAAGTTTTGGGGGTTCGTGTATATTGTACACTTAGTAAAATATTTTGGTCTGAAAACTTCAGAGTCATTGAATAATTTAGAAATACCTATGGAATTATTTTATACACATTTTATGCAAGGCAGATAACTACACAAATGTAAACTAAAACACCGAATACCTAAAACGTGCACTTAGATGCAAATTAAATAAATGAATTTCTGACATTAATAATATTATATTAATTATATACTTTTTATTTTATGTTATTTTATACAATATTAAAATAATCAATCTCTGAGCCATTTATTTTTACAAGCTTACGATTTTATAAAACAGACTCTCGCTCCAATCGTAAAACTTCGGGTATTTCCGTATGGTTCGTAAAATACACCCCGTACATAGCTCTAGAATACACCAAAGTGCGTCGCCTGAGTTATGAAACAGTGTCCGTTCGCGAGAAAGTAACAAATTATATATATATCATTTAGTTGAGTATATCTTGCAATAACAACGATTTTTTTTATCAATACAATCTATATGATTTACGGAAAATTGAAAAGTCAACATTAAATACCCAGTATTAAAACTAAGACACACAAAGTAGATCCAAGATGGCGCCTTATTATGTCAGAGGTCTCTTGCATAGCATAAAGGCCGAGGTGATCAGATTGACTCTCGCTCTTCATCTAACGTGACATATCGCAGAGTTAAAATGTAATCGGTCGGTCAGCTAACTAGGACAGCTTCCGGTTTACAAAGAACAAACTTGTGGCAAATACTTATGAATGATAATGCATATTTTCGAGTATCATTTAATGGCCGCTGAATGGTTTGGGTGCAAAAAATGAAGAAAGAGAGTTTTAAAATTTTAATCTTAAGTGACATTGGGATGCAACCAATCGCGACAAAGGTGTATTTTTACAATATTCATCAAATTTTTGCTTGACAACAAAGCACCCACCCGTCTAAGCACAAACAACTTGGAACAACTGGAAAATATAGTCCTTGAAGTGACATTAAACGTAAATGGTGTTTCCTTCATCCCCAAGTGTGTGTTGTTCTGTGTTTTGAGAACATGGAGAAATGCTTTAATAAGTGTGTGACGCTGTTTAACCAATATGTTGTTGTTGGAGATTTAAACTGTGACTTGTTTTCAGAGGTAAAGGTAAACCTCTTTTACACTTCTGTAAACTATATAACCCCAACAACATTTTAAAACAACTGACAACTGTTCATCCTCTCATCTAGACGTATTTTTAACAAATGCAAAGGATCTCTGTTTTAGAACTTTCCACTTTTCAGTTGTAAGTGACTGCCATAACATGATCTCTACTGGCATAAATATCATAACCCCATCTTATCAAAAACCAAGGTTCTAAACGTTTCGGTGGGAAGATTTTATCTCCGACTTTCCTGATATCAATCTAATTTCTGGTATCAATAAAGAACACTGCATATAAACCAAATATAAGACCAATTCGAAAACGAAATTGTGTCAGTATTCGACAAAACGTACCACTAAAACATGGATATTTAAATTAAAACCAGTACCTTATGTGAACAGAGCCCTCCGAAATACCATATTCAAAAAGAAAATGATGTTTCACAAGTTTCAAAAATGCAGTTATTCCAAAACCTGGGACAATTATAGACAATAGCAACAACAACAAACACAAAACACAAAAAACAATGTTAATAAATTGAAAAAAGAATTCTTTAAAAAAATATTTTACTGAACGGTGTGAAGGTGGGAGCAAGTATAAAATTATTTTTGTTAACAATTAAACCTAATTTATCAGAGAAAACAACTGGAAATCAACAGAAAAATATTACAACTAAAAACAACATGATAATTTCTATACTGCAGAAGTAGCAAGCAGTTTAATTCCAATTTTGTAAACGTGGCAAAAGATATTAGGTAAAGCTGTTCTTTTCATCTAGAGAAACACCCAAGCTTTTTAAAAAAATCAGGGACAGAAATGTTACCCAAAACTCATTTAATTTCTCGAACGTGAACGAAGTCTCTATCCTTAAAACAGCTGTCAGAACAAATTTAACAATATCTATGACAGGTTTACAACGTGGTTTATACTTAACACTGGATTGGATAAGCCGGTGTATGTAAACAGACTTCACCCTTTGGAACAGTCCATTCCGTCCTCCGGAGATTCTGTAGTTATTTGGTCCCCAAAACTTCCATTTACCAATTTACATTTCATATTTTTAGGCTAACAACATCTGTTGCATTTTGATCGAGAAAACATTTACCGTAGCGGCTTTGATTGCGTCATAGGCACAGATTTTATGTCCGCTTTGCCTCCCGTCATAATACTTAGAATATTTCGCGATTTCTCCGAGGCGTTTCGATTTCCTTTGATAGTCACTCACACATACATGTAAATATAAATAGAAGGAAAGTATAACATATGAATTTTGCATTCTAAGTTATAAATATTTCCTAGCGCTATATCATTTTGAAATAAAAAAAATAATAAAAAAAATAATATAAGGGTTACATTTAATTTCAGAATGTTGTGTAAAACAAAATCAAATTTGATTTGCAATAATAAATAAAAGGACAAAGCTACTTTAAAATATGATTCATATAGCCTAATTAAAAAATTAATTAAGAACGCCAAGATTAAGTACGTCGTATATCAGCTTTGCATTCTAATTAATAAAATAAATGGAACGACCGATCTTGAGAAGGATAAAGTTCATCTAAATTTGCATTCAATTTAATAAATCAACTGATCCAACTAATTTAATTAAGATTTAACACACGCTTTGCATTCTAGTAAAAAAAAATTAGAACAATTTAACATGAAAGACAACAAACAAATAAAATTATTCATAAGTTAAAGGAGGAAGTTAATATAAAGGATAACATACAAAGCAGGCGCGTAGCTGCCTTTACGCCAAAAAGCCCGGGCTTGCACATTATTTTCCCGATTTGACTTTTCTTTAAATCAATAATTAGTTTTTCTGTATATTATACACGAAAATAATGTAGATCTATAGAAGTTAACACGACCCATGATTTAAGCTGATTCAATAACATGACACTCTAAGCCGTAAACTGTATGCGATCATAAACATGACGTCACTACTAGTATGTCATCCGCTGTATAGTAGTGACGTCATGTTTTCAATTTTTTAATAATTCAATTAGGCTTGCACATTGCTTTTAGCTCAGCTACGGGCCTGCAAAGTTCTTGCGTTCGTATTCATAAAAAATATAGAAAGCTAATAAAAAGACAAAGATAAAGCCTCCGTCCTGTCCTGTTTGTACTCGAATGGATCAGGTTTATATGAATGATATAATACATGTCTTGTATTCTAATTTATAAACCAATGGAGCAAGTAATATTAACAACACTACAACCTGCCGTGCATTTTAATTCATAAATACACGGATCAAGTAATATTAATGACAATAAAACATGCCTTACTTTCTTGTTCATGAATGTTAGTTATTTTTGTACCATTGACGGCAGTGTCAGATTCCGCACATCTGTGATCGAAGTTAAAGGTACATATCCCTGCAATTTGTAAGTGTCGCCACAATATTTATCCACAATGGCTAGCTCGCTCTTTGTGATAACCTCCCTCCAATTAAATGCAAGGTTACTTGAGTTACTCCGTTTGACACTGTACGAATCCATGTCAGAACCGCCATCAGGCGATACCAAGTTCAGAACAGCAGACTGTGTGCCAATTTTGAACGGCACATTCATGAAGTCGTAAAGCGCATGCGCAGTTTCGAGAAGTTGTGAGGCAAGAGTTTCATATTTAAGAAAATAGATTCTCATTGGAAACGATTTTTGTAAAAGTTTTGTGACGGGTACATCTCTTCGTAAAAAGTCACAATATTCCTTCGCAAGGAATGAAAAAGATCTGTTATAGACTTTCTTTCGAGACAAAGTTGTCCCGCGTGGATCTCTTACAAGATGCACTATTTTGACACCAGGATATCGCGGAAGAGTTTTCAGTGCACTCGCCATGGAGATACGAATAAATTTCACAACACGCAATGCTGCATATTTGCATTTTTCAATTGCTGGTTGAGTACATTTGCGCACGGTGTTAAGCACGTCAGTGTCATTTTGAGTAGTAAATAAATTAAGCACTGACGAGACTGTGGCTTTAGGCCAGCGAATGTGCATGTTGTCTGCTACACAGAGGATTATGTCCCTTAAACTGTCGTTTGTCGCCACGTGCTGAAATTCCAGAAGAGTCTCCACAGGTACACGGTTTAGGTCACAGTTGACCCATGCGTCGAGAAGTTCCTCATGTATTCCTACGCTGTTTTCTTGTGTAACATATCTACAAAACAATATAAAAAATACAAAATTGTTAGCATTTAACATCGTGCCAGATCAGTGCCAAACATTTTAATTAGCAAGTTATAAGCCATTACGTAAGTGCAATATATGTTAAGTGTTACTTTCAATATATTCTTTAAATTTTTTTACACAATTACTCGCGAAATCCGATGATAAAGAAGAGTACTTACAAAACACTAGACAAGAAAAAGTGTTACATCGATAATTAGCTCCCGAACTAATCATTCGTGTAAAGAAAAGGTTCACAGATCATGAACCCAACGAAAAGCAATCCACAATGATTTTTGAGAGCAGAGCCTCTTGTGGAATGCCTTTTTATAGGGACAATAGTGTAGCAGTCAATAACAGGAAGTCGCAGTTATTCTGTAAGACCCTTTTCAGAGAAAAGAACCAAGTGTTCTGGTTTGTTTTAGCAAGTTAGCTTGCAACAATAGTGTAGTCTAGAATGTAAATATAAAAAAGTAGCAGGCATTAATAAGAATTCGCAGCCGTTTGGCGAGGTCTTGTTTAACAAAAGTAACCAAGTATGCCGATTTTAACAACGCAGCTTGTAATTACTGATGTAGCAGACAACAAGAAAGAAAGCAAAGTAGCAGATAGTTTAGTCTCTATCAGAGTTAAGGTTTGTTACTCTCAAGTATTTATGCAATATGTCGACAGCGAGTCTTTAGTCCCCATGATAACCATCTTCTTGTTTATATCGCATGCTCTCTACGGCGCCTTAGATGTCTCACATCCTAGCTCTTTCTTATATCGTTTAGGATAGAATTGTGCAACAAGTACGTGTAGCATAAGCACACAATACACAATGCGCAAGTATTGTAGCGATCTGGCCTACTTAACAACGACACCAACATGTAAGGGGTCAACTATGACATTGATATTGTCAAGAACATGGTATTTTGTTTAGGAAACATTATAACGTGCAATTTTGTCATCGATGCAGTGTTCTGTTGGGTTATGATTCCATGTATAAACCAGTAGATGGTCGCCATATCATTTGCTGAGATGTCATGAATAAGGAAATATGGCAAAGTCTTATAAGCATTGCAACATATACTAAAATTTAGCACAGGACACAGATATGCATATGCAAGACAAATGTGAAAGTTAAAACAAATCTGTGACGAGTCATTAAACAAATAGAGCAAAGCCAACAGTTTACCGCCTTGGAACGGTCAGTCGGCAAATAGGACCGAGCGGGAAGCTTAAACCGGATTTACGGACTCTAAACTAGCACTTCCTGATAGGTCTCCCATATACAAGCAAAGAAAAGAAAGCGAATCTATTTGAAAAATTCTTCAAATTGACGGTCTTCTTATTGAACCATAGTGTTGATCCACAGAACAACCAAATCTTGGATTTACACACTGTAAATTCGTCAAAGGATTAACAGAAAACGTTACAAACACAAGTCCTAAGCATAAATATCTTCAACTCAATTGAAACGAATTTCAAAAACGAATTTCAAAACATATTTCGCCGTTTGTCGGGTCTTCAAATATTAACAAGTGACCATGCGTCAATGAATCGGCTCTTTGATTGGTCGGATTTAGGAAAATATTCTATTCGGGGCGACACACTATTATTGGTAGAAGGAAGCTCCCAGACAAAGTAAAACAATTAACGCACTATATATCAGGTGAAAGACAGATATTTGTCCAGGGCAAATAATTTCAATCCAGTGAGAGTTTAACATACAAAATAAGTAGCAAAGGAATATTTTTGCACCAGTATCTTGCTGTTGTTTTGTAACACCATTGTACCGGCTCAGACCTAGTTCGAGTTCCGGTTCCGGTTCCGGTCACGGCGAGAACTTTCGTGTGGCGTGGTCTTCCAGTCTTCCTGCCCAGACTATAGCTGCGATGTGTTCTATTTTAAAACAAACAAAAAACACACGTTCTTACACATTTGAGCCATTTAGATAGTGGAGAACAGAGTTGATGTTGTCGTTAATGTAATGAAATGGTTCGAACACGTAGAAGGTTTGTGGGTGTGCCTGAAACAGTGCGCCAGTTAGTGAAGAACCAGTCCGATGGTAAGCCACAATAACCAATGTCTTCCGATTGCCTGAAGAGGAAAATGGATCAATAAATGTATAGTGCTTATAGCAAACGACAATATGTGTTATCTGGTTAAAATCTACTGTTACTGGTAGCAATCCTCTCCCGGTCGGTTCTATCCTCTTTAATAAACACAATACCTTCCATATACACTTCGATTAACTCCATAAGCAAGAGGGGGGTGGGGTGGGGTGGGGGTTCAGCAATATTTAGTGTACAAGTACAGTGAACACGAAACAGAACTGCACCAGAGCCCTTAGAGCAGGGCAATGTAACTTATAACTGCAGCAACGATCTTAAAATCTGCAGCCATTCTAAATCCCTCGATCTATTGAACATAATGAGTTACACGAAAAACTATAAACCTTGAGGGATATCCATGCACTTCTAGCTCAGAATAAGTGCACGATGACCATGTGATGCCAATATAACTAAATGTCTAATTATTCCTTATTATTTCTGTGACATAATATTTTTTATTTAAAAGTTTCTAACACACATGAGTGCATATGTGGGAAAATGCTGGCATATAGAAACGAATTACTTGGATGCCAGGCTAAAGGTGTTATAAAATTAGCACGACCGTGAGGTTATTCAAAAATATTACCTATTTCTACCATTCCCTGTGCTTCTCTGTCTACCTCTTCGCTTTTTGAAGCTTCGACATCATTCTTGAAGGAGCTCAGTGCGCCTGCTTGGTAGTAACCTGTCACATGAAAAAGGAAACTGGCATAATTGGGAACATAGTTATTCTTCTGATTAAAGACTGTCAGTCTCTGCCCGGATCTCTTAATTGTGCTTGTTCTGTTCGGTGGTGGTCTTATGTTTATTAAATTAAAAGAACTAAATAATACCACCCGTGTTTGCTAAAACAATTTTTCTTGAATGTGATGGCTGGATTTGCTCTATTTCGACACCCTCTGGTAGGGCATTGATATCAATTGTAAAGACTTCATTGGGAAAATAAGTAGTAATATATCTTGTCTTGGTCGCTTTTTTCTATGTTTTTCGAAATTTCTTATGAATCTATGCATTCTAGTGTTCTGGTGTTGCTTTTCCTATTCCGTCTGTACGTTATTACTTTTGAAGACGTTCCGGTGACACAATCATGGACATTTTATCGTTTTTATATGGTTTTTGTGACAATATATAATTGCCAAACAAAAAAAACAAAACAAAAAAAAGAAATAAACGCAGAAGGCAACACCAATATGTTTATCAGCAATCTTGTCAGAACTGCACCAAATGATAAATAACTAAGTTTAAAGGCACCTTCTTGATTGTACTACATACCATGTGAATGCTCCATCAGATCGTGTGATCTTTCTCGAGATGAGTTATCACTGGCGCCGGTATTGATGTCTATAAAATACAACCGACGTTAAAAACATGCATTTTATTGTATGTTTAAATATCTGTAAACAACCAATCGTATACTATGATAGTCAAAGAACCATTTGCAAATATGTTCGAAAAGCTACTTTACGTATGTTTGTGAATAGTGTGTATAAAACCCATTTGAAAATGCAACAAATTTATATATAAAAATAAGTAAGGTTTATTTCAGGAATTCACTTTGCATAAAAAATAAAACTAGTTCGTTACACTATTGCTTTATTGATTTAAAAAGGCGTTTAAATATAACAATCAGGTACAGTACTCGAACTTCCGATTATTTAAGTGGGAATTCGACTAACCGGTGTTTCATCCGAAATTAATGATCGTGTGAAAGTTGGGCTATAAAACAGCGGACACTTACGTTCCTTGATATCAATTTATACTGCTATAATGAAACGTTAAGTAACTTTATAATTGCTATGTTACAATACGTTAGATAAATATATTATCTCATCTACTTACACAAGACAATGAGTGCAGTGGTGACGATGGCCAGTAAAGTGAGGGTCGCTTGTCTCAACTTCCGGTTGAACCCCATGCCTAACGTCCGGATGCCTGATATGGATTTAAACTATTTGTATGTCAGTGAACTAGATTATATAACAACGAATGTATGTGGGGCTTATTGTCGTTTCATCAACATTTTTTTTTCAGTTGTCCGGAGACAGTTTCTACTTGGAGCAGACATGGTGCTCTCTTCACTGTGATACAAGGCATATCGTGAACGTGAAATCATTCACGGTAACATTATTCTGACACCGGCAGACCAGCGGGGAAACTGATATTGATGTGAGAGCAAAACAAATCATAAAATAGCCGGTAGTAGATTGAAGAAATAACATTTAAATTATGACAGTTATAACATTTACATGAAAATAAAAGTAAATGCTTATTTTGTTCCAGTTTAGTGCTTATGTCCTTTCCGCCTATGGGGTTTTGTACGTTTCATGTTAATGTAAATAATGAGGCAGCGGTAGTGTGCTGGCTTTTAATTACAAAGGATTTGAGTTCGAATATCTTACCTTACTTTCTTTAAGTGACGTTGTTTATTTCTGTTTAAAGACTTTAAATATGTTACTTTAATATTGTGTAAAGAAAATGTCGGTTAATTTTTTTAACCATTTTTTTCAGTTATAGGGAGACGGTGCTAACTTGAAGCAGATATAACGTCTGCCATGATACCATGCATGATTACATTATCTTGTCACAGGGTCGGTCAGCCGTGGAACTACCCTTATATTTGCTTGAGCGTTAGCATGAGAGTTTTACTACTACCATTTTAACGACTTTGGCATGTCAGGGGTCGAACCCGGGCCGACGTTCTGTCGAATGCAATACCAGGCCCGGTAGTTTTCGTGTCGATACTAGATCCCCTGTTTCTACCATGTAAAACTATGTATAACTGCTAAATCGACAGAGTAACCTTTCTTCACTCCGCTTATTTGGCGTGGGATACGTTTTGTATTATTTTATTTTTTAACAGAACTTCTCCGTTAATTTCGTCCCCAAGACGATCAAACCTTGGTAGCTGGTGAAGGAATAAGTACAGAACAGTATCTTGCTTGTCGTTTACTTTTCGTGTTACGTTGTACTTGTAAATGCATTAAAGACAGCAAGTAATCTTTGTTGTTATGATGTCGTACAAGTGAATACGTCATATGCGCTGACATTTGTTCAGTCAAGCGACTAAGCGACACAAAATTGAGAGACAATTTGGGGCTAAATTTTTTTCAGCTGGGGTCGAATAGTCGTGGGGTTGAATTGTCGCCTGGAACAGGTAGGGGTCGAATAGTCGAGGGTCGAATAGTCGCCCACCCTAAATTATCATGGGTTTTCCGATTGCTGTATAAATATCAATTTGTCCTATTCCATCTGAAATTTTGTCTGTTGCGATTTCTTAAAATTATTTCATGCCAAGCTACGCTCCTGTGTATACGTGTAAGAACGGATTCTTTTCCGTATATGTCTATAAAGCAGTGACACGCACGCACGCACGTAGAAAATTTCAACGAGTTAAAACACACAGTAAACCTAAGTATTTCACTACCTAAAAGTGAGACTTAACTTGATAAAAACTTCTTAAATAAGAGACAGCTCACTTACATGCCACAATTACTCTCATGTTAAATATGAGACAGCAAACTGTAAATACATGTAAATCCCTCCATAAATGCGAGACAACGCGTGTTAATTGCATGTTTAATCGCTCCTTAAATGTGAGACGACACATCAAACTTGTAAATACATGTCATAATCAAATCCCTAAATGTGAGGCATAATCTCTCTAAAGAAGTGAGACATCGTATATGCATGTTAAAGTCACTCCTTTAATCTGAGGCATCATATGGTAAATAGAGGCAAAATCTCTTCGAAGAATTGAGGATACACTCCTTAAATGTAAGTCATCACGAGGTAGGTACAGGTAAAATAGCTACTTAAATGTGGATCCAGCTCGAGGTTACTTCTCGTACATGAACATGTATGACAAAGTAATATATGTTGCATTTACAAAATCAAATGGCATTCAGTAATAATGTACATCATGCTTGATAATAAATACACGAAAATTCGTTACCTGTAGCGTTGCCTTTCAGAACAAAATACACGTGTATAAAAAGCTTATGTCAATGCTTTGACTGTGAAAAATACAAAACGTTATTTCCCGAATATGTATGTTCGTTTGAAACTAGAACAATGCGCGTTAATTGGCTCTACTTAATCATAATTAATATCCATATATTGTTACCGAACGTTTTTAGTTACTTATTGTAAACAAATACAAACACTGTTAAGTCTACGTGAAGCCCATTGTACAGTATGTATGAGCATCGATCGACATGAATTGTTCGGTTGGAAATGCTACGGACTGTGTCGTATTCAACTCGTCTGTGGGTTGGGAATATATTGATCAAATCCGGGTTTATCGGCATATATTGTCCCACACAAGGTGTTTTGAAGTACGCTGTTTTGTCTTTATTCTGCTTAACTGATGGTATCTGTGTGTGAACTGTTATTAATTCCAAACAAACATTTCAAATTATTTGGCAGATATTGGTAATGATTGTTTATTCGAAGAGGGGTTCGGCCTCTGATAAAATAACTTCCTATAAATAGCTTTGTCTTTTTAAGATTTCGATACCTGGTATCAAGTACAAAAGGATAGTTTGTGAACAATAGGTATCGTGTTCTTACTTTAAAACAATAGAAGCATAACTAGAGGAATACAATGGTTAATTAAAAGGTAACTATAAAAATGATAAAGAATGTTAAAGCACATAAAAATCCACAGAACTACTTGAAGAGATGGGTGTTTTTATATTTAAAAAAGTAATACAAAGACAATTGGAAATGATAATATAATAATAATACATTAAAACGGTAGTTATAAAAATCATTAAAAGTTGATGGCTGAAGAAAATAACATAAAATATATGTTTATGTATACTGACAAGATTATACAAAAATGAAGAGGTAGTTCGTAACTACAAGAATCTTGCCATTTTTATTACTCTTTGACTTTTACAGAAATAAGTGAACTCTTTGTTCTCATTATAAGCGATAAAACCTTTAGTCCTGGTGTCCATGGTGTTTTAATACCCCTTGTATAGATAATCTTCGTGAGCTAAAAGGTGGTTTCCGACAGTTTTTCTATATAAAATCCATGAAACAATATTTCGGGAATAATAATTTCTGGCAATTTAGGCGTAATGACTGCATAAACTCATATTTAAGTCTAAGTAAAGACGATTTTGAACTCTACCTATATTTTAAGACAGTAAACATTGTAAAAATAATCACTCTAAATGTTCATTTATTTATTTATTTGGGTTTAACGGCACACCGACACTTAACAGGTCGTACGGCGCCGTCTAAATGTTCATTTTTTACAAATCTTTGAATAAGAACAAAAGTGATCCCTGTTTAAAATAGATGCCAATGTTTGCGTCGATTATCCGAATGGCAATATAACGCGATCTCAATAGTTTTTTTTTTTGTTGTTGTTGTTTAAAAAAAGCTATCTCTGCAGCGGATGGATTAGAGTTTGCAAGCAGTTTATACCTGTTGGCCATTGGCAGTGAAATAAGTCTATGTGCATCAGGTGTGACACGGCGCGTAATATTTGTTTTATAACCTTCCCCACTGTGACATCCTTGTATGCAGAACATACTACCCCTTACTTACTTCTGTGATCTCTCAGCATAATTATGGTCTAGTCTAGAAGAAGGATGTGCTTCAATGCTTTTAACTGCATATATATACATTTGATTCCGGTTAACCGAATAACGTTTACACAAATAACGTTTACACAAATATTTCGTTTTCATGGTAAAAACATATTTAAACACAAAACCTTTTCTTCTTAACCTTTGTTAAACATTACGTGCATTACGTGTCGGCCCTATTTCGTTAATAAGCATAATCCATCGTTGCTCTCCTATCTGTTTGCTACGTAGTATATCTCTGTGTTTATTCGCACCTTTTCCAATGAATTAGCAAACACGGTCGCTAAAATGTGCCAACTGCATAATCAGCAGCCTGTTTGTTTAACTTACACTGTTGCCATATACTGTCAATAACACGCTTCCTATCGCATCTTTTAGAAGAATTGCACAGGTTTTCGCGAAGGTAAAAAAG
The DNA here is from genome assembly GCA_007844125.1 of Sinonovacula constricta. Classification (NCBI taxonomy): domain Eukaryota; kingdom Metazoa; phylum Mollusca; class Bivalvia; order Cardiida; family Solecurtidae; genus Sinonovacula; species Sinonovacula constricta. The sequence goes on from CM017560.1 coordinate 20,121,107, forward strand.
TGTCAACAAGTGAATGACGTCATCGATGTTACGCTTGAAGTTTTAACAACGAGTTAACTCTTCCTTGGCAAAATAGTATATTTTTAACTTGTGAGATGAAATACAAAAAAAAGACAAAAACAAAACAAACAACAACAAAAAAAGGAAAAGGTTACATCATCGTAAATGCAAATATATTACACTTCCGTATCATTAAAAAATAACATCTTAAAGGCACACTTTGCAATGCCGTTTGACAAAAAAGTGTTGAATTATTTTTGCTGTCACAAAAAATGGCTGCTCTTTAGAAAAAGAATCTAATTTTAAACTGGAGTTTAAGGTATGCCTAAATAATTACAAGCTCAGTAATTAACTTATAATGAAAGTTATTATGGGATATTTTTAGTTAACACAGTTGCTGAGAGTTAATAATTCTCAATCAAATTTAAGGCAAACAAAATACTCTTATTGAAATGGTACTCCTGTATTGATTTTCGGTTTAACGAATATATCGGGTAACTGCATACATTTCTCTGGGAAGTTATTTATGCAAATAAGTAGAATTAGCTATATATACAATATTGTTAGATTTGTGTCATAAGTTGAACTTACACAAATATTACTTATGTGTTCGATTATTTTATAAATTTGTGATTTTTTATTTTGTAAACACGTAGCCTACTGGTCAGTGCGCATTATGGGTGCATTACTTACTTACTTATTATTATTATTATTATTATTATTATTATTATTATTATTATTATTATTATTATTATTATTATTATGTGAGATTTGGTATTCCAGTCAGTGTAATACAGGCCCGGATCCAGAACTTTTATTGTAGAGCAAATAAAATATAACAAAGCCTTTTCAACTTTAGATCTTTGCTCTAAACTATACATTGGAGTTTCGGCACATCACCCAAGCAACGCTTTTATTTAAACTTGGACCCCCACTCCCGGTATATATGGGCCTTTATTTCATCTTCCTTGTGCTGCTGACGGTGTTTTTGTAATGGTTGTTGTTGTTGTTGATAATGATGATGATGATGACGGCGACGACGACGATGATGAGGAGGAGGAGAAGGAGGACGAGGACGAGGGTGGTAAGGAGGAGGACGATGGTGGTGGTGAAGAGGAGGAGAGGAACGACAACAAGAACGACGAATATGATGACGACAACTTTGATTGGTAAACGGACAACCAGGACCAGCGGACATCCCGGACCAGACAACCCGGACCATATTTCAGGACATCCCGGACCACATTATGAGACAATCCGGACCATCTTTATAACAAATGGGATAATGTTATTTTCACAAATTGCAGTGGTTTGAAGATAATTTAAGAGTATAACTAACTTGTATAGAAATTTTATAATCTTAACATGGGCATATTTTAGATGAGCAGGAGTTGTAAAAAGAACTTAAACAAAAATTTGTAAGGCAATTTTTACATTGATGATTTATAAATTTAATAATGTACAGACTTTTGAAAATAAGCCAATGTTATTATTTTCCAGTCCTTTTTGGAATAATGCAGTTCTGTAAATCCTCAAGAGTATCAACTAGGAAACGAATCGATGTTTATGAAATAAACTTACGAAACTTATAAACCTTAATTGTTTAGTATATCCAACATAATTCATTGTCAAAAAGAAGACGTAAAACTTAAATATTTAATTTAAAATTCTTATTAATATTCTTATTAAAAATTCATACTTCTGTTTTATAATCCAAATATACTAGTGATGAAAACTTCATAAATTCCAGTCAAATTCCTGTGAAAAATACCTGTGAAATTCCTGTGAGCGCTGAAAAACTGTCAAATTCCTCAAGTGTACAAACCTAATTATCAATTGAAATGATCAATTGCTTCAAATTTGTATTGACATGGTTTTGAATTTCGCAATTAACAAAATTTTATACTCAAATATTAATTATAATTATTTTATTCTATAACTTATTTCATTCTTTAATATTGAGTGAATTATATTAAAATGCTTACCAGTATTTCCGCATAATAAATGCTGCCAGCGACAACATATATCACACTCTAAGGCGCGGTGGTTAGAAAACACACCTTTGCCGCAGTGAATACAAGGATTAGCAGGCATTACTTTTCAGTTTTTAAGCTGAAGAAGTTGTGAGGATGAGTTTTTTCCTCCTCGGATTTATAGCAAAATCAAGGCTTGGATAAATCAAACTGTTGACATTAACTACCCTTTGTTTTTTAATCAAAACGGTAATTAACTCATTTATTTTTTTGAGTGAATAATAAAATTTGTTAATTGGTTGGAATGAACTCATTGAGTGACTTCTTTAATTGGTGTGAAAAACAAATACAAATTATTGAAATCTCTTTCCTTTGTAATTTTGTGTGTTATACATTGAATTATAATGAATGAATTAGTTACTTAGTAAAAGGAAAATACTTCTGTTAAATATTGAAATGGAATTAGGCATTTTGAAAGGTAATATATTTATTAAAACTTATTTTCATATCAGGGCCATATTGATATTGTTAATGTGATTTCTGTTTTAACATTTTAGTCAGCATTAAGCATTAATAAACACTCGCTTAAGATGGAAATAAAACAACAACAACAATATGATTTGTTCAATATACATAATTTTTAGTATTTTTATTATTATTTTTATATTCCTAGAGTGGTCCGGGATATCCTCAAACATGGGATGTCCTTATACATGGTCCGGGATGTCCCTAAATATGGTCCGGGTTGTCTGGTCCGGGTTGTCTGCTGGTCCGGGATGTCCCTAATTCCTTTGATTCAGGTCAAAGCTTTCGACGACAGTTATATATTCTCAGATACATGTTCGGAAATGAATTCACACTGTCTGCATGCCGGTAAATAGATAGAATTTCCGGTGGGAAAACAGAAAGAATATTGTTTTGAAGATCTTGTCTGTTCGCTTTGATAAAATTTCTTTAAGATAAATAATGACGAGGTAATTGAACATTTAAGTAGCATCTTACACCACCGTTATATAAAAATTAAGTCATATTAATAAAGAATATGCGGTAAGCAAAAGCGACATGAAGCCTGCATACATTTCGGATGTTTTTGTTCGGATAGTTTCATGCATATTGTAAAAAATAGAAAAATTAAACTCGCACTTAGTTTTTTTTTTTTTAAAACTCTTAACATTTCAATGTTGTTTTTTAACAAGTTGTAAAAGCAAAATTTACTGTAAATTCTGTTTCATAGTGCTGTTATTTTGAATGGAGAAGCACATCCATCAAAGGTCATGTATTAAAGTAAATCTGAGAGGAGAAAATAATCCTGTCCCTAACGGGTATTCGAACCAGGGACCTTTAGATCAGTAAGCCGACACTCAACCATGTCGCTAAAAAGTTAACCCAACAGCAAGACTGTTGGAAGTGCCTATATGCACTACTTTCCTCCCCCCTTTACTTTTTTCTGGGCCCAAGCCCATCTCAGGACAGCCACACCAGGCTTCCATCCCACTTCTGACACCATTAAAGTAAATCTGAGAGCAGAAAAAAATCCTGTCCCTAACGGGGATATGAACCCGGTACCTTCAGTTCAGTAGGCCGACACTCAACCATGTCGCTAAAGGGTTAACCAAACAGCAAGGCTGTTGGAAGTGCCTATATGCACTACAGTATTCCCTATATTGGCTCGATTGCACCATACCAGTACCCGTTTGTTTTCCGCTTCTTCGCATGCAACTCTGGACGAGGCATGCATGTTTCTCTCGCTTCAAATTTTAAAACGGGGGTTCGAGGGTGATTGCCCCCCAATATACGATAACATCAAAATTGATACAATAGAGAAATTTGAACTATGCCAAATAAAACTCAGTATTAACCAACTGAACATTTTTTAGAGATACTATTTGTTTTGGCTGTCAGGTTACCTTTGCTGACTACAATAATAATCTTAAGAAAAATATATCAAGCAGTATATGTGTGGTTCAATTGAAACAAGTGCTTACTGCATTCCTCTCTCAATTAATTAAAAATTGTCAATCAAATCTTATTTAAACTATGCCAAATCAAACTCAACATTAACCAACAGAACATATTTTATGTATCGGTAAAGTGCAATTGTCCCCTTTATATTACCATTCACCCCTAGAGTATAACTTTAATAGAAAGGTATAAACCGCTTACCTGAGAAGCAGGAATTTGATTTAACATTAATTCTGTCATTAAGTTGAAATCAAACAGTAAAACATAAACTTAGCAGGGCAAAAAGCCACTTGAACACAGTTTGGCATATAAATAATAAAGTATTGACTTTATCTTTGGATTTAAGTTAATTTTAATGTTTGGAGCTGGGTGCTTTCACCAATTCTAACTATAAACATAGCCAAATTATTATTCAAGCTCATGACACCTCTCAAGGACTTGATAATTTACATGTTAGCAAACTTGCTGTACATGAGGCAAAAAACTTTCTAAAAATGCACACACTGTTTTTACATTTGTAATCCACCATAACATATGGTGAACACTGAAACACTGACTCCATGTGTTGTTAACTTGTCAGTGGTTATCTATACCCTCAAATCTCAGGTTGATATTTTTTCCCTGACTTAGTTGTGTTACTAATATCCATGCACATTTAAAGTGAAACAAAATTCATTAAAAATTCATTAAAAAACAAAATGTGTTCTGCACTTCGTTCAGCCATGTAAATAACACACTAATATGGCTGCTGATACCCTGCTGCCAACAGTGTAGGAACTTAGTGAAAAGAATTTAGACATTATAAAGGAAACTTTGACAATGTCTGTAGGACAACAGAGTTGCAGACCAATTGTCTTAGAGTTACTATTTGTTTGGGCTGTCTGGTTACCTGTGCTGGCTACAATAATAATCCTAAGAAAAATATATGTGTGGTTCAATTAAACCAAGTGCTTACTGCATTCCTCTCTCAATTAATTGAAAACTGTCAATCATCCGTAACCTATTATGTTATAATATATGGAGTTTAAAGTAAGACTTGAAGTAATGTTCTCATTGTTTATTTCCAGGGGCCGTACGGAATTAGGGGATATAACACCCCACAATATCAAACAACTGAAGCGACTGAACCAAGTTGTCTTTCCAGTTACATATAATGACAAGTTTTATAAAGATGTGTTAGAAGTAGGCGAACTAGCAAAACTAGGTAAGTGGCATTACTAGAATTAAAGAATTTTAAGCACTTGGAACTCCTTGGCAATGGCCTTATCACCACAGATGTATGTATGAAATAATCCTCCATGATTAGAACATGTCACTGCATATTGTGTCAGTAAAACATTAAAGATAAATGGGTTTAATCCAGTACCAAAAATGCAGTAACAGTTATGGTAAACCTCACCAAAGGACCACTTTTGTAAGGTAGGCAACCCACACACGGGTCACTTTTTTCCAGAACTCTTTTAATCTATATTTTAATGTCCAACAACCTTGGTACCCAGTACCTGAGGAAATTATTTCAGAACCACTTAACAAATTTACACCTTTCCTTAGTCCACTACTTGGGCCAGCACTGGGTGGTCCAGTGATGCAAGTGTCATTAATCAGTTGATCATGTCTGCAAACACACTCAAGTGAATATTTTTGTTTGCAGACATTATGACCTCAAATTACGACATGATCAATTCACTTATTTTAATCGTAAAGAGGTCAGTTATAATGGCAATTTGTTTGATGTTTACAAACTGATGCCATCTGTTCAAAAGAATCTAGGTAAAATGACTTCATCTGTTCTCAGCATCAAGGAAGACTTTCAGAAGTAGGCAGTGAAAGTCTACTCAAAATGTAACAGATAATGATTAACCAGTTCTTTTAATAAATTACAATCTGGCCCATGTTGTTTACTAAATGAAATATGCTATTGAGTGGTGAATGAAGGAGTAGAGTACAAAATAAACCTTAACATTTACCTGCTTTTAATGGAAGTTTTAAAAATGCAAGAAGCCAAAGTTTTCAGTATTGTTGTTGTTTTTTGTATGTATTCAATGTTTCATTTAAAAGTTAGATTTTCAGATTATATATGATATAACTGAATCAAGATTATTTTTTTTTATTATAAATGTACTATTATAATGATGTGTATCGAAACTGTTTTGTTTAGTGCAGATGTTGCTCTTTTTACAGCATATTACAATGATATCGTGGTTGGTGCTGTATGTTGTCGGGTAGATACCTCAGACAATCAACGGCGTCTCTATATAATGACCTTAGGTGCACTAGCCCCATACAGACGACTCGGTATAGGTAAGAATTCAGTCATTTTCCTGTAAAAATCCTCTTACTTTCACTACAACTATTTTGTTATGACGTTGCTGGAGAGCATTCCTCAAATATCACAGTGGTACCCGTTGCTAAGAAGTCAACGCCACTCTATAGGATATTGCTGTAAACTTTCCAGTTTAGTCTTAATTAATCTGTTTATTACATTTAAGAGAATGATTGAACAAGTTCCTGTTGTAACTTAAAATGTCAATTTACTGCCTGTTTAAACTTACCCTTGAATATATTATTTAAAAAAATACAAGCTCAAATAAAGGTTGCAAATGTTACTAAACGAAAATGTGTAAGTTTAATCTTTGGGCAGTTTGGATTTCACCAACAACCATTTTAGACATTTTTCATGTGTTAAACAATTTATCTGTGATCAGTTTTTATTGCTTTTGTTTGGTACATATCAAAAGAAGCATAATTATGGAACTTTTTACAAAAAAAAGTGCTCTTTGGATATATCTGGTAGAGTAATTTTAAGACTGGCTGACTTGTACATATAAACCCGTCAACCTGTCAGAACAAAGATTTAAGATGATCACTACATATGTGAAGTTTTCAGCAGCTTTCCTGCACTGCATTGGTATACATACAATACTTGTTTGGGAAAACCGGACTTGATAACCCTCATGCAAATAAAAGGGGAGTTCCATGACTGGTGAGGCTGGGGTATCAAGTGAACTCGGCATCTGGTGAATTTGGCACCTGCGTAAATAGTTAACTCGGCACCTGGTGAACTCGGCACCTGGTAAATTCGGCATTACGAATCTGGTGAATTCGGCACCTCGTTTTTTGCAAAAAATATATAAAAATAAAAAAATAGAAATAAAAATAAAACCTATTGTTTAATGCGTGAATAAAAGCAGTTAAAAACAACTGACTACAAAAAGTATATATAATTAATATAATAATTGAATATAAAATTAACGAAGAAATAAGGTCAGTGGCAAGTGAAAAAAGTTGATCATTAGCGGAAAGAAAAATATAGTAAACATTATACTACAATGCAAGAAATTAAGGACATGATAAGAAAATGATTTAAAAACCACAAAATAATTATTATTGATATTCAATTCGTCTTCTTAAATTATTTTTGCCTAATATAGTAATTATTGTAAGCATTTTTACATTTACCAATAATATGGTTATTTGGATTAATTGTCTCAATTCATCTTTTAACTATTTTCTCCGAAATTTGCTGGGGAGAGCCTCTGTTTATCTCATTGATGAATGTGAAGATCATCGCCAGCCAAGATAAATCTGGAATGGATAACTAACAACCAAATGTGCAAATGTTCATAAAATTTTCATAGAAAGATAAATTCTTACAAAAATTATATCAACTAATTCAATTCAAAAATAAATGTTATGCCAGTAGCCAATGAATTATTTTGTATCTGTTGATAAATGTGGTCGTAATAAGTTACTTTGAAAATTCACCTTTCTTCACAAACAGACATTTCCATGATAACAGTATAGGTCATACATTGTGTAACAATAAATATTGCCAAATTGTATATGTGTCTAGAAGCAAAGAGATAAAAGAATAATATACAAATGCCTAGTTAACTAGATGCCGAATTCACCAGGTGCCGAGTTTACCAGGTGCCGAGTTTACCGGATGCCGAATTCACTATTCTCGGTGCCGAGTTCACCAAGTGCCGGGTTTACCAGGTGGCGGGTTGACCAGCATTCTTCTAGTGTCAGGATAATGTGACTAGGTGTGGTATCATGCCAGATGTTCACAACATGCTATACACAGTGAAGGCAGCAATGTGCTTGCTAAAAGTGGACACTGTCTCAAAAAACTGAGATACTGTTGCAATAAATCCAACAAAGAAAAGACAGTCAATCATAAAATGCTAGACATTGAAATACTGATCGTAATGTTGCAATTTAAGGGTAAAATATGTTTTCAACGTATGCTTTCTGAACCATGGCAGTTGTCTCCGTCTTATTTGAGAAAAATTGCTGGATGTTGCCATTGTGGCCATGAATTAATGTAGATACATAGATTAAAAAAAAGATCAAAGTTGTTTGGAATTTCACCAAAACAAAACATGCTTTCTGTTTCCAGGAACTGTTATGTTGGACCATGTCCTCAAGATCTGCACTGATGATGGCAACTATGATAATGTTTTTTTGTAAGTACTTTTGTATAAAATTTTTTTTAACCAAGCATGAAATTGGCATATCGCTTTTATTTTTTATATTTTTTTGTCTTATTTTGCCCAGTTTTTGCAATAGGCTGAGTGTCATGGTCAAGTATGTTTCACTTTTTTTGCTTAAATCTTTTTTATTCACCTGTGCATTGGCTCACCATAATGCTTTGGTTAAAGTTTTGTACACAAGGCCATGTCTCAATCACTTAATTGAAACTGGATATGCAACTATTTTGAGAATATCCACCTTTTGTTTTGATTTATTCAAATTACAGCCTTATTATGCATCCCAAATGGAGAGAAAATATTCACCACTTTGTCAATCATAAGAGTGTGTCTGTCAGTCTTAATTGTGTCTAGGGTATATCTAAACAACTGTTGCACAACTCCTCTGCAGAGTACTGAGCTGGTGCTAGAATATTATACTTTAAGTGATCATGACATGCTATCAGAGTTAAGGCAGCACTTATACAATTTTATACAACAACTTATACATGCTCTTCATAATTAAGACATCATTATCTTTTAAACTACTCAATATATAATTTGGTTTAATATTTTCCAAATGTAGTAAGTAAGGGTTAAACACTTGCGACTGGACCTGGTACCACAATTGGAGCATTGCTGGCTTTAGGTACAAGAGGACCCAGGTTCGATGCCCGGCTGCAGGATAACAAAGTTCTAGAAATGGTAGTTGTATAGCTCCTTAGCTAACACTCAAGCAAATATTAAGGTAGTTCCATGACTGGTTGGCCCAGTGTCCCAATAATTTGACTGGGAAGGGTTATTTTGCCAGGTATTCACAACTTGCCATACACAGTGAAGGCAGCACATTATCTGTAAAATACCGGCGGTGGAACAATAAAACCAATAAATAAATAATAAGAAAAATGCAGAAAAAAAATTAGTAAGTCCTTTGCCTGCTTGTATGAATTTATCAGGCCTGGCTGCTGGGAAAATAACCAAGGTTCTTTTGGTACATTTAATAAATCATCATTAGTCATACTTTTCTATATAATATTAAATTTTTGTCTTTCTATAAGCACTATTTTCAAACAAGGTAATCAGTCAGGTGTTTCCACACATAAATAGTTTCACTGTTAAACACTGGTTTTAACCTGTCTGATGAATCGGTCAACCATGATTCCGTTTCAGGGTACACTTGTGACATTTCTCAAGTAGCCTCTAGATGGTGCTCAGCCTCTGGGGACATATTTACCTTTACTCAGAGGTATTGCTGCTCAGAGGTTAAAATGCACTGAAAACTAAACAAGTAAATAAACATGTTGCTGCTAAGAGGTTGCTGCTTCTCAGAGATGCCTTAAGAAGAGATTTTACTGTAGTGTAAATCCATATCAGTCAGCTTCCTGCTGGTTGCTGTCTGGTGAGAATCTGACGTATTTGAGGATTTGCTGTCTGGTAAGAATCTGACCTATTTGAGGATAGGTCTTGATGGCTATGGATGATTTTGAGCTGCAAATAAAGTAGAATTTCATATAGGTAATAGACAAATGTGGCAATGAATGGTCTTGACGTTGACTTATTGCTAAGTGAACTGCATTCCTTTTTTTTTCAAATTTCAGACATGTACAGGTGAACAACGAAGGAGCCATCAAGTTCTACGAGAAACACGGCTTTGAAATTGTCGAGGAGAAGAAGAATTACTATAAACGCATTGAACCTGCAGATGCATACGTGCTTCAGAAAACTTTTAGACCTAAGCTAGAGAAAGAGAAGGCAGAGTCATAGTAGATCATTTGATCTGTGTGATTGATGTAATTTGATTCAGATTGATGTATAATGATGAGAAAAGAATGTTTTTTGGTTTGATATAAAAATGGCTAAAATCCTTATATCATTTGAAAGTGTGATTGATGTATTGTGATATGAAAGGAATGTTTTCTTGTATGATATGAAAATAACTTAAATCCTTATATCATTTGAAAGTATGATTGATGTATTGTGATGAGGCAGGAATGTATTCTTGTATGATACATGTATGGAAAAAAAACTTAAATCCTTAGATCATTTGTTTGTTTTTTTGTTTATTTTTTGTTGCATTGCACTGAAACACTAAGGCCATTTAAAGAGCGATTGGTGTATTGGCATGTGAAAAGAATGTTTTCTTGTTTGATAATATTATTATTTAAGCCCTCATAAGGTAAAACTGGCTGAGAAAGTTTGAACACCATTCGACATTTGTATGTGACTTAATTTTAATAGTCAGTTTTACATCAATGGCTCCAGGTAATAAAACTTGTGGAAATAAAACTGAATATTTGTCTAAAAATATTTGTCTAGAAAACTAGAGTCTGATATCTTCTGTGGCATATAATTGGTCATTTTGAACAAAACAATAAAACCACCAATCAACTTCATTTTCATATTTAAAATATTCCAACTCGTGCATTTTTTTAAAGAAAATGCTTAGGAGCATATGTATGGCATATTTTTAGGATATGAACTTTAATTAACAGTTAGTTTATTCATTATTTAATTATTACTGTAATTACCAGAAAATAAACATCATAATTAACTACTACTTGGTCTTGATTGGTTGAAACCTACTTCACAAAACATGCCAGAGAGATAACTCTGTTTTCACACTTGACTGTAAGTTTTATTACCACAATAATAGAATTGTTTATAGTTAGTTTTTAAAAGGCATTTTCTTAACAGCGTATGCAAGATCGTATATGTTTTAATAAAGTTTGCATGTGTTTTCTTTATTGTTGCAGCATGGCTTTATAGACCTCTTTAAAAAACTTATACTTTTTACCTCAACTAGATAATAGTCAATGTTTCATATTCAAACAATAGAACTCAAACATATCTGGTGAATATACTCTGCGAGTGCGATTCTTGTTAAAAATTTTAATCATGTAACATGCAGTTTTTTATTAGAAAAGTAATTAAATGTCTTTATAGTAATTCTATTTGTAAAACTTTCTAAAGATCATGTTCCCAAAAGATCATGCTCCCTGGTCTGATTTATGCATTGTCCGTGCACTGATTGACAAAATAACTACAGTTGTGTACATAATGCTACGTTCTTTGTGTTGCAAATAATACAGTTTTCTATTACAAGTGTTATTATTATTATACATCCCAAAAGCCTTAGAACTTTCTCTTCTAACTCGCTGTATCTGTAAACAATGAAAAGTATGGGAATAATCAACATACCATGTCAGGTATTTGCATACCTAATATTTACCATTTAATGTTAGATTTGCTATAAAAATCGAGGATCGGGTAGGTTTATAATCAAGTTTGATTTAAACGTCAACCATCGAGTGCACTCTCTCATGCTTTTACTTTTTTTTCAGAATTTTTCAAATACACTGCACAAGTGCTTTAAATGTTAAGCACAATAACTTTTGTTACATGTATGCTTTATTCAATACAAAAGACCGTCTGGCCGATCTGTACAGCGTTATACAAAAGACATATATTCCACAATAGTGATTTATCAATGAAAAAGCCTTTATGTATATAGAGTTGACAAAATACAACTCGAGTTGTTATGAAAGGGTATGGTTTGCTTCATGCGGTCATTTACAGAAAAAAGAAAAACAGCAATTGTTGAAAAAAAAAATGAAAATGTAATTTATATATATATTTATAAAAATACTGTTACTAAAGTGGGTAAAATTAATGTTTTAGGCACGTGTTTTATTCTTATTTATCATAACACAGTCTGATTAAGTTCTAAAATATATTGACTTACCATTAATTTTGAACAATTTAAAATTGCGAGAACTTACACTTATCTGTAGCAACAGAAAGTTTAATGTTTTAAGCATTTATATTAACTTAATACAAGTCCAGTCGAATTTGTACTTTCATTTAAATGATAAATGGTTTGATTAGTCTCGTTAAAACAAAAACTTTCTGTGTATGCAATGTCGTACTAAATTCGCCTCTTCAGCCAGTAAGAGTTCTTTCGGAAACCCGACCGTATATGTTTTCAATAATCAGGTCGACTTTCCCTTGTTCATATCCTTTCAGTTTATATTTCCGTATCCCCGTATCTATACAACGGTCAACCTCTAGTCCGTCTAGATGAATCTTGAACATGAATTGTGGAGGTTGGGAGGCTTTTAGTTCCCACTCAATCAGTCCATTCTTTGACCACGTGACCCGGAAATCCGTTGACGAAACTTCCGGTTCGTCACTCGTGATCCGTTCAAGAACTCTGCCTGGCTTAAGACCGCTAGAAGATTCGGTATTTCCACCAGACTGCAGAAAAAATGCATCGTCACAGATTCCTGTGTCAAAATTTCGCGCAAAAGCCTGGCTAGACTCCTCGGTGACCATTGAAAACGATGCTTTGTTAAAACCCTTCCACGAACCATCCACCAACCGTTTGAAGGCCCGGCGAAACAAAACTCTGCGTACATTTTCCCCAGTGCCAGCCCAGTCTTCCAGAAAAGAGACGACTGTGCCTTTGAAGGTGACACCAGCTGCTGGAAAGTTGAGCGTAGTAATGAGATGCCATATTTTCTCTCGCTGATCGTTTACCCACAATCCAAAGCGCGTGTTTCCGTCCTGGTCCCATCTTCGTACGACAAACGTATACCAAGAATCAGGTTTCCAACCTAATTCGAAATTCCACGACTTCAGACCGGTTCCTTCTCCACCGAATCTTTCGCATTTTGTCCCTGAGCCCTGTAATTAGGTGTTACAACTAATTTAAACTATGATATAATAGAACCTGTCTTGAAACGTGTTTTTAAATCTTATTTCTCATTAAACATAATTATTTTGACAAGCACGGGGCAATGCATACTTACATTCAGATAACAAAAAGCCCTAGATGATGTCGATTTTGAAGGCCTTAGGACGGGTACAAGTCGTGTATGGAAAAATCTTTAAAAGTAGTACTATAAACCACCATTTTGTCAACAATAAGCATTTTCAAATTTGGCAGCGGAAATACGGTGGAGTTGTCGATTTAAACAAAATTTAATTTTTATAACCTTCTGTTCACATTTTAAAGACATTTCATTGACTTTCTGACACGGATTAATCCACTACGTATAGTTTTATATCTATAAAAAAAGGTGTTTGCATTCCTTTTTGTATTCTCAACAGCTGTATGTGGTTTTTGTCATTGTTATAACTTTGGTAAACTGTGCACGTTGTTTTCAAGCAAGATTTGCGGGCGGGGGACGCCCGTGGCCTAGTGGTTAGAGTTGTTACTCCTCAGCCCCTAACCGCGTGGGTTCAACCCCGGTATGGTCGAGAACTTCCATGTGGGGAGATTTGCCAACTAACCTGCGGTGAGCCGTAGTTCTACCCAAACATAAGTCTGTTGCGCAAATAATTAGCTGGACGTCACCAATAGGACCATAATTTTGTCGGTGCGATGTAACAAAAAGGGAACAACAACCTGGTTATGTTCCCCTAACTGAGATTGAATGTGTTCTCTGTTTCCATTATTCGAGTTCTTCATTGGGAAAAACAAGCAAATACTTACGATGCAAATCGGTTCTAATGGACCTTCTGACGAATCACGCGGATCCCAAATGGAGAAAATGAAATTACGTCCATTATTATGATCTTGTATTCCACAATAACCACCGCCATTCTGGCCACAATTCCAGTTTAAACAGCAATAGTATGTCTGCTTTGTGAGACCAGAATCTGGAACACAGACTTCATTGATGAGTATGTCGCCTGGTTCCTGGTAATGGTAGCAAAGGTGAACGGATGGGGCACGTCTTCCGGTCATATTCAAGAAGTTTGTTGTTGCCACAGATTCCAGTTGGTGCCGCAGTTTCAAGATGGTGCCGCAGATTCCAGCTGATGCCGCAGATTCTAGTTGGTGACGCAAATTCCAGTACTAGCGTAGGTATCTGAAGAACTATTGCATCACTAACAATTACCAAAGCAACACTTAACAGCAAAACATAATACACACGATATAAACTCGTCTCGGTGAGAAAAGGTTAGACACTGGATACGGTGACTGCCGGCCAATCAGATAAGTGCATAAAATACTACAGATGGTACACTTGTAACTTATATCTCGATTTAACTAACCATGCATTTTTTCCACGGGACGGAAAATATTGAAATCTTTTCTGGTGACTTGGCAAACACACATTCTTTTACAATGCTAAAATCACAATGAGCTCGTCCGACATCATTTTTACAATGTAAACCTTGCGAAGATATTTCCTTGGTACCTCTGTATTAACCTGAAGTAAAAACTAGCTGAGAGACAGTAGTGCATGAGTTAACATTCAAAAAGGTTTACAATACAGCTTTCATTTTAACCGGCAAATTAACCTGCCGCCATAATTAATAGCATCATTAGCGCCTCTGATGGAATGCATTTTATTAGGACGATAGTATAGCAGGCAATAACAGGAAATCGGAGCTGTCCTGTGAGACATTTTTATGAGAAAAGGTTCGAGTATTCCGCATTTTACAGTGTATCTTGTAACAATAAAGAGTAGCTTGCAATTAAAAATAGGTAGCCAAATTCGCAGTTGTTTGGCGAGGTATTGCTGTTTATGCAATATGATTGTGTATGTATAAAATACGGGAATTCCCGTGTCAATATTATTACCTCAATGTTCTTTTCCAAACGTGTACGGGCCGAGTATGCCGAGGTTAAAAAGTAGCTTGCAATAACACAAAGATGAAGCAGTTAACAAGGAAGAAAAAAGATCTAGCAGACAGTCTTTGGGGGGGGGGGGCAAATTAAATTAATCTTCTTGCTTTGAGCGCACGTTCTTCGTGACACCTTTGATGTCGTACATCCGTGATTTTTCTTGTTACCTTAAACAGCATTTGCATATATCTATTAAAACCATGTCATATACATATCAACAGAAATAAGAAACGGTTTCGATCGATTTAGCGCAGTGTACCCTTCACGCAACCGCAACAGACTGCATCAAACTCACCTTTTTTATGCGGAAGTGCTCGTCAGTTTTGAATATGTCATTCGTTGATAGTTAACCAACATTATATTGGAATTCGCAACGCTTATTACAACGCGAAACAAACAGTATGACTCTGTCAAAAGAACGTATCTCGCGTTTTCCGATTTAATCTTAACTAGACGAAACTACCGAGGTCTCCCGAGTGGCATACGTTGTCCAAAATATTGAGATTTCCTTGACCCTCCATTCGGATGACTTAGGTTAAAGACGAGTGAAAGGCAGAAAAATAACGATACACGCATACGTAATTTTGTTTTCAAGAGAAATTATGTGACTTAATTTTCAGATTCTAATATTACAGTACAGATAATTCGACGACAAATATTGTATTTGTGACAATGTTTTCACAGTCCGTATTTCAACCACAGGTAAGATGGCTCTTAGACTTATGTAATTGTTTCATCATGTGTAGATTTTGCTAGATGTCAACATCTGTACCATGTGGGTGGGGAAATAAAGACTATTTGACAGATTGACATAAGTATAATTTTGCACTTGTAAAATTAGTTTCATGTTTGACAGAATGTCATGAGATTGATATAAGAGAGCATCTGCTAAATGTTTCAAAGTGTGTGTGAAGTTAATAAGAACATTGCACATATCTAAAGAACCTCTCCCAGTGTTATGATAGTTATCTGACACAGAAGTGCATATTGCATTTTTATGATGCAACTAAAAGTGCTAAGTTAAATCAGCAATTCTGCTACTGAAATCATCATTCCTGAACTACAAATCATGGCACTAAACAGTCTTTATAGATTAGGGATAAGGCTGTTCATGTTTAAACTTTCTTTCTGACCACTTTCACTTTGGCCATTGTTATTAGTCCAAATTGCAAAGCGTTAATTGCCACAACTGTTGCGGTTTTGATCTGCTTCTCTAACTTTTGCCTTGAATGGTGTTGTGATTCTGTACTCGCTCATCTATTTTATAACCAGATGATTATGCGAAGAAGAAAGCAAATTGTGTTTTTTGGTAAACAATTGTGCAGATCTTCATGTTGGAATTTGGAGATAATTTCAAGAAAAACGTTGAGCAGAAAATCACAATGACAGAAAATGCAGATGTCGTGGTATTATATAGGAATGAAAACCACAGTGCAGTAGTGTGTTAAAGCTTAATGTCCGTAAAATTGAAGTTTTGTTTCCGTAGTGATCTAGTTATGAAATTCAAAAATAAAAGAAGCTCTACCTGACTCTAATAAAATATTAAGGCAGGGCATGATATAATTTATGACATTTATTCTAAGCTATCCTTACCGAAGCTGGTTAGAGTCATTCTTGTGCAATTGGACTAGCTGATTGTCCCTACAATGAACTAACATGTGTGTGTATTGCACACAGAAAACTGTTTCCACAGCTGTATATGTGATATTACAAGTCTAGGTGTGGTGGGTGATAGAAGGAGCCGATGCGCAATGATATAATACTCTGGTGTGATTCTGTGAAGTTAAAAGCATTGAAAATGGCCTTCTTTAGAGTCCAACCCACTCTCCTAAAAAGAGTACCATGCTCTGAGATCACTGATAGACACTTAATTAGTTTATTATAAACAGATTTGCATAGGGTTGTAAAACAGACACACTTGATGCACATGGACGTATCACAGTGTGAAACCAGATAAGGCCGCATTCCAATTTGCAATGCATTTGATAAGATGGCAGAACTGACAGCCCCCACGCTTCTATACTAGAGCGAGCACAATTACACATCTCCGCATGTTTCAGTCATTTGGATACAATGCTGGGATCTACAGAAATACAATTTGAACTTTATCTTAACTTAACAAAAGAGAATAAGTGAATAAGAACATAAAGTATTAAAATCCCACGATCTCTATTCGAATACCGACATGATGCTTGAATATTCATCAACAACCTTAGTCATATATATTGTATTTGGTTATAGTAAAAAACATATGGTCTTTCAAATTAGAAGGTATTCATGTTATACCATATATCTTTGCCAGTTTCATTTCAGTTGCACTTTTGTTAGGCCTTGTGCGATACTTTTTGGAACGAAATTCATTAACCTCTTTATCATTTAAAATCTTTGGATACTTAATTCTGTGCTTTTGTTCAAGGTTTCCTATTTGCAACATTCAGAATTACAATTAAATGTAACTATAACAATTTCAGGCTATGGCTGCCCTGTCGCAGTTGTCAACAGCTGTGAACTCCATGCGTCAGGCCGGCTCAGTGTTAGTTCATCCAAGTAATGGCAGACACTCACGAGTGTTGGGTTCCAGCAGCAGACTACAAAGAACTGACACCATAGACAAGACATCATCAGAGGCCGTAAACAAAGACATTGTTGCAGAGGTATGAGACTAGATTATTAACAAGTTAATAATATAATAAGAATATGACAAGTTTTGAAAGTGACTAATAGGCACAAGGGTAGAATAAAAATGATAACAATATTGTGTTCATTGTCTGGTGTGTTGTTTTATATTTCACAATAAAAGTTTCAGGTAAAGAAGAACTTCTCATCCTTTTTTTTCTCGGAATCAAAATTCTTTTCCTAATACAAGAAGTACCCATAAAAGGCATCATTTTAAAATGCCAAAAGTTTTCATGTGGGATTGGGGGGGGTGGGGTGGGGTTAAGTAGAGGCTGGTGTTTCTAATCCTAGGTAAAAGTTCAAAATTCCAAAAAGAAAAAGAAAACACCAGCTGCTAACTTCATCAAACTCTTTGCATTTATTCTTGACTATAAATTGTATGATTTACCAGATGCTAACTTCATCAAACTCTTTGCATTTATTCTTGACTATAAATTGTATAATTTACCATCTTGTCATTGTGTCCCCCCTTTGCCCAACACATTGCTTGAAATATTATGTAATTAATATTTTCTTTTAAACAGTTGTCATTTTCTTAACAATAACAGTTGTTTTTTTGTATTTTCAAGGAATGTAGACTGTCTGTAGAGGAGTGCTTGGAAGAATTGTTGAAAGTTGAAGAAAGGTTGTCTCCCTTGGCCCGGTCTTTGATACTGAAGAGAGAGAAACCCGAACATTGGAGAGGCACCTATACTTCTGCACAAACTTTTTTTGAGAACAAAACTGGTAATTTATTGAGAATATCCTGTTAAATTGATCATTGTTTCAAATTAAGAATATGAACTCAAATGATTTCTTGACCTATGTTATTGTTTTAATAACACTTTCGTATAATTTTCTTTCTGTGGTTTTGTTAAAATAATACATTCGCTTGACAATATGTCGAAAACAGTGCACTTTCTACATATAGAATTGAATACTTCATAAATAGGAAGTATTTGCCTTTGCAGACACAATGATTCTGAAAAAGTGCCTAAACTTCTAACTTGCATTGAGCAGGCGCAGGTTGATCTGGATCTACAGTTTGTTTTAAGTTAATCAGTTCATGATAAACATAGATAATTTTAGTGTGTGTTTTTTTTTTTTTTTGACAAACCAACATCGACTGAAAGTTTCAAAGTCTCGGATTCTTTCCTGGAAAAATCACAGATGTCTTAAAATATTTCCAAAATTAAAGGGTCTCTTGTTTAGCAAAGCTTTTTTTCTGTTGTTTTCTGTAGTTTTTATGAAATAATATGGTAGGGTTGAAAAGTTAAAAATACCGACACAAATCTGTGTAAGACTTAATTATAAACTTGTTTTATTTTGTTGATTAAATGATACAAAAAATAAATAATTTATATTTATTAAATGGACAAAAGGTCTGTGTCTGGAAGAATCACAACCAGAAATTTTCCTGTAAGTTTGAACAAGGTCTCAAAATTCTTTTAAGATATTGAATTTTGAAACATTTCTGCTCATTGGCTTGCTCTGAACATATATAGATAAAATGTCCTGGAGCAGGAAACTTTAGTCAAAGTAGGTCATGGAATAGATCAACAAGCCTCCCAACCCTTTGCCTCCTTCAAGTCCCAACCAAATCTAGAATTTTCATGTAAGGTTTCAATCTGACTTACGATGCAATGATGACCCTGCATCTGTATTTATCTTATCTGAAGTATTTTTCGATCATGTAATGATGTCCTCCACAACTTCAGATCTTTATTAAAGTAATAGTTTAACATCCTATTCCTAGCTCTATGTTATAAATATATATCACATTTCATGCAGTACTTTATTTAGTTTATTTTTTGATAAATCATACTGACATAATTTTGGTTATAGCAGTGATGTCCAGCTATTATAGGCGAAGGAAGATCCATGAGGCATGTCTAGTCAAACCACACCGCACTGTCAGTCAGCTAGAAGATCATCCCCAGTAAAAGCTTTGCACCAACCAGGACTTGCAACCATGTAGATAGAGTATGAGGACTTACAAGTCCTGAAAAACAGCGTGGTCAGGATGCTCCTATTTTATCTGGCCTAAGTTTGTACAGCCTTTAACAATTGTTGTTCTGACATTAAATCTAGTTGGCTAACTAATATGTTGGTACCCGGTTTTTATTTCAGGGTTTACAGAACATCAGTTACAGTCCAGCTCAGATACTTCTTTTACTCTGTTTCTGCGACATGATGTACAAAAGTTGCTAGCCTCTCCTTTGAATGCTGCAAGTAAGATTTAACCTGATTTATCCTTTATTTTGTTTTTGTACTTCCAACAATATTTTAGTCATTAAGGGTCAGATAATTCCTGTTTGATACAAAGCGATAAAATCCATACAAAAAATATACTTGAAAACGATTGCAAATAGTTTGGGTTGTTTTAATTAACTGTTTATTAAAAGATCAATACTGGATACAAACCATTTTGCTTAAAAAATAAGTGTAACTTTCAATAATAAATTTTACTATCAATATAATGAGACTATACATGAAATCTTTGCTTCTATCTTATTCTGTTTTGTCGTTTGAAACAGGTTCTTTACAAACGATGAAACCAATACTTTCTATCCATCTGAACTCTTATTAAATTCTTACTATAATTGGTGCATTCTTATCCACTTTTTACAGGTTACCAACAGAGAAGAGGTTTTAAAACCAAAAAGAATATTGAAAAGGAGGAAAGAGTGAGTTTCTTTACTTTTTATTCTTTACTAATGTGCTTTCAAATATTTAAAAGCCGTAATAAAAAAAAAGAAAACTCACTTTACTTTCTCCATATAATCTTGTATCTGTATTCCTTTATTCTGTACATAAGGTCTGGCATCAACACCTAAAAGTGAGTGTAGTGATTGCAGTTATATTTTTTAATAATTTTCATAAATCTGCTTAACTAAAGTTTTATTTTTACTGTAATTATCTGTCCAGTGCTAAGCATGTGCTTTTATTCTATATCACAATATCGATCAAAGCATTTTATGTAGAGGAAGGTGTTCACATTAGGTCTATAAAATAGGTTCCATACCAGCTACCCTTGTAAGATCAAACATTTTCAACAAAAACACTTTTAACTACTTATGTTAATTATATCAGTTATTTGTGATGTTTAATACCATTGGGTAAAGATTTCTTTTCATATTGTCACTATATGAATACATGCAAATCAATTTGAAATATTAATTACCATTGTTTTATTATTTTCCAGACCATACTGCAGAGTGTGTCAGACATGAAGACGGAGCTTGAAAATCTTACTGGCAGAAAACGGTCGTCAAAACTTGGCACAAAAACTGGCGTCAACAACAACCTTGTAGACATGCTGAAGTCTAACAGTGACGTGAAATGTGTGTACGTGGTCGGGACAGACGGTAGTGGCGGGAGCAAAGCATCAAACTTCAGTGCTACAGCTTTGCTGTACCTTCGTATATTGGTCCTGGGAACCTGCCTGATTCTTCTATGGCGTCTGATGACAGCAAATGGCGGTTCTGATGTTCCAGGTGGAGCTGGTTTGTTTTCCTCCTGTCACCTTGAAAATATAGGCATCTTTGGAAATCCCTGTTATACACAGGGGTTTGATCTTATTGAAGTAGTAAAAGATAAAGGAGTCATTTGAATAATTATATAGTCAGTGTTGAGCTTAAGATCTGATGCATATAAGGCACTGATAATATGTCCCTCATTACATGGCAAGTTTAAAACATAAGCCATTAACAAGGGATGTCAACAAATACCTTTTGGGTGTTACCCAGATAACCATGTACATTTAGTTGTATGCTGTATGTAACAGCTGCATATATGATATGATGAATATGATGACAGCATTTTGAAATGAGATATACCAATGACATTTTACTTGTTAATAAAAACTAAGATAGTAAGAACAAAAAACTACAGGAACTGTTGCTAAAAAAGTGAAGTGAGAAAAGATCCTTGTGTCAAAAGACACTGCTGGCGTACTTATGAATAAAGCTTAATCTTGCAGTACAATGACAATTATAGACAGTTTTTTCAGTTAACTCCCAAGCTGTTATTTGTGTAAATAAAATAAGGGAAAAGTTAAGTTCTGGAAAAAATGAATTATGTAACCTCTGTTTACATTATAGCATGTTTATTAAAATATACATTAGACATATGATATTTAATTTGATTACATTTGACCCTTAATTGGTTGGAAAGTTGGATTTAAGCCTTTGTAAGAAGTTGTAGACTCATTGCCATGGCATTCTATTTATTCACTCAAAAAAGTTTCTTCTGTTTTGATAGGATTTGGTATGAATGTTTAATGAGAAAAGTTGAATCAAAATTAATATATTTTCTTAATTCAGTCATGAATGTTTAATAAGAAAAGTTGAATCAAAATAAATATATTTTCTTAATTCATAGTATGTTACCTTTGTCAGAAGAATATTATAATACAAAGACATGCATTTCAATAATATTATCCATAATTTAATGTTTAATATGTTTATTTTTTACCATCAGGAATTCCGCCAATGAGCTTAAAGAAAATG
Source organism: Sinonovacula constricta (assembly GCA_007844125.1). Lineage (NCBI taxonomy): Eukaryota > Metazoa > Mollusca > Bivalvia > Cardiida > Solecurtidae > Sinonovacula > Sinonovacula constricta. Next base: position 20,143,317 of record CM017560.1, read on the forward strand.
GAGATCAATCCGGAAGATGTTCATGTCACATTTAAAGATGTTCTTGGGGTATGTCCTTTATAGAAGTCAGCTTTCCATGTTCTGAAAATATGTTGTACCATTATTTTAAGAAATTTACTAGGTATTTTAAATTATAATTGTCTCTCTTTTTACAATTTTATGAAGTATATTAAATCATAAATTTGGTCTGAGGTCTTAAGCCTTGTTGTCTTATGTATCTTAAAGTAAAACCTTTTTCTTAATGATCTACATTTTTTATAGTATATAATTAATACAGGGTTCTATTATTTAATCTCCCATGTTGAGCACTATTATTATATTTTACATTGTTTGTTCTGACAAAATCACAAAGGGGAATAATTAGAGAATAAGATAAGTTAGAGTTACATTTCTTGTGCAAGGGTGTTCTACATCTCGATAGATAATCTCTGTTCCAAGATTGAAGCATATCCATGCAATATTGTTGGACTTGACAAAAAATGTGATACAGAAGACTGCAACAAGCAGTGTGATCCATATGTGTCAGCCATGCCATACAGGCAACACAAATGACCACCTGACCTGGTAGCACACTTGATAGAGCTCCAGGTACGGAATGCTCTGGGTTAGATCCCAGACCTTGTCTTACCAGTTGTTAAAAATGGTACTGGTATAGGGCTCTTGCTAACACTAGCAAATATAAGTATAGTTTACGACTGGTTGCCCCAGTGTAAAGATTACATGACTGGGTGTTGTGTCATGCCAGATGTTCACGGCATGCTATACATAGTGAAGGCAGGACTATATCTGCTTCATGTGAGCACCATCTCCAAATAACTGGGGATAATATGGCCAACAAACAAACACACGAAAATGCTGAATTTACTGTGATAAATACTCTATAGCTATTAAAATAACTCTGAATGTATCTTGGTCCTTACTGTACCATTTATATATGATGTATGTACTTCTATAGGTTGATGAAGCCAAAGATGAGATGATGTACATAGTTGAATTTCTAAAGAATCCTGAACAATATAATACTATTGGAGCTAAGCTTCCTAAAGGTAGGTTGTCTTGATTCATCAGTCTAATAATTATTCCAATATATTTATGATAACATTACATATTTGTGGATCGTAAATAATGCATTATCTTAATGAGATATTACATGTATATGTATTAAAACTATTGTATTAGCTTAATGAAGATATTACCTGTATATGGATGGTAAATCTTGCATTATCTTAATAAATATAATAGTTATGGTTCCATCAATGAGGATGTAGATCAAATATAGCATAGAAAATTATTAAAAATAAATCTCTAATAAGTTGAGCAAGAATTAAATACTGTTTTTGTCTCATGAAATGCAAATACAGATTTACATAAAAAAGAAATAAGCACAGTTATTAAGCTTTTATTAAGTTATTAGTTGATTTATGGGTTCATGCATCATTGTGTCAATGACTCTGTATTTTAGGTGTGCTGATGGTAGGCAGTCCAGGAGTTGGCAAAACTTTACTTGCTAAGGCTATAGCAGGTATGTGCTGTTGGTATTTTGAAGTATTGTGTTTCATTTGAGGAATTGCACAAAAATCTAAAAGAAGATGCATCCGCAGATAATAAAAAATCTACAGAAATTTTGAAAATGAATTCTTCTGTTTATATGTAAAGGCATGTATGAGAGACAGAGAGAAACACTGAGGTTGGATGGGGGAGGAGGTTGGGATTTGATGCATTTCAATCTTATTGCGAAATATAAACCATTTGCTTTATTTATATTCATGATATAAATGTTAATCTTGTGTATTTCAAGCTGGCCATTCAGAATGTTTGTGGTTGTTTAAATTATTTGCTGTGGCTATGATATATTTCTCCAGGAGAGGCTGGTGTGCCATTCTTCCATGCATCAGGATCTGAGTTTGATGAGCTGTTTGTGGGTAGTGGGGCCCGAAAGGTCAGGCAGCTCTTTAGTAAGTACATGTGTAAATGACCTTCCTTATTTTTCTCTTATCAAAACTGTCCCATACATCACCTTAAATATAAGATATGTTTGCTATTTTTATATTGATGCAATGATAAAAATTATCATTTATGTCATTTGTGTGTTTTGCTTACTTTTTCTTTACCTTGCAAAGGCATAAGCCCTATGCTCATGCATATAAATCTTTCTTTTCGAAACATTCCAATATCTTATTTATATCAATAGAAGCTCTGTATAATATTATTTCTCAGTGAGCCCTTTGCATGGTTATCCATGAATAAAATTGATATTTTTACTAACTTTAAACCCTTGTGTTTATTTAACTAATATCACAGTATTTTTACATTTTTACATTTTTCCCTCTGTTTATACATGCATCACTAGTAACTCAGTATATTTATATTTTTAGCTGCTGCAAAGGCTCGAGCCCCTTGCCTGATATTTATAGACGAGATTGACAGTGTAGGTGGAAGTAGAACCAGTTCACAGCTCCACCCCTACGCAAACCAGACAGTTAATCAGCTCCTATCTGAGATGGATGGGTAAGCACACAAATATTTTTTTAAGAAATATATTTTTGCTAACAATTTTTTTAACATTAGATTTCAAGAAGGTTTATTCTTTGAACAGTTATATATAAAAAGAAGAGCAGTTTTTAACATTTATTATACCCCAAGTCCCCAAGAAGCATATATGAGGTATATGTTAGAGTAATGTCAGTCTATCTGTCTGAAGATGTTGTTTGTCCACTCAATTTCTAGGCTCAGACCAAACTTGATCGTGCATATTGTTGGCTTGTCAGGACAGCTTGATTTTAACAGAGATATGATCTTTTTCTTATGTTGATAAATACATGTATATTTAGTGGCAAAGTCTGGAGGCATGTTGTATGATAGTGTTATTGCTTCTATGATAACACTCAAGTAAGTATACAGGTTGCTCTATGACTGGTCAGGCAGGTGTCAGGATAATGTGACTAGGTGTGGTATCATGCCAGGTGTTCATGGCATACTATAATCAGTAAAGGCAGCTCTGTATCTGCTTCAAGTGAACACTGCCCTCAAATAAATTAAATACTGTTGGTGGGATGATAAACCCAGCAAACAACTCTCATATTTGTTGATTTTTATTGAAATGAGCTTGTTTTTTCAAGGCCTTAGTCAACAGATTGTCTTAATGTGAGAAGGTCTTTCAGCTGACATTCGGTGAGCCTGTGGTTCTACCCAGACATGTGTCTGTGGTCTTTCTCCACCAAAAAGCTGGACGTTGCTATAATGATCTCAAATGGTCGCTAAAATTTATTTCAAAAACAAAACAAACAACAGGTTGTCTTCATGTTATACTCTTATCTCGGTATTTACCTACTGTCAAGATTTTATTTGTAAAATAAAATAAAATCTGGTGAATAAAATTGTTATTTTAAAAAAGAAAATCAAAACATCAAAAGCATACACAGATATTATCAGATTGAGTTCGAAACAGTAAGCTCTTTTCTAATTGAGTCTAAAAATCTAGGACCCTAACACTTGGCTATCAGATCGCATGGCTATTAATACATATTGTTTTAGCAACTTTTGTCAGTGAAAGTGGACATTTTTGTTGAAATAAATGGCAAAGAAATTAATTTTTAACTTCTACATGTAACTGATAAGGTATTAACCACAAAATTCATATGAAGTGTAAGGAACCAGTGGTTTGGAAAGTTAAAAAGAACATCATTGTAACTAATTTGGTTAATTCAGAACCTATTGTATCAATTTTGATAAGTTTTTCCACTTTCTCCAGTTTGGGCAATAAGACGGGAGACCTAGGGATGCCCATGGCATAGTTGTAGAGTCACTGATTTGTTACTCCTCTGATTGCTTGGCGTCCCATCGCGTGGGTTGAAGTCCCGTTCGAGGCTAAGGACTTAATGTTGGAAGGTGTACCACAGCTGATCTACGGTGCGCTGGTGGTTCTACCCAGACATTTGTCTGGGGCCTTCCTCCACCAAAACACCAATTACAAACAGACAAGACCTTTTGACATGTTTCTTTCACTGTTTGTTTATTTAATTTTATGTTTTTATAACAAGTGTTCTTTTTGTTTTTAGGTTTTCACCCAATGAAGGTGTAATAATTATTGGGGCAACAAATAAACGGGACAATCTTGACAGGTAAACAGAATTTTAAACATGCTAGTCAAATTCTCATTGGTATATAAGTGCATCGTTTAACAATGACAAAAGTAAAATAAAAAAGCTTCTTGCATTTGGGCTCAATGCAAAAAAGAGATTGTTTGCTGTATTAAACTTATCTAACCAGTTTCACAATGAATCGGTAATCTGTTTATTTGGTTAGTGTGCATAAGAAATACATATTGTTAAATTAAGACATTTGAGGAAAAAAATATTTGTTAAAATGAAAGTGCTTGCTAATTGTAGTAGAAAAAAGACTGATTCTAGAATAAAGAGATAAATGTGTTCCTATTGTACCTTTTGCTGAACTGAAAAAAATTGTGGGATAGCTTTAAGGTTTTTGCATTGTGTATCACGTTTTCATCATTATGAAAAAAGCCATGGTTATTCTGCTGCTGGTTCCACTTACATATCAAAAGAAAACATTTACAAGTATTTAGTGCAAATCTCATTCAGTGCAAAACATTATTTATTCAGTGCCAACATTATTTTGCAAACATTTTTGATTTGTGTAAATATCATTATTTAGCCCAAAACATTATTAAGTGCAAACGTTACTTATTCAGTGCATTACTTCGCCCTGGCCGGTTTGACACAGAGGTCAAGGTGAATGTACCTGACATCAAGGGTCGCATAGATATCTTCAAACTCTACCTAAGCAAGGTGTCTACAGCTGAAGGTATGTTTCCATAGTTATGTCCCATTCTGACACTCAACAAAGTTAAATGTACACATTGTATAAAGCTCAATAAAGTGGATCAAAATTGTCTTATTATATAATTTATAGGTATTTCCATCAATTGGTTTAATCACCTAAATTTTATTAAAATTTAAATATGGCTTGTATTAATGTAACAGATGCTGAGTTCTTTGAAAATGTATATCTGTACTTTGTAGCTTTTTAAAACATTGGTATCATGCTCAATAAAGTGGATCAAAGTTGTCTTATTACATAATTTATAGGTATATCCACAAAACATTGGTTTCGCATAGTCTTTTGTTTTGTTTTTTTCATGATTGAAACCTTGTTGGTTAATTACTGAGTAGGCTGAGTGAATAAGTAACCAAATTAGTAAAGAAGTAATTCCATGTACATTTTAAAAAGTGGTTCTGAATGCATCCTGAATGATGAATACGCAAAACCAGAAAGCAAAGATCTTGCCTCTGCATCCATGGCCTAGAGAATATGGTGCCTCACTCTCATTACTTGAAATTTATTTGTTAAAGCATGATTTTGTATATCGGACCTGGTAGCTAAATCAGTAGAGCATCAGCTCCAGGTACCTGAGGCTCCGGGTTTGATCCCTGGCTGTGAAATACCACAGTCGTTAAAAATGGTAGTGCTGATTCTCAAGTAAATATAAAGGTAGTTCCACGACTGGTTGCCCTGTGTCATGATAATGTGACTGAGTATTGTATCATGTTACGTGTTCAAGGCATGCTATACACATTGAAGGCAGCACTATATCTGCTTCAAGTGGACACCGTCTCCAGGTAACTGAAAGACGATAAGCACAATGAACAAACATGATTTTGTCATTAAATTATTTTTATTCAATTCGTTTCCACAGAAAGAGCAAGATTGACCTGAGAAGTCTCAATTTTTCAAACAGAAAGGAAAATGAATCAATTTGTGTGAATGGCTATCGATCTGTTGCAATGACCCTTATCAATGTTATTAAAAAAACTCATGTAAAATATCTTGCCTGATTATAAGATAAGGAAGTATGTGGACAATAAAGTGACATAGAGAGAGAGACAGAGAGACAGACACAGAGAGAGACAGACAGAGAGTTAACCCTATAACAATGAAGTATATGTTAAACTGTCTATTACTTCAATACAGGTCTTGACTTTGAAAAATTGGGCAAGATGTCCTTTGGTATGACAGGTAAGTTTGCTGTTTTTTACTGTAATAAACCTTGCATTCTGCCACTCATGCAGTATTTGTACTCCAACTTTAGAGTTCATAATTTTGAAATTAAATCTTTTTTTTATAGATTATAAATTAAGCACATATCCTACATTTGAAATATGTTGCTTATTTGTATTCACTGCAAATTTCAAAGCTATTCTTTATTATATTTGACCTGTAAATCATTCCATTGCTACATTGGCAGACATTTTTATTCACAGCTTTAGGATAATCTATTTAAGCTAGAAATTGACAGCTACCATAGCTTAGCCAGTATTCATTCTGTCTAAAAATCTGAAAGTAATGCCCATTATCAATTCTTTCATTATTGAGTTGTCTACCTTTGGCATCAAACTTTGCAATTAAGAAACTGAAGTTTTGAATTCAAAGTAATCTGTAAGGTAATGGTGAACATACTTTTTAGCTGTAGCTTACAGTTTAACTTATTAGTTCATTTTTAAGGTTTAAACATTAACTCTTGCATTCGAAAGTTATAAAGGAAATGCTAGTTTTTAAATGAAGGTTGAGGGTTGGGAGTTCTTTTGAAGTTTTTTGTCTGTTTGATCGAAACAATAGATGTATTTGTGTGAAACTATTATTTCCTAAAGCAAAACTTTACTTTCTGGAAACACCATTCACTCCATGAAAATAAAAAGCACCACACCCTTAAGGGTTAAAGATTAAAGAGAAGTTATCTTTTTACAGGTGCTGATATTCAGAATGTGGTCAACCAAGCAGCCCTGAATGCTGTTCACAATGCCAGGAAGGTGGTGACAATGGAGGACTTGGATTTTGCCAGGGATAAAGTCCAAATGGGTCAGTGTTTTGAATACAGGTCTCATTTTTCAGTATAAATTTGGACCTCGTATTGCTGAAAAAATTTTCTTGTTTCAGTACAATTTTCAGGACCACACTGTGTGGATTTTAGGCTTTATTGAACTTATAGATGACCAGATCTTAATGTCGGCTAGCTTTGCATCATTTGTTGCCAGACATTCAATATTCATCTAGAGGCTTCCTCCACTAAATTATTGCTGAAAATTGCCCTACACAGATGTATATAAATATGTGCTACATTTACACTGCTATGACAATGAATTTCAAATTGAAACCCCACTGCGATCATCATATTATAATTTAAAATGGTAAACACTGAAAATTTTGTGATTTCTTAGCTTGGAAAATCAGGGATTGCTGGCATTACTGGTGCGGCTGTGTCAACTCTGCTCGGGCTTTGTTATCCTCTTCATCGCTGCTGTTGTCTGCATTAATACCCACTGTAATAATAACTCTATTGCTGACACTTAAAAATTATAATAAAGACCTTCAAAATAATCAGAATTATGACTTCTTTTATTGTTCTTACCCTAGCTAAAAATCGTTTACAAATCTGTATAGGTGAACTTCCTGTGATCGTAGTGCTTCGTTTAAAGCAATCAATGTTGAAACACAAGATGGGGTAGCAAAACTACTTCGTGACAAACAGAATTTTGTCTCAAAAGAATTTACCTCAAGGGTTTTATTTGTATATGCAATATATAAAGGCTTATCATCTTAAGCGGAATTTCATATCAAGAGAGTTCAGCATAACGAAGTTCAGCTGTAGTTTATAACTAACTTATTTTTCTTCCCTTCTTAACACCAGGTCCCCAGTGGAAGAATAAAGAGATCGACACCCACACAAACACCAACACAGCCTATCATGAGGCAGGACATGCTATCGTTGCCTACTTCACCAAGGGTAGCCTTCCTCTACATAAAGTCACTATCTTGCCCCGAGGACATGCTCTCGGATATGTAAGTAGACTACAGAAGCTGAATTGAGCCTTATGTCATATAGAAGGAATGTAACTTTTTTCTGGAAGGATGAATTTACTGAGATTTCATTAAGGGAATGATCTAAACATATATTTTTTCTTATTAACAATGCAATGACTATCAGACTTGTAGCTTAAACAAAAAGACATTAAGATGAATTTTAAATTTTTCTTCAATGATAAGGTTTCCTTTTTTTACAAAATAAATGTCTTTCAAAAAATTGAAATTGGTCGTGAAATTTTGAAATGTTATGTAGCTTTTCTTTTCATTGGTTTTAGCTTACATATGTTAACAGATGTGGAATAATAAAACAGTCCTACCTAATTGAAAAATTTCATTTAAATTCTTTTTATTTATAAAAGCATGTTTGCAAGTCCGCTTTTTCATTTCATTTAACATTATTAACACACATAACTTCCAGACGGATTTTATCCCTTCTAAAGAAGACTATGGCAGTACTAAGACAGAGTTACTGGCCAAGATGGACTGTTGTATGGGTGGTCGTATTGGCGAGGAGATGAGGTTTGGACCTGACAATGTTACCACAGGTACATTACATTGTACATAATGAGAGAGGCCTGGAGGCATTGATGTTGTGAAGTATAGATTACTTAAACACAATTGCTGTTAATTGCAACTTTTTTCACACAAAAAATAAATCCACCAACCTTCATTTTTTTTTTTTTTTTTTAAGAAAAAAAAAGTTTTTAAAATAATCTAGAGCACACATAGTGGGTGTAACCAGCTTAAATATAGCTCTATTGATTTTTTTAACTGTAATTTATTGTGTCTTAAAGGAAAAAAATTCAACATTTCTTCCAACTTTTTAAGAAATTTCATATGAAAGTAAAAAATTCAAATCAAAATCCCATGATATTGCCAGCAATTTTTCATTACGAGACCTCTCTGATATTTTTAATTTGAATCTTAACAAATATGAAAATGTGATTCATTTTCAATTGCAGGAGCATCAAATGATTTCAAACAGGCTACAAGGATAGCAACAATGATGGTGAAGATGTTTGGAATGTCCGAGGTAAGTGACATTTTTGCAACTGGCAACTGTATTGCACTGTGTACAAAAAAAATGTCAGATCTGTCAAGCCATTCATCAGTTAGCGCTATATAAAATGGTCTAGATTTTGTTTTTCTGTTTGTTTGTGGGGGTATATCGGAGTGAGCTTGCCTGGCGGTCAGTCTGCTGGTTTTCATGGTTTCTGGCCGATAACTCATGAATGGCTTGACAGATCTAACATTTTTTTGTACACAGGTGTAACATCATAAGATGCAAGTCAGGTTCGACTTTGGGGCTCTTGAGGTCATTGTCAAGGTCACTGCTACTAAAAAATGGGAAAATGGTGTCCAGATGATAACTTACGAAAAGCTTGACAGATTTAAACAATTTTTGGTAAACATATGTAACATCACAAGATGCAGGTCAAGTTGAATTTGTGGCTTGAGAGGTCAATGTCATTGTCACTGTTACTAAAAAAAAGAGAAAAACTTTTCCGCTCATTAACTTTCGTTAGTAATGAGATATTACAGATGGTCCACCGGACCTTGTAGCGCAATCGGTAGAGCGTCGGCTCCAGGTACGGGAGGCCCCTGGTTTAATCCCGGGCCGTGACATACCAAAGTTGTTTGAAATGGTAGTGGTATAGCTCCCTTGCTAACGCTCAAGCCAATATAAAGGTAGTTTCACGACTGGTTGGCCCGGTGTCAGGATAATGTGACTGGGTGTGGTATCATGCCAGATGTTCACGGCATGCTATACACAGTGAAGGCAGCACTATATCTGCTTCAAGTGGACACTGTCTCCAGATAACTGAAATACTGTTGGTGGGACGATAAACCCAATAAACAAACAAACAAACAGATGGTCCTTAACCTGACTGGGAGTTGAACCCACATAGGCAGAGTCAGGGGAATTACAAATCGGAAACTCTACCCATTATACCACAGCACACCTATACTGTATGATGAGGAATTTTAAGGTCTCAAATTTAAAAATTTACCTAATTTTGATACAATCCTAGACACTCAATGGTACATTTTTTATAGGTAAAACATTTCTAAACTAAACATTATCATAGGATTTTAAGAAATAGAAAGTGTAAGTGTTATCCCACGTCATGAAATAATTGCTTGTATTACCGTAAATTTACTACAGTCATGCAGCTAATGGATTTAACTTTTTTTAAATATATCTTATCCATAATCACATGTGCATGAATACATTGCAGTGACTTGCTAACAGTTAAATTTGCATTTTAATAAATAAATAATTAGGATATTACCTCTGATCAATAGATTGTTTGTGAACATGCTGTTTAACAAATGTTGTGGTGTCTGTAGGCTGGACTAATCAATAGAGTTGTGATGGTTTTCAATTTTTTACTTCTTTAATTAGCTATTTGAAGCTCAGCTATCAAGAATATCTTGTATCTTACCTGTATACTTCAGTCATCAACAGTAATAAGCACTGTATTGATGCAACAGTTTTTATAATATCTATATTTTTTGCATCATATACTGGCCAGGTTGTTTTAAAACATTTATAAAAGCATTATAAAATCCTATTTGTATACAAATGTCTATTGATTCATATATTATTACAAAATGTATTGTCTAATTTAATTAATATTTTATAATATAATTGAATGAATAATTGAATGTGTGATAAATAATTGAGGTAGATAATGTGAGTAATATGAAAATGTTGTTAAATATTTAATATTATTTAATATTCAGTAAAGCTCAATATAAAATCTGTATCTGCATAATAATGTCCTAATAAATATAATATAGACTCATAATACAATATGCAACATGCCATATCAGTGATTGTAAATTCTGCTTAGTATCTGTAAACATTGCAATGTTTTTACAGGCTGGATATCGGGTATATGAAGAAAAAAGTACACCTCAGATTAACACAGGAAACAAACATCAGCCTACTGTGGACAGTGAAATAGACAGACTTCTTAAGGTAGATCTTTGTAACCTGATAAAATAGGATTGTTAGTATAAACCTATTTGTTTATTGCCAGTCAGGAAACAATTCTTTTCTTATATTAATCCCTCTATACTGGCCCCTTCATTGGAAGAATCAGTACTTCCATAGTGACTACCTGGAGCAATGTGCAGTAACTAGTCTTGACTAAGGACTCACATCTTGTGGTTGCTAATGGGTAGAAACAGAAATAGAAAATTTAAGTGTTATTCCATACATATGAACTCTCATGCTTTTGGAGGGAGACTCCCATTTTTAAGGTTCAAAATTATTTGTAAATGAGGGGTGTTTTATACTTTTTCTAAAATCTCCCTACTTGGATAATAGATAACTTCCTTTTTTGTTAATATGAAAATAACAAATCTCCCACTTTGGCCTCAGAAAAAGTTCACATGTATGATATATAGGTTAGCTGTGTATGCCTTAGTAGCAGGTATGCCTTGATCAAGTCCCGGACAGGCTGCTTAATTTCTTTGACTAAGTCTTAACTTTTATGTAAGGAAAGTTATAAGAGTAGCAATGGAAAACAAAATCCTTAATGTGTTTATTCTGCAGTGCTCAAAATGTGAAGGGGTAGCATCTTTTTGTTGCCTTTCATTGGTTATCAAAACGGTCACAGTGAATCATGTTTCTCCTTATGGTTTGATAAGGTTAATATATATTTTTTTGTAAGCTATGATGTGTTGAGAACAAAAACTACTTTCTTTATTAAGAAAGCTTATTTAAAGGTTCATAACAGACATAAATATAGACAACAGGGTATTAGAGGTCCCTGATGAATACATGACAGCCAGCACAGAACTGACTTGGTAACGAAGTAATTCCTTTGAAAATAGAAAGGACTCTTGGGTAAATACAAGCTCAAATAGCATGTAGGTATAATGTAAATAGACAGTGCTAGACTGTCCAACAACCAAGTGATTCATTTAAAGCAATTAAGAAAACTTGAATAACAATACTGGTAGTTCAAATCCTCTGTAAATAGAGAAAGTAAACAGATGATACTCAATGTCTCCTAAAAACTTAAGGACATATTTAAGCTGAGCAAGTAAGTTACAAAATCATGCACTTTGTGAAACAGGCATGAGTTTTGCATTAGCACTTGCATTGACATTAAAAAAAACATTGTAAGCCAAGACAGGCAACAATTTTCAAGATGGCTGCCATTTGTTTTCTGAATCCACTTAATTAAAAAAGTGACTTACAAGCTTTAATTTTGATTCCTTAAAAATGTCTTTACAGAGACAAAATTCCTCATTCTTGTGGCCCATCAGCTTAGAGGTGTAAAGATATACAATGAATTGTACAAAATGTAATAAGAAAATACTGAGCAGTCAAAATTTGAGCTTGAGCAAAGTCTCAACTGAGGAGTGTGTGTCTGCAAATGGGACATGTGGATGAGGCTTACATGGACATATTGCTTAGTCTAGGGTTTTTGATGAAAGTTTTATCACCTTGGTCCCACACATTTTCATTTTTTTTAGTTGTTTTACCATAGAACATCTAATGGTATCAATGCTCAGTTGGACACGTTACTTCATTATGTTCTCTTGCATAAAGGTTGTTTTTCTTTTATTTATTGGCTTAATGAAAAATAGTAGTTTCATGGTATTAATTTTGAACACAACCTAATTACAGGAGTCCTACAACAGAGCTGTTGATGTGTTGAAGGCACACTCTGATGCCCATCGACACTTGGCGGAGGCATTGTTGAAATATGAGACCTTGGACAAGGAGGATATTGAGGCTGTGATCAACAACAAGCCTATCACAAGGTCGCCCAACACAAAACCCAAGGAAAGTCCTCCAGTAAAGCCAATTCCAACACCACAAGTACACCCCCAGATGCCAACATTATGAGAATTGCTTCCAATGTTGGGAACTAAGGAACTTGGGATTGCCTCTTTCGAACTTTTGATATCACTCCCAAGTCCATGTACCAAACTGATCCAGAGGGTCATCAGTCAGCATACCACAATGTACATATACAGCCAATAATGGGGCGGAGGGTTGGGAATGGATAATTTACAAATACCTGGATTATCTGGATCACCCTTAATATGGACATTTACACTTACAGAAATAAAAAGTATTAAAATTATTGTATTAGTGTAATTATATTTGCCTTCTTGCAAATTTCTCATGTGAAGTCTTAGATTTGTTGGATATCTTTGGGGAAAAATGACAATAATTTGCACTTATACTGAAGTTACTTAAATGTAATTGCAATTTGCATTTTTTGATAAATTCGGTTGTAAGATGTGCGTTGTAATCAAGTCATCTTGCATATTTTAAAGATGAGACTCTTGGATTTTGTTTATCTAATTAATCTGTTTAAGCAGGTGATCAATTTTAGTGTGCATAATTCTTTCAACTTGTGTCAATACAAGACTGACATCAATTGCTGTCTTGTTTATTGATTGTAAGGTTGAGATGTTGTGTTTGCATTCCATTGACAGTATGACAGTGCATGGTGATTGTTTTCACAGTCAATGTCATTTAATTAACTTTACCATGGTTGTATTCCTTGCCATTTGTTTTAAGACTTAAAAAAGTCCATCTTGGTGTAGCAACATGTTACTTGCCCTATTGCCATGTACTTGCTGGAAACACCTGTAGAATGGAATAAGTTTTATGCTGATCGGGTGGATGGTGTTTCCATCAAGTGAAGGGTTAAAATAACCCTTAATTGAGGGTACTTAATTTAGGCACCAACAATAGCCGAATATTATGAGGAATAATGACAGGAAATACTTAAGTCAAGTGGACTAAATTATACAAGTTATTATAAGAGATTTTTACTTAAAAAAAACTGTTATGTAAATAGTAAATAGTAAAAACAAATTCAGTAACAAAAATCTGGACTTTTGAGGCACTTTGGCAATGAAAAAAGCAAATTACCATAATTCATTAAAATTATTATGAATCTTTTATTTATATCATGCTTTAAGGTCTTGGATTATTGTAACAAAAGCTTTAATGGTCTTACGAGTCAGGGGATTGTTTTAGACTTGGCATTGGTGTCTTGATAATTTACCAGACTTTTACACTGTTATTTTTACTCAGTGAAATTTTGTTACAAAGGCATAAAGGTGAAAGAAATGTCAACTTGTAAGAACAAAATACAAGCTGTTGCAGCCGCACAAATAATACTTGTGTGTAAAAATGAATTTTGTTTACATGTTTGATTAGTATTTACTTAATTAAATTGTTTAATTGAAAAATTAAATGGATTTTTTCCCATCTAATTTCCTCTATACAACGGACCTCAAAACTTCTATCATGATGAAATACATTCTTTACTTGTTTACACCTTATTGTTAATCTTGTATCTTAACTACTTCTTGAAATACCTACCATTACAGCAGGCTTACAGCACTTAAAAATCTTTCTCATAAATACAATTCAACATCGATCACATCAGCTTAAATAATCAGTAAAACTCCTATTTTTAAGTAAAAACAAGGTCATTTCAATTATAAAACAATGACATCAATATATATATAAATAATGATAAACATGTTTCGAATTTTTGACCTCAAATTTGGAACAGTAATATATAGAATACTGTTGAACATTTAAACTTCAAACAAACAGCTGTGTTGAATTCTGAGAAAAACACACAATTATTTTCCTGGAACTGTCAGTTTATCAGTTGATTTCTTTGTGCGTCAGATTTTTATTTAAGTCACTATTGATTAATCTAACTAGATCTAAATAAGCCTTTGTAAAGTGTGCACATAATTATATAACAGGTGCTTCATGTATGCTGTCTGTGGCATGTTCAGTATATCATATATCACATGTATATATTGATAGAGGTGGGATGGAAAATAGACCTGGAGGGGATGTATTGATTCAGTGTTGCTTAATAAGTGTTTTCTAATTAAATTCATACATGTATACATGTTTACTTATATGTATGTAATTTAACATTCTAGTCTCATTGGTATATGTTAACATTTAGCCTGCTTCATTGATTAATAATTCATACTTCATCTTAGTTGTATGTATACTACAACTTCTTGCAAAGGTACACTTTAATTATTGATAGGGGGCATCCATGGGTGAGAGTTTCTGACTTGAAATTCCTCAACCCCTCACCGCTTGGGTTTGAGTTCTGGTCTGGCCAAGAACTCAAATGTGTGTGTATTGGGTTAGGAGGGCGGGGGTGTCGAGCAAACCTTGTGCTCAGGTGGTTGTACTCAATCATAAGTATGGGGTCTTACTCTACCAATAATTATCTGGGCACTGTCACCCAGTATGATAATAATTGTGTGGTGCAATGTAACAAATACAAATAATAACATATTAGTAGAGATTTTGCAGCAAAGAGTGTAGCCCCAGAAAGAGCTGGCTGATCAGGATTTCAATTATTTGCCAAAAGCCTTATCATTTCATGCTAAGCAGGCTAAAGATACAGTAAAGTCTTTGTGTTAGCAGAAATGCATATATTCAGCAAACATATGTCGAAAATACCCAAATTATAATAGTCATTTAATGAAATTTATATAATGTGTAAATAATAGGCAAATTTCTTAAAATGACAAGCAGCACAAACTATAACTTTAGCTGATAGGTCTGAGGTTAGGTCTTATAACATAAGGTCTTTTACATACAGTTAAAGGAGAGTCATGGAGAGAAATAAGGAGTCTATACCGTTGGCTTTTACATCACCATGGTTGAAGCAAAGGGATTTGCTTGTGATTTTATTTTCTTGACATTTTATTTTCTTGTCATTTCTGCAGCGTTTATGATAAAGGGTTGCTCTCAGTGAATTCTATGTATAGCTGGAAAGTTATTAAAATGAGTGGTGTAAATGCTGAATTGGAACTGGAGCAACATCACTGAATTGAGTAGTCACACATGTTTTATATAAGAAAAGAAATGAGTGGTTACTAAAGTTTGAGGTAATTGAAGTATGGTATTCTCTCTGTAGATAGAGGTCTTTTATGTTTAAGATCACTTTCCAGAGTGGATACTTAAGTTTGATGTAACTGAAGAATTTTGTAGTCAATGAAAATTAAGGTAATTAATGTTTGCGGTCACTGAAAAGTGGTGTATATAAGTGAATGGTCAAGTTTAAGGGCACTTAATCAATGAGTGTATAAGTGAATGGTCAAGTTTAAGGGCACTTAATCAATGAGTGTATAAGTGAATGGTCAAGTTTAAGGGCACTTAATCAATGAGTGTTTGTTTATATATACATATGTATTTTTTAAAGTTTTATGTGATGGAGTGAGCACTAGGTTGGGTGAATAGTGACAGAAATGAGTAATCTTTCAAATGACCGATTGTTGAAGTGTCCGGTCTATTAAGCTTGGGGTTATAGAGAGAGCCTTGTCTCTGGTCAATGGTGACCTCATAGAGAGAAAATAGACTTTTTTTAAATATTTTACGGCTTTTTTTCTAATGATGTAGGTTTTGTTATTGAGCTGACTATTTTCTCTGTATAAAGTAAATGATGTCATAGAGTTTTAATAGAAACGACTGTTAATATCTGGATCTTGTGAACTAAATAAATTGCTATCACAAGCACCTGCTTTTGTTCTCTTTATGACATCCCCAACTCTTACTGTGCATCAGTAGAGAAGCCTACTTAACCGACAATCCGATCGATACATGCGTATAAATAACGTGCAATAAAGTATTCACTGGGAAAGTTTTTGTTGTTCATGTAACTTTAAGTTATAAAAGAGTTCCGATAACGAATAATATTGTTGGATAAAGGTGCATTTCTTGCATCTTCCACAGCAACAAGTGTGTACAATGAGGTACATGTATTTCTAAAAACTTTTAACTGAATGCAGAGTTTGGTAGAAATATATCTTTTAAACATAATGTGGCATTTATACTTAAATTAACAAAAATTCGTATTGCTTATAAGAACCAAGACACCAAATAATGATACGTTTTCTGATAATAAATCTCATACTAATAAAGCGGGGCGAAGTGTTAGAGTCGCGGATTTGTAACTCCTCTGACTGCTTAGCCTCTCACCGCGTGGGTTCGAGTCCCGTTCTGGGTGAAGGACTTAATGTGGGAAAGTCTTCAAACTAACTTGCAGTGCCTCGGTAATTCTACCCAGAAACTTGTCTAGGTTCTTCCTCCACCAAAAAGCTGGACGTTGCTGCAATGTGCTTCAAAAACAAAAATACTTATAATTACAGTAATATTTTGCACTGTGTAAATATCGTTTACGTATTCAGGTTTAACTGTTGATGTACTTGTTTGCGAATGTCGTCCTACTGTAGCAGTTTCAGTTACTTTGAGACGGTGTCCACTTAAAGTATATACATGTATATAAGTAGAACTCCTTTGGGTCGCACGGTGTCCTGTGTGCAGCAGTAGATTTGTATTCTTTGTTGAATTTAATCGCTGGCGCAAGGAATTGATTAAAAAAAACTTTATTCTTACAATTGTATGTAGTTGTCAGTGGTGAATTTTCGGCACATTGTTTGCAATGAATATCCGATTGTTCTGTAGATTTTAATATTAATTTTGAACTCATTAATTTTTTAAACACTTCAAAATTAAACTCATGAGGCCAACAAAACCTGCACAACGTTTAAGTAAGGACATGCCTTTAATAATTAAGGCACAACTGTTATAGATTGCGTTCTATCAAGTACAGACACAAATGGTATGGTTTGCGTTTTATCGAGTACAGACACAAATGGTATGGTTTGCGTTCTATCAAGTACAGACACAAATGGCATGGTTTGCGTTCTATCAAGTACAGACACAAGTTGTATTTTTGTGTTCTATCAACTACAGGCACAACTGTTATAGATTGCGTTTTATCGAGTACAGACACAAAGGGCATGGTTTGCGTTTTATCGCGTACAGACACAAATGGTATGGTTTGCGTTTTATCAAGTACAGACACAACTGTTATAGATTGCGTTTTGTCGAGTACAGACACAAAGGGCATGGTTTGCCTTTTGTCGAGTACAGACACAAATGGTATGGTTTGCCTTTTATCGATTACAGACACAAATGGTATGGTTTGCGTTTTATCAAGTATAGACACAACTGTTATAGATTGCGTTTTATCAAGTACAAACACAAATAATATGGTTTGCGTTCTACAAGAACAAAAAAGCGACTCTCACATACACCGGCCTTGATCATACCATTCCAATTATAGCATGTGTATGTAAATATGAACATTTTTTTCTAATAAAATGTAATCCATGAAGTAAAGGCGTTAAAACGGTGCTTATTAAAACATTTTAGCAATTAGAAACGTACTACTGATGTACACAGAACATCATAAAAATGCGCGATCACGAATATACGTGCCATGTATATTCGACATTTTACAGTGAGGCCTTTGACGTTTGAATCTTTATTTCCGCCAGTTTTCGCCATTATTACGTTTTCGTGGTTTTTTGTACAAGCCAGAGCTTAAGATAAGTGGAGTGAACACGATTTCGTGTTATAATATATCCCATAATTCAAAAACTATACTGCTTGTATTCAGTATAGTTTGAAATAATCGACATTATAAATGAAAACAACGAATAATTCATGCGGAAACAGTGCACTGAACCGTCTCACCAAAACATTATTATTTATTAAGTTTTCGATAGCCTGAATTCCTAGCTGCCGGAGAATAATTGTCTTGCTTTCCAAGTTGTCAGGTCGAAAAATCCTTTGTGGGTGGTTTATCGATCTGTAGGGGTAACACGGGTCTTGTGAAGAAGGCTTTTTTTCAGGTGCGTACATAATAACAGAAAAAAAATTCACTTAAAAGTAACTACGCTTACTTAACATCTAAATTTGGATCACCGGTTTAGAACGCATTTCTTTTTATATACGATGATTGATGTTGGCTTTTGTTTTCAACTTAAGCATGGACCTCTCATTCCTTGATGTCAAAGGAAATATACAACTCTCATCTAAAATGCTCTACAGACTCAATATTTGCATAATAAATCTTAAAAGTAAATCCGTGCGGTACGAGAAACATTGAAGTCTGTGGACATTTGTTATGGCTGAATCCCTCATAAATTAACCTGTTGACTTGTTTTCACTCTTCGTAACGTAATGCGTGTTAGGAAGTCGCATGCAATTGAATGACGTAAAATAAATTAAAACAACCAGAGGAATTATTACTTTAGAGGTAGTATCCAATAGTTTGGACAATTTTCAATTTCCTTTCTCTTATGCAACCAGATAAATTATTGTAACACGAAAATGTGCCGCGAAATGTTGTTTATTATTGCCAAAAATCCGTGTGAAAAGTAATGCATTCTTCCAAAGTAGTCAGTACAAAAAAATGTGTTTCCTACCCGAGCCACGCTGCACGCTTATCTATTTTTAAACTAAGAAATTCACGTGACCCCTTTATTTTCAGATCACGTTACTTGATCACACGGGTAATCAGCTCTGGCGTCGATATCTATTTTCGCTCAACATCGTGCTTATTCGTAGATTTGGAAATATCGAACATTAAGAGAGATTTATTTCACGAATGGACCTGTCAAACAATTGTTGCAACGTTTTTAACAGCCTTTCCGTAAACAAATATACGTTTATGCAGCAATTATGTACACATTCTCCAGAACATGTTTAAGATGTTGAAATATGAATTAGATATAGGAAAACTGTCAGATAAAAACATAACGTTGAGGGTTTGGGTTTTATCAACATACTTAGATACCTTGCAAAACTTGTCTTGTATAATCGACGAACTAGGAGGTGTTTCTATACAAATTTACCAGTAAACATTTGCTGAAGTAAACAGGCCAGAACTGACCCTTCCTCAGACGGGGTGTAGCCACGCCCACCTTAGTGACTGGTCCTCGTGGGCAATAGGATTATCAAACAATGGCCAAAATGGCGTCGTTCACGTTGAACCGTAAATCGGAACTCCTCGGGTACTCTTGTGTCCTGTGTTAATGCTGAGGAGTTTCTGGTGGCCGACATCAGAATTAATGAACCCGCTACACAGTTCTAGCCACAGAATTTCATCTGTATTTCTTAACCATACCATTGGCTTTTATATAATATAATCTAAGTTTGACATTCCTTCGGCACCAAAATCTCTGATGGCAATGCTTAATGTAGTTGTCCTATTCATATACATGATACAAGTTTCTAAAACATTGATACCTTATTATTCATGTCTGTTTTAAATTCTGTAACAGTTTACATTAGCAAGCTCTTACGCAGATTTAAACTTATAGATGCTAATAAATATCTGCTCGTCAGCATCTGCGTAAAAGCTGTGTGTACATTGTCACATACAAAAATAAGCTCTTCCCTATTTAGATGTAGGCACAAGAAATTAAAAACAGTTTCCATAAATTACATTACAGTTTAGTTTATATAAGTGTGTTGTTTTAATTTCTCTCTGTGTGAATATTGTGATATTGCTTTTTTTTATTTTCTCTTTAATTTTTGTATGATAATGTATAATGCGTTTCACTTAGTGGAGGTATGGAGATGTATACATGTATAGAGTCTACGCGATATTCGTGTAATTTTAAGTGAGTGAAAGCCGGTATTCGGACTGGTATATAATCCAGTCTGGAGACCGACTTATACATATTTAATTAAAAAAGATATAATAATTAAAAAAGAACTTACCTCATGATCATGAAGTTAATCCATTGACCAGTACATTAGTAACGGTATAAGTAGTGCTGACTACTTAGTCATCGCCGTCCCTCCACGAGTATATTAACTTTTTCTTGTCCTCTCTTGCAATCTATTTATCTTAAACTGACAATGATCTCTTACTTTCTCACCCTGTCATTGCTTCCCCCTCTTTAGTCTTTCCACTGATCGGAATATTTATATTTGTACATTAACATTTATACTTGACCCCATGTTGTATGGTTTACCATACCTGGGTTGATTAATAAAGATTTGTTCTGTTCTGTTCTGTACTTGATGGCGCCAAGCGATGGTATATTAATGGCACATTCAAGGTGATTTATATCTTGGGATGATTTTGGGATATGCTGTGTAATTTTAACACATTTCTATATATAAAAATAAATGGTGTCTGTGTAAACAGCGACGGTAAATAGCAATAGTTGCTTTGTATAATTAATATGTAAGTTGAAAATCCATTTGCTTAAGCCATAAACACACAGTATGGAGAAAAAGTATTTTTTGAAAAAGCAACAACAAAAAATGTCGAAAAGGCATAAAAATAATATCTGAATAAAAACTAAACAAAAAACATGTTAACGTGCACGTGCATCGCATTTAGAGATTGATAATGACATGACGCTTTATGGAATAGGCTTCATCCGATAATCGTTCACTGTTTCATTAATTAATTACTCACTAATCATTTCATTCATGCATTAATAAACCGATTTCGTAATCAACTAATTTATTAATGCAGTAATTATTGTAATTATTACACTATCTGAAATAATGTGAACTGAACAGTTATGCGCTAATTTCTATGTATTTTCAATAAATATAAAAGAAAGAAAAAATACTGTTGAGTATAATAAGTGGGCCGGGTTCGTCCGGCCGAGTTAGCTAGTCGGCCGAGTTTGATCCGGCCGAGTTCGCAATTGGGCCGTGTTGACCCCGATTCAGATTTATCTGTTGCAATGATACGGAAATCACGATCGTTTTGTTCGCCGGAAGAATATGCCTAAAATGTATTTTACACAAAACATAAATAATCCCATCGTTTGACAGCTGTGTGTCTGCTGCGCTGGGTAAATTTTAGTTGGATGATTGGAGCGGCCACAAATTGAAGTTTTACAGGCATTGTACTGTAGTGTGCTGTCATCCCAGCTGCCATCTTTGTTTTTACGTCTGTGACAAAAGTAGTCCCAATTAGGGAAATGGCCAGGGTCCGACAACCTGCATACATCCGAAAAATGTTTCGTGAATTATCGGAGGTGTTCCGATTGGTTGAAGCGTATGCATGATAAGTGTATTTTTCGATTGGTAGTAAGTTGCTTGACTATGTCCGATCGGATCGACTTTCATGAAGAAATAGATGACGTTTTCTTTTTTTTATTTGAATAAAAATCCGACTCTTCCTTGACTTAGTGGTGTTGATTAGAAAGTAGGTTTCATACAGTAATGGAACTATGTCCCGAAAATGATTAACATACTGGTACATCTTTAACCAAGGGGCAAATTAGCGAGGTTGGCAATGTTTTAAAACTTGGTTGCCCCGCATCAGGGCCATAAAACTTCAACTCCTCTGTGATGGGTATGCCATTTTATGTATGTTATTTTGTAATGGTTTTGATCAGTTAGTCAGACCTATTTGCCAGTATGTTGTATTATTTAGCTTGTATGAAGTTGTAAAGAATACGTATCGTTTGTTTGTTGGGTTTATCTTCCTACCAACAGTATTTCAGTTATCTGGAGACGGTGTCCACTTGAAGCAGATATAGTGCTGCCTTCACTGTGTATAGCATGCCGTGAACACCTTGCATGATACCACACCCAGTCACATTATCCTGACACCGGGCCAACCAGTCGTGGAACTACCCTTATATTTGCTTGAGCGTTAGCAAGGGAGCTATACCACTACCATTTTTAACGACTTTGGTATGTCGCGGCCCGGGATCGAACCCGAGGCCTCCCGTTCCTGGAGCCGACGCTCTACCGATTGCGCTACCAGGTCCGGTGAATACGTATCGTCTTGTATTAACTGCCAGTAAAATGAAATGTATGTTCACCATACGATTCCCCATTTTAACTCTGTAGCTCATTTTAATTTTCATGTACATATGAACTAGTCTGAAAACAACAGCCATGGATACTCGATCTGCTGATTTATGAAAAAAAAAAACCTTTAAAATATCGTATCTATTTACAGAGAAAATAACCAACTTTATCAGAAAAGATCTCCATTTGATGCATTTATTTTTTAATGGAAAGCACCAAAGTCAGTGCAGTTAGTGGCCTATAATGAACAAATCTAATTACACAATATAAAAAAGTCCCAAATTACCTAACACATACATAAATATGAAAAGTCAAAGCGAAATATTTAGTATGTGTAACGAAATATTCACCATTAACCCAACTGCCCTCTTATTTGTCTAACGTAGGACTGACCATCACGAACACGTGGAGAAATCCGGTTATCTGAATAGCCAAGCGACATTTTTGTCAAATACATGAGAAAGGGTTAAATTGTGAAGATGTAGAAAAAGGACAACTGGAAATGCAAAATCCCAATCAAGTTTTAAAAACACTATATAAAACTAGTTTAATGTTCATTTATATGAAAACTAGAAACGCAGACAGCAACTGGATACTTTGCAATGAAGCCACTTGCGTACTGGTATTTTTATTAATGATTTGGAACCTACAATATACATACATATACGACCATATACCCTGCATTGTTTTGAAAAAAAAAGAGCATTTCTTAGTCCTTAAAATGAAAATAAGATGTGTTTGGCATTGCCATTTGCCTCACTATCAAATTGTATTACTTCGCACCCAAGGTCAAGAGACGGGGATATTTTAATCTAGATTTTAACTTCTTGCACTCAGCCTCCCTGCCTATGCTTCTTGTAAATGTACAGTCGAACCTCGTTATCTCGATTTTGAAGGGACTGACAATTTTCATCGAGTTATGAATATAATCGACTTGTGAGATGTTAATTTTTTACCATGTGCATAAGAAAGTTTTGTGGTGGGTAAATAATGAAAATACGATGATTTCATTTACCTTTTTATTTTTTGTTTATTTAAACATACATCATTAGAGTTGTAAAATATGAAAGGATACAAAATGTAATTACAAACAAAAACGCATATTATTTTAGCGCATCAATACAATAAATGAATGGAAAAAGGACAGAAAATGTGTTTGTTTACATACCTAGTAAACATTGAATCGTAACAATTACACTAGCGTAATATCCAAATGTCAGGCTCAAGTGTTACAGTTTATTTGCTTGCGTTTTTCACAAAGAAGTCCTTAATTATCAGTTGACAGTTTGCTCAAACATGCGGTTATTTAATGTACATGGGTTGTAAAGAAACAAATATATGACAATAAAATATGTTTATGCTAAACTAAAACTATGAGAATATAGCCAGTGTCGACTACTTCTTTACTACGTATTGACGATACAATCAACATAAGAAAAAAAAACAAAAAAAAAAACACAATAATTGCAATATAGTTACATACACAAAGAACATTAAAGTCCACGAGGTAGAGGAAAGACGGACAAAAAAGCTTACTAGTCAGAAAAGAAAAAAGAGAAAAGAAAAAAGAGAAAAGAAAACAGACACAAAAAGATGGTAACGTATCCATTTGACCACAATATGCTACGATTGGGTGCATTCATCACTGATAGAAGTTGAGTGCAGTTCTAAGTAGATATATAAAGATATTTCACAAATTATTACAAAGCATATTCCGGTAAATGTCTTTGTTTCTTTGTCCTTATTTGCCATCATGTTTATATGTGTCTTTTATAAATGTTATTGTAAAATGGCGGAACATAATAAATAGTTTTACATCGGTATTTCGTTTTTTGTTCACTGGACACACATTGTAACACGACGCCGATAGAAATGTTGCCCAGGAGTCGTCTGCTTGATATACGTCTTTTTCTTTATTTCCTTTCTTTTGATGTGTGTGTTTTTCTATCTGTTCTCATTCTGCCTTTAATATGACATTGTTCGCTGGACATTTAGATGTACCTGCAACCGCCGTTAAGAACATCTATTGTCATTTTCTCTCCAATTAAGTGACGTCCTCACGACGTGTGTTTGTCAGAACACGTGTCTGACGCACGCCATGTCCTGTTAATGTCCAGACGAACTGTCCGAAAATATTTTACGCTTTAGACAGCTAAACATAACATAAAGCTATTAATGTAGAAGCACCGTTTTTAACATCTCCACCACAACCACTATCATCACAGTACTGTTCCGCCTTGAATCACATCTCCATACATCAGAAATATGTTTGATATTTAGTACATATTATTTACATAGTGTCTATTAAAAAGAATGTATTATATTAAATAAAAAATAAACAAATGGTAACTTTGTTTCATTTCTAATCATGTCATGTTGTCTACATTTTGTTGTTCATAGAACATGTAGTTTAAACATTTAAAAATTGTTACTTACACCACACACTAAAGAAGGAAGTTTCCTATATGTGGCTTATTGGAGTTTGTTTTTTTCATTAACAAAAATGAGGTCTCCTTTTTTTCGTTCTTTATTTTTGAGTATTGTGGTGAAATATTTTACTAATATGACGCTTACTTATCCAGATATGGCAGTTTTGGTAACACTTCCAAATCTTTTTCAAATGCCGAGATGCGAGTTATAGCGTGCATTAGAAGTCATGTCTCGAACATGAAAAATGTCGCACAGTGTTACATTCAGTTAAAGTGTTAAAAGGCCCCTATTCCACGTCTCCATACCAGTATCAGTGTCTGGTTTTAGGCCCCTATAAGGGGCGTGCCTGGGAGACTTTTGAGTATACACACTATTCCTAGGGAGTCCGAGGGCGTGCTCCCCCCCCCCCCCACCACCATCCGGATTCATTCCATAGAGCGCCATAGATGCATTCGGGGGTGGGGGTGGGAGTGGCGGGTACTCTCACTGTCTAGAACAAAGAATTTTCTTAGAAGCAGGAAGAGACAGAAATACGTCAAGTTGGATTGTTGAAGATTGTGTAGAATTAGAAATACGTTTAAATTAATAAAGACAATTAACTGGTAGTGCCTAACCCGGGTTAGGCGACGATTTAAATTCGCTTTTAGGCGTTTTTATTTTTTTCAATTTCCGGAAGAAACTGTACGCACGTGCGTAAGTGCGTAAGCCCAGGCACGCCCCTGCCTATTCCACGTCTCCGTACCAGTATCAGTGTCTGGTTTTAGGCCCCTATTCCACGTCTCCGTACCAGTATCAGTGTCTGGTTTTAGGCCACTATTCCACGTCTCCGTACCAGTATCAGTGTCTGGTTTTAGGCCCCTATTCCACGTCTCCGTACCAGTATCAGTGTCTGGTTTTAGGCCCCTATTCCACGTCTCCATACCAGTATCAGTGTCTGGTTTTAGGCCCCTATTCCACGTCTCCGTACCAGTATCAGTGTCTGGTTTTAGGCCCCTATTCCACGTCTCCATACCAGTATCAGTGTCTGGTTTTAGGCCCCTATTCCACGTCTCCACACCAGTATACGTGTCTGGTTTCGGGCCCCTATTCCACGTCTCCGTACCAGTATCAGTGTATGGTTTCGGGCCCCTATTCCACGTCTCCGTACCAGTATCAGTGTCTGGTTTCGGGCCCCTATTCCACGTCTCCGTACCAGTATCAGTGTCTGGTTTAAGGCCCCTATTCCACGTCTCCGTACCAGTATCAGTGTCTGGTTTTAGGCCCCTATTCCACGTCTCCATACCAGTATCAGTGTCTGGTTTTAGGCCCCTATTCCGCGTCTCCGTACCAGTATCAGTGTCTGGTTTTAGGCCCCTATTACACGTCTCCGTACCAGTATCAGTGTCTGGTTTTAGGCCCCTATTCCGCGTCTCCATACCAGTACCATTGTCTGGTGTTAGGCCCCTATTCCACGTCTCCATACCAGTATCAGTGTCTGGTTTTAGGCCCCTATTCAACGTCTCCGTACCAGTATCAGTGTCTGGTTTAAGGCCCCTATTCCACGTCTCCACACCAGTATACGTGTCTGGTTTAAGACCCCTATTGCACGTGTCCATACCAGTATCAGTGTCTGGTTTTAGGCCCCTATTGCACGTCTCCGTACCAGTATCAGTGTCTGGTTTCGGGCCCCTATTCCACGTCTCCGTACCAGTATCAGTGTCTGGTTTTAGGCCCCTATTCCACGTCTCCATACCAGTATCAGTGTCTGGTTTTAGGCCCCTATTCCGCGTCTCCATAACAGTATCAGTGTCTGGTTTTAGGCCCCTATTCCACGTCTCCATACCAGTATCAGTGTCTGGTTTAAGGCCCCTATTCCACGTCTCCGTACCAGTATCAGTGTCTAGTGTTAGGCCCCTATTCCACGTCTCCGTACCAGTATCAGTGTCTGGTTTAAGGCCCCTATTCCACGTCTCCGGACCAGTATCAGTGTCTGGTTTTAGGCCCCTATTCCACGTCTCCGGACCAGTATCAGTGTCTGGTGTTAGGCCCCTATTCCACGTCTCCGGACCAGTATCAGTGTCTGGTTTTAGGCCCCTATTCCACGTCTCCGTACCAGTATCAGTGTCTGGTTTTAGGCCCCTATTCCACGTCTCCGTACCAGTATCAGTGTCTGGTTTTAGGCCCCTATTCCACGTCTCCGTACCAGTATCAGTGTCTGGTTCAAGGCCCCTATTCCACGTCTCCGTACCAGTATCAGTGTCTGGTTTAAGGCCCCTATTCCACGTCTCCGTACCAGTATCAGTATCTGGTTTCGGGCCCCTATTCCACGTCTCCGTACCAGTATCAGTGTCTGGTTTAAGGCCCCTATTCCACGTCTCCGTACCAGTATCAGTGTCTGGTTTAAGGCCCCTATTCCACGTCTCCGTACCAGTATCAGTGTCTGGTTTAAGGCCCCTATTCCACGTCTCCATACCAGTATCAGTGTCTGGTTTCGGGCCCCTATTCCACGTCTCCGTACCAGTATCAGTGTCTGGTTTTAGGCCCCTATTCCACGTCTCCATACCAGTATCAGTGTCTGGTGTTAGGCCCCTATTCCACGTCTTCGTACCAGTATCAGTGTCTGGTTTAAGGCCCCTATTCCACGTCTCCGTACTAGTGTCAGTGTCTGGTTTTAGGCCCCTATTCCACGTCTCCGTACCAGTATCAGTGTCTGGTTTTAGGCCCCTATTCCACGTCTCCGTACCAGTATCAGTGTCTGGTTTTAGGCCCCTATTCCACGTCTCCGTACCAGTATCAGTGTCTGGTTTTAGGCCCCTATTTCACGTCTCCATACCAGTATACGTGTCTGGTTTTAGGCCCCTATTCCACGTCTCCATACCAGTATCAGTGTCTGGTTTTAGGCCCCTATTTCACGTCTCCATACCAGTATATGTGTCTGGTTTTAGGCCCCTATTCCACGTCTCCGTACCAGTATCAGTGTCTGGTTTTAGGCCCCTATTCCACGTCTCCGTACCAGTATCAGTGTCTGGTTTTAGGCCCCTATTTCACGTCTCCGTACCAGTATCAGTGTCTGGTTTTAGGCCCCTATTCCACGTCTTCGTACCAGTATCAGTGTCTGGTTTAAGGCCCCTATTCCACGTCTCCGTACCAGTATCAGTGTCTGGTGTTAGGCCCCTATTCCACGTCTCCGTACCAGTATCAGTGTCTGGTTTTAGGCCCTTATTCCACGTCTCCGTACCAGTATCAGTGTCTGGTTTTAGGCCCCTATTTCACGTCTCCGTACTAGTATCAGTGTCTGGTTTTAGGCCCCTATTCCACGTCTCCATACCAGTATCAGTGTCTGGTTTTAGTCCCCTAGTCCACGTCTCCATACCAGTATCAGTGTCTGGTTTTAGGCCCCTAGTCCACGTCTCCGTACCAGTATCAGTGTCTGGTTTTAGGCCCCTATTCCACGTCTCCATACCAGTATCAGTGTCTGGTTTTAGGCCCCTATTTCACGTCTCCATACCAGTATCAGTGTCTGGTGTTAGGCCCCTATTCCACGTCTTCGTACCAGTATCAGTGTCTGGTTTAAGGCCCCTATTCCACGTCTCCGTACTAGTGTCAGTGTCTGGTTTTAGGCCCCTATTCCACGTCTCCGTACCAGTATCAGTGTCTGGTTTTAGGCCCCTATTCCACGTCTCCGTACCAGTATCAGTGTCTGGTTTTAGGCCCCTATTCCACGTCTCCGTACCAGTATCAGTGTCTGGTTTTAGGCCCCTATTTCACGTCTCCATACCAGTATACGTGTCTGGTTTTAGGCCCCTATTCCACGTCTCCATACCAGTATCAGTGTCTGGTTTTAGGCCCCTATTTCACGTCTCCATACCAGTATACGTGTCTGGTTTTAGGCCCCTATTCCACGTCTCCGTACCAGTATCAGTGTCTGGTTTTAGGCCCCTATTCCACGTCTCCGTACCAGTATCAGTGTCTGGTTTTAGGCCCCTATTTCACGTCTCCGTACCAGTATCAGTGTCTGGTTTTAGGCCCCTATTCCACGTCTTCGTACCAGTATCAGTGTCTGGTTTAAGGCCCCTATTCCACGTCTCCGTACAAGTATCAGTGTCTGGTGTTAGGCCCCTATTCCACGTCTTCGTACCAGTATCAGTGTCTGGTTTCGGGCCCCTATTCCACGTCTCCATACCAGTATACGTGTCTGGTTTTAGGCCCCTATTCCACGTCTCCGTACCAGTATCAGTGTCTGGTTTTAGGCCACTATTCCACGTCTCCATACCAGTATCAGTGTCTGGTGTTAGGCCCCTATTCCACGTCTTCGTACCAGTATCAGTGTCTGGTTTAAGGCCCCTATTCCACGTCTCCGTACCAGTATCAGTGTCTGGTTTCGGGCCCCTATTCCACGTCTCCGTACCAGTATCAGTGTCTGGTTTCGGGCCCCTATTCCACGTCTCCGTACCAGTATCAGTGTCTAGTTTAAGGCCCCTACTCCACGTCTCCGTACCAGTATCAGTGTCTGGTTTCGGGCCCCTATTCCACGTCTCCGTACCAGTATCAGTGTCTGGTTTCGGGCCCCTATTCCACGTCTCCGTACCAGTATCAGTGTCTGGTTTCGGGCCCCTAGTCTTCGTCTCCGTACCAGTATCAGTGTCTGGTTTAAGGCCCCTATTCCACGTCTCCGTACCAGTATCAGTGTCTGGTTTAAGGCCCCTATTCCACGTCTCCGTACCAGTATCAGTGTCTGGTTTAAGGCCCCTATTCCACGTCTCCGTACCAGTATCAGTGTCTGGTTTTAGGCCCCTATTCCACGTCTCCGTACCAGTATCAGTGTCTGGTTTCGGGCCCCTATTCCACGTCTCCATACCAGTATCAGTGTCTGGTTTCGGGCCCCTATTCCACGTCTTCGTACCAGTTCAGTGTCTGGTTTCGGGCCCCTATTCCACGTCTCCGTACCAGTATCAGTGTCTGGTTTCGGGCCCCTATTCCACGTCTCCGTACCAGTATCAGTGTCTGGTTTTAGGCCCCTATTCCACGTCTCCGTACCAGTATCAGTGTCTGGTTTTAGGCCCTTATTCCACGTCTCCGTACCAGTATCAGTGTCTGGTTTTAGGCCCCTATTCCACGTCTCCGTACCAGTATCAGTGTCTGGTTTTAGGCCCTTATTCCACGTCTCCGTACCAGTATCAGTATCTGGTGTTAGGCCCCTATTCCACGTCTCCGTACCAGTATCAGTGTCTGGTTTTAGGCCCCTATTCCACGTCTCCACACTAGTATCAGTGTCTGGTTTTAGGCCCCTATTCCACGTCTCCGTACCAGTATCAGTGTCTGGTTTTAGGCCCTTATTCCACGTCTCCGTACCAGTATCAGTGTCTGGTTTTAGGCCCCTATTCCACGTCTCCGTACCAGTATCAGTGTCTGGTTTTAGGCCCCTATTCCACGTCTCCGTACCAGTATCAGTGTCTGGTTTTAGGCCCTTATTCCACGTCTTCGTACCAGTATCAGTGTCTGGTTTTAGGCCCCTATTCCACGTCTCCGTACCAGTATCAGTGTCTGGTTTTAGGCCCTTATTCCACGTCTCCGTACCAGTATCAGTATCTGGTGTTAGGCCCCTAGTCCACGTCTCCATACCAGTATCAGTGTCTGGTTTTAGGCCCCTAGTCCACGTCTCCGTACCAGTATCAGTGTCTGGATTTAGGCCCCTATTCCACGTCTCCGTACCAGTATCAGTGTCTGGTTTTAGGCCCTTATTCCACGTCTCCGTACCAGTATCAGTATCTGGTGTTAGGCCCCTAGTCCACGTCTCCATACCAGTATCAGTGTCTGGTTTTAGGCCCCTAGTCCACGTCTCCGTACCAGTATCAGTGTCTGGTTTTAGGCCCCTAGTCCACGTCTCCGTACCAGTATCAGTGTCTGGTTTTAGGCCCCTAGTTCACGTCTCCGTACCAGTATCCGTGTCTGGTTTTAGGCCCCTAGTCCACGTCTCCGTACCAGTATCAGTGTCTGGTTTTAGGCCCCTAGTCCACGTCTCCGTACCAGTATCAGTGTCTGGTTTAAGGCCACTATTCCACGTCTTCGTACCAGTATCAGTGTCTGGTTTAAGGCCACTATTCCACGTCTTCGTACCAGTATCAGTGTCTGGTTTCGGGCCCCTATTCCACGTCTCCGTACCAGTATCAGTGTCTGGTTTCGGGCCCCTATTCCACGTCTCCGTTCCAGTATCAGTGTCTGGTTTCGGGCCCCTATTCCACGTCTCCGTACCAGTATCAGTGTCTGGTTTCGGGCCCCTATTCCACGTCTCCGTACCAGTATCAGTGTCTGGTTTCGGGCCCCTATTCCACGTCTCCGTACCAGTATCAGTGTCTGGTTTCGGGCCCCTATTCCACGTCTCCGTACCAGAATCAGTGTCTGGTTTCGGGCCCCTATTCCACGTCTCCGTACCAGTATCAGTGTCTGGTTTCGGGCCCCTATTCCACGTCTCCGTACCAGTATCAGTGTCTGGTTTCGGGCCCCGATTCCACGTCTCCGTACCAGTATCAGTGTCTGGTTTCGGGCCCCTATTCCACGTCTCCGTTTCAGTATCTGTGTCTGGTTTCGGGCCCCTATTCCACGTCTCCGTACCAGTATCAGTGTCTGGTTTCGGGCCCCTATTCCACGTCTCCGTACCAGAATCAGTGTTTGGTTTCGGGCCCCTATTCCACGTCTCCGTACCAGTATCAGTGTCTGGTTTTAGGCCCCTATTCCATGTCTCCATACCAGTATCAGTGTCTGGTTTTAGGCCCCTATTCCACGTCTCCATACCAGTATCAGTGTCTGGTTTTAGGCCCCTATTCCACGTCTCCATACCAGTATCAGTGTCTGGTTTTAGGCCCCTATTCCACGTCTCCATACCAGTATCAGTGTCTGGTTTTAGGCCCCTATTCCACGTCTCCGTACCAGTATCAGTGTCTGGTTTTAGGCCCCTAGTCCACGTCTCCGAACCAGTATCAGTGTCTGGTTTTAGGCCCCTCTTCCACGTCTCCATACCAGTATCAGTGTCTGGTTTTAGGCCCCTATTCCACGTCTCCATACCAGTATCAGTGTCTTGTTTTAGGCCCCTTTTCCACGTCTCCATACCAGTATCAGTGTCTGGTTTTAGGCCCCTATTTCACGTCTCCATACCAGTATCAGTGTCTGGTTTTAGGCCCCTATTCCACGTCTCCATACCCGTATCAGTGTCTGGTTTTAGGCCCCTATTCCACGTCTCCATACCAGTATCAGTGTCTGGTTTTAGGCCCCTATTCCACGTCTCCGTACCAGTATCAGTGTCTGGTTTTAGGCCCCTATTCCACGTCTCCATACCAGTATCAGTGTCTGGTTTTAGGCCCCTATTCCACGTCTCCATACCAGTATCAGTGTCTGGTTTTAGGCCCCTATTCCACGTCTCCATACCAGTATCAGTGTCTGGTTTTAGGCCGCTATTCCACGTCTCCATACCAGTATCAGTGTCTGGTTTTAGGCCCCTAGTCCACGTCTCCGTACTAGTGTCAGTGTCTGGTTTTAGGCTCCTAGTCCACGTCTCCGTACCAGTGTCAGTGTCTGGTTTTAGGCCCCTAGTCCACGTCTCCGTACTAGTATCAGTGTCTGGTTTTAGGCCCCTAGTCCACGTCTCCGTACTAGTATCAGTGTCTGGTTTTAGGCCCCTATTCCACGTCTCCGTACCAGTTCAGTGTCTGGTTTTAGGCCCCTATTCCACGTCTCCATACCAGTATCAGTGTCTGGTTTTAGGCCCCTATTCCACGTCTCCGTACCAGTATCAGTGTCTGGTTTTAGGCTCCTATTCCACGTCTCCGTACCAGTATCAGTGTCTGGTTTTAGTCCCCTAGTCCACGTCTCCGTACCAGTATCAGTGTCTGGTTTTAGGCCCCTAGTCCACGTCTCCGTACCAGTATCAGTGTCTGGTTTTAGGCCCCTATTCCACGTCTCCATACCAGTATCAGTGTCTGGTTTTAGGCCCCTATTCCACGTCTCCATACCAGTATCAGTGTCTGGTTTTAGGCCCCTATTCCACGTCTCCGTACCAGTATCAGTGTCTGGTTTTAGGCCCCTAGTGCACGTCTCCGTACCAGTATCAGTGTCTGGTTTTAGGCCCCTATTCCACGTCTCCATACCAGTATCAGTGTCTGGTTTTAGGCCCCTATTCCACGTCTCCATACCAGTATCAGTGTCTGGTTTTAGGCCCCTATTCCACGTCTCCGTACCAGTATCAGTGTCTGGTTTTAGGCCCCTATTTCACGTCTCCGTACTAGTATCAGTGTCGGGTTTTAGGCCCCTATTCCACGTCTCCATACCAGTATCAGTGTCTGATTTTAGTCCCCTAGTCCACGTCTCCATACCAGTATCAGTGTCTGGTTTTAGGCCCCTATTCCACGTCTCCATACCAGTATCAGTGTCTGGTTTTAGGCCCCTATTCCACGTCTCCGTACCAGTATCAGTGTCTGGTTTTAGGCCCCTATTTCACGTCTCCGTACTAGTATCAGTGTCTGGTTTTAGGCCCCTATTCCACGTCTCCATACCAGTATCAGTGTCTGGTTTTAGTCCCCTAGTCCACGTCTCCATACCAGTGTCAGTGTCTGGTTTTAGTCCCCTAGTCCACGTCTCCATACCAGTGTCAGTGTCTGGTTTTAGGCCCCTAGTCCACGTCTCCGTACCAGTATCAGTGTCTGGTTTTAGGCCCCTATTCCACGTCTCCGTACTAGTATCAGTGTCTGGTTTTAGGCCCCTATTCCACGTCTCCGTACCAGTATCAGTGTCTGGTTTTAGGCTCCTATTCCACGTCTCCGTACCAGTATCAGTGTCTGGTTTTAGGCTCCTATTCCACGTCTCCATACCCGTATCAGTGTCTGGTTTTAGGCCCCTAGTCCACGTCTCCGTACCAGTATCAGTGTCTGGTTTTAGGCTCCTATTCCACGTCTTCGTACCAGTATCAGTGTCTGGTTTTAGGCCCCTATTCCACGTCTCCGTACCAGTATCAGTGTCTGGTTTTAGGCTCCTATTCCACGTCTCCGTACCAGTATCAGTGTCTGGTTTTAGGCCCCTATTCCACGTCTCCCTACCAGTATCAGTGTCTGGTTTTAGGCCCGTATTCCACGTCTCCGTACCAGTATCAGTGTCTGGTTTTAGGCCCCTATTCCACGTCTCCATACCACTATCAGTGTCTGGTTTTAGGCCCCTATTCCACGTCTCCGTACCACTATCAGTGTCTGGTTTTAGGCCCCTATTCCACGTCTCCATACCAGTAGCAGTGTCTGGTTTTAGGCTCCTATTCCACGTCTCCGTACCAGTATCAGTGTCTGGTTTTAGGCCCCTATTCCACGTCTCCGTACCAGTATCAGTGTCTGGTTTTAGGCCCCTATTTCACGTCTCCGTACCAGTATCAGTGTCTGGTTTTAGGCCCCTATTCCACGTCTCCGTACCAGTATCAGTGTCTGGTTTTAGGCCCCTATTCCACGTCTCCCTACCAGTATCAGTGTCTGGTTTTAGGCCCCTATTCCACGTCTCCGTACCAGTATCAGTGTCTGGTTTTAGGCCCCTAGTCCACGTCTCCGTACCAGTATCAGTGTCTGGTTTTAGGCTCCTATTCCACGTCTCCGTACCAGTATCAGTGTCTGGTTTTAGGCCCCTATTCCACGTCTCCGTACCAGTATCAGTGTCTGGTTTTAGGCCCCTATTCCACGTCCCCCTACCAGTATCAGTGTCTGGTTTTAGGCCCCTATTCCACGTCTCCCTACCAGTATCAGTGTCTGGTTTTAGGCCCCTATTTCACATCTCCCTACCAGTATCAGTGTCTGGTTTTAGGCCCCTATTCCACGTCTCCGTACCAGTATCAGTGTCTGGTTTTAGGCCCCTATTCCACGTCTCCCTACCAGTATCAGTGTCTGGTTTTAGGCCCCTATTCCACGTCTCCGTACCAGTATCAGTGTCTGGTTTTAGGCCCCTAGTCCACGTCTCCGTACCAGTATCAGTGTCTGGTTTTAGGCTCCTATTCCACGTCTCCGTACCAGTATCAGTGTCTGGTTTTAGGCCCCTATTCCACGTCTCCGTACCAGTATCAGTGTCTGGTTTTAGGCCCCTATTCCACGTCTCCGTACCAGTATCAGTGTCTGGTTTTAGGCCCCTAGTCCACGTCTCCGTACCAGTATCAGTGTCTGGTTTTAGGCCCCTATTCCACGTCTCCGTACCAGTATCAGTGTCTGGTTTTAGGCCCCTATTCCACGTCTCCGTACCAGTATCAGTGTCTGGTTTTAGGCCCCTATTCCACGTCTCCGTACCAGTATCAGTGTCTGGTTTTAGGCCCCTAGTCCACGTCTCCGTACCAGTATCAGTGTCTGGTTTTAGGCTCCTATTCCACGTCTCCGTACCAGTATCAGTGTCTGGTTTAAGGCCCCTATTCCACGTCTCCGTACCAGTATCAGTGTCTGGTTTTAAGCCCCTATTCCACGTCTCCGTACCAGTATCAGTGTCTGGTTTTAGGCCCCTATTCCACGTCTCCGTACCAGTATCAGTGTCTGGTTTTAGGCCCCTATTCCACGTCTCCGTACCAGTATCAGTGTCTGGTTTTAGGCCCCTATTCCACGTCTCCGTACCAGTATCAGTGTCTGGTTTTAGGCCCCTAGTCCACGTCTCCGTACCAGTATCACTGTCTGGTTTTAGGCCCCTAGTCCACGTCTCCGTACCAGTATCAGTGTCTGGTTTTAGTCCTCTAGTCCACGTCTCCGTACCAGTATCAGTGTCTGGTTTTAGGCCCCTAGTCCACGTCTCCGTACCAGTATCAGTGTCTGGTTTTAGGCCCCTAGTCCACGTCTCCGTACCAGTATCAGTGTCT
This sequence comes from Sinonovacula constricta, assembly GCA_007844125.1. Taxonomy (NCBI): domain Eukaryota; kingdom Metazoa; phylum Mollusca; class Bivalvia; order Cardiida; family Solecurtidae; genus Sinonovacula; species Sinonovacula constricta. The sequence goes on from CM017560.1 coordinate 20,179,133, forward strand.
GGTTTTAGGCTCCTATTCCACGTCTCCGTACCAGTATCAGTGTCTGGTTTTAGGCCCCTATTCCGCGTCGCCGTACCAGTATAAGTGTCTGGTTTTAGGCCCCTATTCCGCGTCTCCGCACCAGTATCAGTGTCTGGTTTCAGGCCCCTATTCCGCGTCTCCGTACCAGTGTCACTATCTGGTTTTAGGCCCCAATTCCACGTCTCCATACCATTATCAGTGTCTGGTTTTAGGCCTCTATTCCACGTCTCCATACCATTATCAGTGTCTGGTTTTAGGCCTCTATTCCACGTCTCCATACCATTATCAGTGTCTGGTTTTAGGCCCCTATTCCACGTCTCCATACCATTACCAGTGTCTGGTTTTAGGCCCCTATTCCACGTCTCCATACCAGTATCAGTGTCTGGTTTTAGGCCCCAATTCCACGTCTCCGTACCAGTATCAGTGTCTGGTTTTAGGCCCCTATTCCGCGTCTCCGTACTAGTATCAGTGTCTGGTTTTAGGCCGCTATTCCGCGTCTCCGTACTAGTATCAGTGTCTGGATTTAGGCCTCTATTCCACGTATCCATACCAGTATCAGTGTCTGGATTTAGGCCCCTATTCCACGTCTCCATACCAGTATCAGTGTCTGGTTTTAGGCCCCTATTCCACGTCTCCATACCCGTATCAGTGTCTGGTTTTAGGCCCCTATTCCACGTCTCCATACCAGTATCAGTGTCTGGTTTTAGGCCCCTATTCCACGTCTGCGTACCAGTATCAGTGTCTGGTTTTAGGCCTCTATTCCACGTCTCCATACCAGTATCAGTGTCTGGTTTTAGGCCCCTATTCCACGTCTCCATTAGAGTATCAGTGTCTGGTTTTAGGCTCCTATTCCACGTCTCCATACCAGTATCAGTGTCTGGTTTTAGGCCCCTATTCCACGTCTCCATACCAGTATCAGTGTCTGGTTTTAGGCCCCTATTCCACGTCTCCATACCAGTATCAGTGTCTGGTTTTAGGCCCCTATTCCACGTCTCCGTACCAGTATCAGTGTCTGGTTTTAGGCCCCTATTCCACGTCTCCGTACCAGTATCAGTGTCTGGTTTTAGTCCTCTGTTCCATGTCTCCGTACCAGTATCAGTGTCTGGTTTTAGGCCCCTATTCCACGTCTCCGTACCAGTATCAGTGTCTGGTTTTAGTCCTCTGTTCCACGTCTCCGTACCAGTATCAGTGTCTGGTTTTAGTCCCCTAGTCCACGTCTCCGTACTAGTATCAGTGTCTGGTTTTAGGCCCCTATTCCACGTCTCCGTACCAGTATCAGTGTCTGGTTTTAGGCCCCTATTCCACGTCTCCGTACCAGTATCAGTGTCTGGTTTTAGGCTCATATTCCACGTCTCCGTACCAGTATCAGTGTCTGGTTTTAGGCCCCTATTCCACGTCTCCGTACCAGTATCAGTGTCTGGTTTTAGTCCTCTATTCCACGTCTCCGTACCAGTATCAGTGTCTGGTTTTTGGCCCCTATTCCACGTCTCCATACCAGTATCAGTGTCTGGTTTTAGGCCCTTATTCCACGTCTCCGTACCAGTATCAGTGTCTGGTTTTAGGCCCTTATTCCACGTCTCCGTACCAGTATCCGTGTCTGGTTTTAGTCCTCTATTCCACGTCTCCATACCAGTATCAGTGTCTGGTTTTAGGTCCCTATTCCACGTCTCCATACCAGTATCAGTGTCTGGTTTTAGGCCCCTATTCCACGTCTCCGTACCAGTATCAGTGTCTGGTTTTAGGCCCCTATTCCGCGTCTCCGTACCAGTATCAGTGTCTGGTTTTAGGCCCCTATTCCGCGTCTCCGTACCAGTATCAGTGTCTGGTTTTAGGCCCCTATTCCACGTCTCCTTACCACTATCAGTGTCTGGTTTTAGGCCCCTATTCCATGTCTCCGTACCAGTATCAGTGTCTGGTTTTAGGCTCCTATTCCACGTCTCCGTACCAGTATCAGTGTCTGGTTTAAGGCCCCTATTTCACGTCTCCATACCAGTATCAGTGTCTGGTTTTAGGCCCCTATTCCATGTCTCCATACCAGTATCAGTGTCTGATTTTAGGCCCCTATTCCACGTCTCCATATCAGTATCAGTGTCTGGTTTTAGGCCCCTATTCCACGTCTCCATACCAGTATCAGTGTCTGGTTTTAGGCCCCTATTCCACGTCTCCATACCACTATCAGTGTCTGGTTTTAGGCCCCTATTCCACGTCTCCATACCAGTATCAGTGTTTGGTTTTAGGCCCCTATTCCACGTCTCCATACCAGTATCAGTGTCTGGTTTTAGGCCCCTATTCCACGTCTCCTTACCAGTATCAGTGTCTGGTTTTAGGCCCCTATTCCACGTCTCCGTACCAGTATCAGTGTCTGGATTTAGGTCCCTATTCCACGTCTCCATACCAGTATCAGTGTCTGGTTTCGGGCCCCTATTCCACGTGTCTGCACATCCGTATAAGGATAAAAATAGAACAAGTTAAATAACGTTGGGGCCATTCTTCTCGTCCGTATCCGCATAATCTATCTCATCCGTAAACAGCGTCCGAATAACATCGCTCAGTGAGCGATTTTATTCGGATGTGGATGACATACGGACGGCATTTAGCAAGGTAAAGGGGAAGCTAACATCCACGAAATCTACAGAAAAAATAATTGAAATGGTCAGGGAGTACCCGGAACTCTATGACCAAAGAAGTGCCACATACAGGGATGCAGATGTCACCGGGAATATTTGGAAAAGTACTGAAAAGGCTCTGGAAGATGTTTCGGGTATTTTTATATTCATATTTCTATTCACAAACATTGCCAAAGCTTCTCTTTCTTGTATCTTTTAATGGACTTGTAAGTATTGAATTGATAAGCCCATGGTAAACCGCATTATGTTGTTGTAAATAAAAATATACACCGTAAGCTTCTAGCTGTGTACATAATAACATATATCATTATTTACTCTTGGGGATGACGTACGTACAAGGTGGAGAAGTCTCCGGGACAATTATGTTAAAATCAGAAGGAAAAAAAAAGAACTGGCGTCTAAACGTAGGTCTGGTAGCGCTGCTGTCAGGGAAAAGAAATAGGTGTACACGGACCCCCTGAGTTTGTGTTTTAATCACCTCAATCATATAGCCAGGCGTTTAGGCCCAATCGTATTTCTCGTTGATTTCTTAAAAATGTGTTCTTTAACCAGAGATAAAACATATACGAATTGCTCTTTGTTTAGTCTAAAGTAATTTTTTTGTCCAGAAACTCTTTGACGAGATGGTTGTAGGTTCCGTCTGTTTTGCGGCGTTTTATAATGGTCCGTTCCCACCACCTGTGTCTTCTTTTGGTGCGAACTTTTCTGGCACAAACCAGAGCAGCCCCAATTAATAAAAAATGTTGATATTCTTCCTCAACTGACATGTTTTCTCTTCAAAATACGTTCACAAAAGAAAGATACGCTTTACGTATACGGACACCAGGAACAGGGTCTCCGCATTGAAATCTTCCGGATACGGATACTGATACGGATCCTGATCCGGATACTGAAACGTGGAATAGCGGTCTTATATTTATACCTAAAACAATGTATAATGACCTTATGGGACCGCACAAATATAATTTCTAGTTAATAATTCATAGTTTAGTAAAGAATATATATGCGTGGGTTCGAGTCCCGTTTGGGGCGAAGGACTTCGTGTGGAAAGATCTTCCAACAGGCCTGCGGAGCGCCGGTGGTTCTACCCAGACATTTGTTGGGGGGGGGGGGGGGGTTCCCCCACCAAAATAGTCCCAAAATATCTGGATGTCGCTATAATGAACATAGTTGGTCGTTGCGATGTATTTAAAAATAATTCAACAAAAACAGACTTATCAAGAAGTTTATACAACAGATTGTTTGAAGTAAAGATGAAAAACACTTTGTAAAGGTCTTTTCAATAAAATGCGTACTTGTTGTTTGTATTGTTTAATTTAATTGCGCGTCTTTTCCTTAAATGGCAAAAAAAGAAGAAAGAAAAAGGGGGAAAAGGAAAATAGGTCACAAAAGATTATATATTGCAATGAACCACCGAAATAGGCTTAAGGCCTATTCAGGAACCGGGCGAATACATTTTGTAACGTGCCTAAGTCGAAAATGAGAGGGAAGGGAGGAGGAGGGTAGACAATCGAAGAAGCGGACGACAGCTGGTCTCCGACAAACGTCAGAAACTAGCCTCAGTGAACCAAAGCAAAGGAGCTTGCGAGCCTAGCCTCAGTGATCTAAAGCACAGGAGCTTGCGAGCTTAGCCTCAGTGATCTAAAGCACATGGGGCTTGCGAGCCTAGCCTCAGTGATCTAAAGCAAAGGAGCTTGCGAGCCTAGCCTCAGTGATCTAAAGCACATGGGGCTTGCGAGCCTAGCCTCAGTGATCTAAAGCAATGGAGCTTGGGAGCCTAGCCTCAGTGATCTAAAGCACAGGAGCTTGCGAGCCTAGCCTCAGTGATCTAAAGCACAGGAGCTTGCGAGCCTAGCCTCAGTTATCTAAAGCAAAGGAGCTTGGGAGCCTAGCCTTAGTGATCTAAAGCAAGGGAGCTTGCGAGCTTAGCCTCAGTGATCTAAAGCACATGGGGCTTGCGAGCCTAGCCTCAGTGATCTAAAGCAAAGGAGCTTGCGAGCCTAGCCTCAGTGATCTAAAGCAAGGGAGCTTGGGAGCCTCAGTGATCTAAAGCACAGGAGCTTGCGAGCCTAGCCTCAGTGATCTAAAGCAAGGGAGCTTGGGAGCCTAGCCTCAGTGATCTAAAGCAAGGGAGTTTGCGAGCCTAGCCTCAGTGATCTAAAGCACAGGGGCTTGCGAGCCTAGCCTCGGTGATCTAAAGCAAGGGAGCTTGCGAGCTTAGCCTCAGTGATCTAAAGCACATGGGGCTTGCGAGCCTAGCCTCAGTGATCTAAAGCAAAGGAGCTTGCGAGCCTAGCCTCAGTGATCTAAAGCAAGGGAGCTTGCGAGCCTAGCCTCAGTGATCTAAAGCACAGGGGCTTGCGAGCTTAGCCTCAGTGATCTAAAGCAAAGGAGCTTGCGAGCCTAGCCTTAGTGATCTAAAGCACAGGAGCTTGCGAGCTTAGCCTCAGTGATCTAAAGCAATTGAGCTTGCGAGCCTAGCCCCGGTTATCTAAAGCACAGGAGCTTGCGAGTCTAGCCTCGGTGATCTAAAGCACAGAGGCTTGCGAGCCTAGCCTCAGTGATCTAAAGCAAAGGAGCTTGCGAGCCTAGTCTCAGTGATCTAAAGCACAGGAGCTTGCGAGCCTAGCCTCAGTGATCTAAAGCACAGGAGCTTGGGAGCCTAGCCTCAGTGATTTAAAGCACAGGAGATTGGGAGCCTAGCCTCAGTGATCTAAAGCAAGGGAGCTTGTGAGACTAGCCTCAGTGATCTAAAGCACAGGAGCTTGCGAGCCTAGCCTCAGTGATCTAAAGCAAGGGAGCTTGTGAGCCTAGCCTCAGTGATCTAAAGCACAGGAGCTTGCGAGCCTAGCCTCAGTGATCTAAAGCAAGGGAGCTTGGGAGCCTAGCCTCAGTGATCTAAAGCACAGGGGCTTGCGAGCCTAGCCTCGGTGATCTAAAGCAAGGGAGCTTGCGAGCTTAGCCTCAGTGATCTAAAGCACATGGGGCTTGCGAGCCTAGCCTCAGTGATCTAAAGCAAAGGAGCTTGCGAGCCTAGCCTCAGTGATCTAAAGCAAGGGAGCTTGCGAGCCTAGCCTCAGTGATCTAAAGCACAAGGGCTTGCGAGCCTAGCCTCGGTGATCTTAAGCATAGGAGCTCGCGAGCCTAGCCTCAGTTATCTAAAGCAATTGAGCTTGCGAGCCTAGCCTCGGTGATCTAAAGCACAGGAGCTTGCGAGTCTAGCCTCGGTGATCTAAAGCACAGGGGCTTGCGAGCCTAGTCTCAGTGATCTAAAGCACAGGAGCTTGCGAGCCTAGCCTTAGTGATCTAAAGCACAGGAGCTTGCGAGCTTAGCCTCAGTGATCTAAAGCAATTGAGCTTGCGAGCCTAGCCCCGGTTATCTAAAGCACAGGAGCTTGCGAGTCTAGCCTCGGTGATCTAAAGCACAGAGGCTTGCGAGCCTAGCCTCAGTGATCTAAAGCAAAGGAGCTTGCGAGCCTAGTCTCAGTGATCTAAAGCACAGGAGCTTGCGAGCCTAGCCTCAGTGATCTAAAGCACAGGAGCTTGCTAGCCTAGCCTCAGTGATCTAAAGCAAAAGAGTTTGCGAGCATAGCCTTAGTGATCTAAAGCACAGGAGCTTGCGAGCCTAGCCTCAATGATCTAAAGCACAGAAGCTTGCGAGTCTAGCCTCAGTGTTTTAAAGCAAAGGAGCTTGCGAGCCTAGCCTCAGTGATCTAAAGCAAAGTAGCTTGCGAGCCTAACCTAAGTGATCTATAGCAAAGGAGCTTGCGAGCCTAGCCTCGGTGATCTAAAGCATAGGAGCTTGCGAGCCTAGCCTCAGTGATCTAAAGCACATGGGGCTTGCGAGCCTAGCCTCAGTGATCTAAAGCAAAGGAGCTTGCGAGCCTAGCCTCAGTGATCTAAAGCAATCGAGCTTGCGAGTCTAGTCTCGGTGATCTAAAGCAAGGGAGGTTGTGAGCCTTACCTTAGTAATCTAAAGGCTTGAGCCTTAAACCTATTTTGATGGTTCATACGCACCAGATACAAAACGCCGTTACTGCTGCACAAATAGCATTAAAGGTTCGATCAGAGAGTTTGGACCAAATTGTCTTTCTCAAATAATCAAATAAGACATGCAAAATGCTGATCATTAGTGCCCTGGATCTGTGAGAACAGCGAAGCATAAATCCACACTCGTCAATGCAAACGATCATTTGCTATCTGAGCCACGCTGCAGAGATAGCTATATTTTAACTTAAGGAAGTCTTCCTCTAATGGGAAAAATTTCATACTTACTCAAACTTGCAATATTTGTGATGTATTTGTATTGTCGTATTGAAATACAAATTTAAACAAATTTTTACAATGTACTTTTGCATTTTCACATTTTTTTTTATTCCCAGACTCGACTTTTTGTGTATCGGAAAAAAATACAATGGTACAAGATTTCAAAAAAGTTTATTTTTTAAAGTTTTTGGACAAATTTTTATGCAAATAAGCATTAATTCACTGCAGTTATAATTGTTCTCATTAAGAAAGTTCATATCATGAGTGATTTAAAAAAATAACTATCATATTGGTGAAAAAAGTAAATGACAGTATATGAACATTCCTTTAAAATCTCGAAAAACAAAACTTGCCGAAGTCACATTACCCTATTTTTTAAAAATTAAAGTAGGTACATCCCTACACAATACATAAATATCACCTACAATCATAACTGAGTAAAATATAACAATTTGAAATATTTTTCCGTAGTTAATTTCAGAAATTAAGATTTGAAAATGACTTCCCACTGAGATATTACCACTGAGAGCAAAATGACAAAGTATAAAATAAAATTATATCATTATTCTTAACATTACTACATCTGAAAGATGTTAACCTTATAAGATGAATATATTGTAACACTGCAATGATGTCTGAAATTATACAACTTACAAGTACTGTAAAACATAACATAGAGCAGAAGATTGCAGATTACGTTCTTGTGGCATTGGATTTTTTGTTGTTTCGGTTTGCAAACAGGAAATTCCCAAAACGTCACGTGACAGGAACTTCGCATTTTTGAAAATATTTTCTCTCTAAACGTGATATATGTCTAAATTTTTGTCCTCTATAACACACTTTGAACCATTTTAACATTTAACCTATACATTAACAACTAATTTAGTGTTATTTGGAAAAATTACGTTTTTCACCGGGCAAAAACGGAAGCTTCTGTCGCGAACCGAATGTGTCGATATCGGCCGAAGTTCATTATGGGAAGCCTTCCTTAAAAAACTACGTGACAACTTATTTTTTTTATCATGTCATGGTTTTAAATATATATTATTCATTTCGCTATTTGTAATGTCTAACAATTTATGTGATGTTCGAAATTGTCTTTACTAAGGCTTAAGTAGAAGTTTATGGAGAAATAATGCCCCAATTCACCCAAACAGCTTTAGGACTTCGTTTCATATATTTGCTATAGGTAAACTTTCGGATACAATCTTTAAAGCTATGACACAAACAATTTTAAACAGCCTTTGTTTATAGCAGCGTTCTTATTAAGATTAAAGTCGGGAACAAAGAGGGATCGGTCGTTATTGTTTTAGTTAGAGGTTCTGTATCATATGATTGCTATCCTTAATTGTTTGCCCCGATTAAATTGCTTCATAGGAGTTAGTATGGGTTGTTTTGTTTTTTTGGGGTTGTTTTGTTTTTAAGTTGGTGTCTTTGTCCTTGGAAGCACAATAAAACCAGTGATCTATTTTTGAAAAATGTGCGTGCAAAGGTACGGGACATGCTTTTTGATTGTCAAAACCTTAAGCGTAGGGTTAAAGCATTGTTCCAGATTGCACGTTTCAACCACGGTTTGTGTGGTTGGTGTATGGGTGGGTGACCGCTGGCGTGCGTCGGCCAGCGATACACAAGAAACCACGTGATCAGTTAAAGGGACACAATGTTGGCAGCAAACGAAACAGGAGATTAATTGTCATTCCAAAAGTAAACATCAATGCGGGACAGGCGCTTTGCTGATTGCAATTAATAAATAATAAAAAAAGATTTATTCATTTAGAATGAAATACGAGTTTAATTTTGAAATCGATCTTCAGTGCAAGTTTGCGTGCTGAAAATACGATAAAACACAATACAGGGTGTATGTGTTCGATTTTAAGTGGATATGGCATAATATTCATACATGGCGATATTAGTCTTAAATGTACTTGAGTACGTCGCAAATTACAACGAAATACATGTAATTATCTAATTCTTTAATTTATATAAAGAAGGGAGAAAACAGTTAGGTCCGTGCATTGCTTTAAATGAATCCTTTGTGTGCGGAAAGTTAAAAAATGGTATGTCTTGATTTGTATTTAAGATTTTCATACTTTAAACATATGATTCAATAAATATAAACTGTTGAATTCGATTTGATTATCATAAAGCATGCATGTACATATGCAAGTCTAGTCTTTCTTTTAACGTGGCAAATTTTAGTTTCTCTTTTTGTAAAACTGTGAGATATGAGAGTTTTTAGATATATATTAGTATATATATATATATATATATATATATATATAATGATATAATAACACATATCTATAAGTTTTAAAATGTAGCCATTTATAAACGCATTTAAAATAAATGCAGTTATACGTTATATGTTGCGCAAACTTTTTTTTTCTGACTGAGGTGTAATCTACATTTGATTGCTCTTTAATCCACCCTATTTCCGGTGACTCTAACATTTGTCTGGGGTTTTCCTTAACGGTTTTCCTCCACCCAAAAGCTGGACATTGCTATATAATGCAATGTAAACAAAAAAATACAAAACAAACAACAAAACCACCCTTTTCAGCTTATTTTTTTTTCGACAGTCTATGTCAAAAAGGTTTCAACAAGAAAATAAAATGTATTGCTATTTTTACATATTAATGTTATTACAAAAGGACCTACCTATAAAATGCCTGATCGTATTGATTTATGATGACAGGATATGTATCTCTAAAAAGAAAAAAAAATGTCATTTTAGGCAGTTTTATCACGAAAATGCACCTAGACTAACCACGACACTTGAAAGATGATTTGTATGAGCTATTTTAACCAGCACAGGTCTTTATTTCTTAAGTTTGGGTAGATTTCTACCTGTAAAGCTGATATCATTTTCTCCCTCGGACCACATTTCAAAATGACATCCGGGAGAAGTTGAATGCAACGACCAGATTTAGTAAACAACCGTTGATAACGCTTGCAAATTTACTAATCTCTACACATTGTCTGTCGCTGGACCGACAATATATTGCTTATCAGTTTAGTTGACACGGGGTAAACAACCCGAATCAAGACCAAGTAGCCATTTTAACAGCGCGAGTCAAAAGACATTTTCCGAAAAACGGTATCCTATGCATGAAAATATCGTTTTCAAGGTTGCGTTTGCGGCTCGATAACCCATAATGCACCAGCGACAGACGACTTTCATAGCTGAGTCGGTGTAGAAGTGTGTGCTGTCTCGCCAAGGTTTCCTGACATAAGCGGATATTTGTATTTAAGACTGCATATTATTTTGCATGTAAGTGAACTTTTAAATATTTATAATTATACAAAAAGTTTGATACTTCTAAAATGTACTATAATAATGTATTCTTTATTTTTTTTATAGAAATTCCATCTTAAAGATCTATTAAGTTTTTATAACAAACCTTTGTAATGTATAGATTTAATCTGTTCTACAAATGATCCAGATCTATATAAATGGACATAAATATTTACACTAATTAATGCGTACCTAGGGCTAATAACATATAAAAAGTAAATATATTTAAAACCTGATCTATCTAGGTTATGAAAGGAGTTAGAAAAAATACTAAAAAATAAATAAATACATGTAAATACAAACAAACTTTGGCCATTTTACACATTTTGTGGAATGAATAACGTCTTGGTTAGTTTTAAAACATCATAATTTATAATCATAAATAAAGGCAAAACCTTGATCATATATAATAAAAAAAGATATAAAACAATTTTAAATCTATTTTAATTGTGTTCTTTTAATTTATTTTACATAGAGATTTCAAGTTATTTATTGTTTTGTTCTAATTAAGATGTTTCCTTCATATACTAAATAATAATTATACGATTCTATATACCGTCCTCTAAGTAGATCTTCAATACAGATCATACCTTTATTCATTTAATTAATTAGATGGACCACTGTAGAGCATACGGACTATGGAAAATTTATACAAATAAAAAAAAAAGATAAAATACAAAAGTTCCAGTTTGTGCATCTAACAGTCCGATCTAATAAAATGTTTATGTAGATGTCAATCAGTTTAAGTGAGATCTTAGAAGGAAGAAGAAAAAAAGCACACATAAAAAGTCGCATTTTAATAAGTTATAATTTATACAATTTATCATTGAGTCCTCGGTGATAAACAAAGGTTTTCGTATAATAGGGATAACAAAAGGCAATGGGCATCATACATGCGTGTGCTTGTATTTTACGCGTGGGGCCGGTCCACGACAGTTTGAACAAAAGCTGATAGAAATATCTTACCGTTAGCCGTTCTAAACAAAGACAGACGTACATGTTCAAGCATGAACTGATACTCGTGTGTTTGCGGCATATTGCCGAGTATTGCTGGTATCGGATATACATCCGCAATCTAATTACACCATCGCAATCATAGGTAATTATAAACAGGATTTATAAGTGTTTCTAAAGTGAAGACGGACTAGTATATTTTTAAAGGAACAAACTGTTTAAATTTGCGAACTAAGTTGTAATCGTGTTATATAAACGAACGTGTGCATAATTGAGTTTTTATGTTCACATTAAAGTCGAATATCGGTTGAAGACCTTCGCTAAATAAAGGTAAATAACTTTGTATGTTTTTAGCATGATTTTCTTTTATAATTTTAAAAATGGATATTCAGTCGATGCTTTTATAGCAAAATTTAATTTTGTGTTATTATTCAAATGACAATGTAAGGAGACTTACACAAATAGAATCTAAACTTGTATCACGTGCAAACATATCTTAATTTATAAATTACTAAAAAAGAAAAAAAAGAATCAAACGAAAATTTTAAAACGACCTTTACATCAATTCAGATGTTTAGTATGTAGTTAACAGTATTTATGGTATGGGAGGCCCCGGGTTCGATCCCGGGCCGCGACATACCAAAGTCGTTAAAAATGGTAGTGGTATAGCTCCCTTGCTGACGCTCATGAAAATATAAGGGTAGTTCCACGACTGGTTGGCCCGTTGTCAGGATAATGTGACTGGGTGTGGTATCATGCCAGGTGTTCACGGCATGCTATACACAGTGAAGGCAGCACTATATCTGCTTCAAGTGAACACCGTCTCCAGATAACTGAAATACTGTTGGTGGGACGATAATCCCAATAAACAAACAAACAAACACTATCTATGCACGACTTAAAACTTTATTTCGTACAAATTTGATACACAATGCACAATACACCACTTTTGTCCAAGTCGCTTTAAATCTAGATGTCACCATTGCGGAACTTGCGATAATGTTATGTAGGGGTCGGAATTTGAAACATGCCAGTCGGTAAAAACAGTGAGCAATCTTTTTAACTGGCATTCATATGTAAATTTTATGTGTCGATTTCGGAGTCAAGATCTAGCGGTGTTTTCAATGTACATTTATTGTCGTTTAAGCATCTGAAATTCCGTGTATTCACAATCGTTAAAATCATGTTGTCGATCTTTCATTGAGTGGATTAAAGGCAAATAAGTTTGTTGTTGTTATTCACTGAGAAAATATTTTATTTACTTTACACATTCTATTTTGAATGAGAAATAAATTCGTGCATTGAACACAATGGATCACCTGACATTTTGTCGGTTTCTTTGTTTGCACGAGCTTATGTTCCTTTATTACATGTAGATGGCCTTTTTTCTCCACAATTCACCAAAAGGCACCGTAACGAAAGTAAAAACAACATGGAGTAACCATAAAGGAAGTGCATATGCGTACTCCAAAGCGATTATTTATATATCGAAAGCATTTTGCACCATCGAGTATCATTGATACTTTTCAAAGTCATACATCACAAGTAAATGGTAATGCTAAATATTAAGGTTAAAGGTTGCATCCGACAGTTTGCCTATATCAAATGCATGTAACAATATATTTCTACTGTTTCGGGGAAGTTTCTGCATAAACTCATACCTTAGTCTAAATAAAGACGATTGGGAACACTACAAATATTTGGCATTTGTTAGAAAGTTCAAATTGCGAAATAAATCACTTAAAATGATCATTGTTTCCAAATCTACCAATAAGCACGACAGTGATTTATGTTTAAAATAGACACCGACGTTAGAGCAGACTACATGGATAAATATAAAACGTGATCTTAAAAGTTAAGTTGTCAAATTAGCTACATCTGAATCGTGGCTCAGATAACAAAATGCCTATCTGCAATGATGAAAGCTGGTTTATGCTTCTCTGTTCACACATCTAGGACATTAATGACATTTTCAGGTAACAATCACTTATTCTGGCTAATTGAGAAAAAAAAAGTTTTTCCAAACTGTCAGATACCACCGTGTCCGTGTGATTAAGTCGCCTATTCCAAAAACAGCATAATTTTTCTAAAGCAATGGGCATTGTACATCTGAATATTCAGTAAGCTTTATCATTATATATTGTACATATACTGGTAGAAAGATAGGGATGTTTTTCAAAGCAATTTTTATTAGTTTTGCATAATAATACACTGTCTTCTAAGATTAACTTGTTCGAATTTTCAATAGATTTTAATTTAAATGATTTGATATTGCAACGTTTAAAAAGCAGTTAAAAACAGAGGATGAATATTTTCAATAGTTCTTGTATAATGTGGCCTTCATGAAATTGAATGACAGGAATTAAACGTTCAACCCCTCTCCTGTTTTAATGAGTTCACTTTCCTATTGAAACAAATTGCATGATTAAACTTTGATGCATTTGTGTCCTGAGGTGTTGTTGATGTGTTCGTGTGGGGTGGGCATGCACTCGGAACACCTCGCACGTTATTATACGAAAAGTTTCAATTGTCTGGATACCGCTGAAGAGTTGCAAATGGGGTGGATGTTGACAACCATTCTGTACCTGATAAATTAACACTCTATATTTAGTTCCATAGTTTGATGTATGTGTGTTAAATACACAGAAGCCCATACAGCTTGTTTGTCAACACTCTTATTTTCATAGCTAGTTACACGGCGCCGTACAACCAATCTATTACGCGGCTGTGGATTAATATGTGGTCACACTTACCGTTGGCCAAGACAAACACTATTAATTTATATAATTATTTTATTCATCATTTTATATCATCAAACAGTTTGCATTGTATCCTGTATGTATATCTCTATAGATAGATAGATGGATGGATGGATGGATGGATGGATGGATGGATGGATGGATGGATGGATGTGTGGGTGGGTGGACGGACGGACGAACGGACGGACGGACGGACGGACGGACAGACAGACAGACAGATAGAGATATATTAATACATGTTTTATCTTATCAAGGGGAGAGCAGATACTAAGATTAAGAAATTTTGCCCAGTCCTTTAATCAGTTTGTATCTTGTTAAAACACTGGGTACATGGATTTGGCAATAAAATATGATTAAACAAAACCCTTTGTGCTAATTAACCATTTTACTTATAATATGTACATATACTCAAGCTTACGGTTTAGATGTGTCCATGTTTAAGATTATATTAAGTTTATCAATTAACATAATTTTGTTTGTAAGCTTGCACGAGTCATTATCCCAACAAAAGACATGATATTTATCCCCACAATTTATTCTATTCAGAATTTCACCTAACTTCAGTGCACGCGCGCAATACTACACGTGCTCACATGTTTAGACATCATCCGTTTGTCAACAGTCTACATAACATTGCTGGTTTATGGTACAATCAACCGAATAGAGGACCTTTTACACACCGGATAATGATAGAACGTGATCTCAAGAGTAAACGGTAAAGAAGTTACATTCTTAAGGTCCGTTTATACAGAGCGAGAACGCGTCCAACACGAACGCGAACGCGACTATAGATAGTTTCCACGTCAGTGAAAGTCACTTATCTTGGCAGCCATTTTTGATGGTAACTTCAAGGGATTTTCACATGAATTGTATAGAAGGGTAAATTTTATTTTCTTGTAATTTTTTTATTTGTGGTCCGAAAATTAAAAGCTATACACCATTGGAAAGTTCTTGAAATTCATATTTTAAGAATACAATATTTTTACAATTGATAAATGTACACAGAATTAATACAGAAAAATAAATAAAACTATTGGCTCATACTTAAAACAAAATGAACAGTGTAACATTTTTGGCTGTATTTCTTTAACCTTTTAAACTAACAAAATATAGTTTTGATATTTAAAATACTTTATAAAAGCTCTTAAATTTGATATAAAATTCAGTAAATTATACTGAAAAATAAAAACACAGTGGTGAGTTTAATGTAGCACATATTTCCTGATTTTGGCCTGCATTAGCTTCTGCCCACAAAGATGGCTGCCTTAAACTGTCTTATCACAGTATCGATGACATCACATGGAAACTATCTATAGAGCAGTTTTGCTATTCAAATATAGCACGAACCTGTACGCGGAAAACCGTAGACGGCTTCCGAGTCGACTCGTCTTTTTCTTGCTTTGAGAGATAAAATTTGGTCATTTGGAATCACGGAGTCAGACCAAAGAGCTAAAATAAAATTAATTTCAATCATATACCTGTTACTCCGACTTTCTTTCCAATTGCTTTCCATATGTCTTTTTTTCGTGATGTCTTTGTAAACTTTGTCTGCTTTGTCATAGAGTTGATTGTTCTTTTCTATTTCAAGAATCATGGCTTCTGTCTTGTCCATTTTTAAGCAAAGTAGACTAAAAGTGCCTAGTTTTTTTTTCTAGTTTTTTTTTTTCTAGTTTTTTTTCTGGGAACAGTCTGGCGTACCAGTTTCTATTTGTGGAAATGATGCAAGGAAAGTACTTGCTGATTGATTGATAGCTAAAAAGCAGCGCGATTTTCTGAAAAAATCGCAAATAACTAGACTATTAAATGACGAAAACCCGCGTTCGCCTTCGCGTTCGCGTTTGAGCTCTGTATAAACGAACCTTAAAGTATAAAATAACTGTCCAGCATGGATCAGAACGGCTCAGAACGGAAATACATGCTTGTAAAGATAACTGTGATGTGCTTCACTCTTCACTTCGTTGTACGGCATCAATAAAAAGCAAAGGTATTGGCATGCAACAATAATTGATTTAATTGGTTGAGACTTTTTAGTCCAATCTGCCGCATACCACTATTAAGCTAATGGTCATACTAAAATATACAAATTGTAATTTCCAAAAGAGAGATATTAAGAAGAGAGGCGGGACAACATTTCTTGCTGATAATCAGAACTGAACAAACTTTTTTTATCAGACTTGTACACAATGTACATCATCTTGTCAGATTTATCATACAAATATGAATGTTCCACATGGCTTGCAAACATGGTAACAAATTGACTTAACCTTCTTGTAATGACATAGACTTTATATTTATATTGTATATGCATATATATTCACACATTGCACTATTCTGTATAAAACATATCTACATATTGTATATATATAGCATCATACAAACTAACGAATATTTATGAACATAGTTCTTGTAATTTTTTTTTTCATAAATTGCAAACAGTACCAGTGAATAGTAGTACATCAGATCTACAAAACGTAGCATACATTGGTATAAAGGCGAATGAAAATTAGTATATGTTATGTAAGCTTATGTTAACTAGCATCAAAATAAAGTCACAATGTCCATTTCAACTACATAAAGGCAAACTCTTGAACATACAATAAACATAAAATACATCAAAAGAAAAGGTTTTTATTTTATTTTTTATAGATATAAGGAAATATCAATTTCAACGAAACAGGATTATTGCATTATGGTGTCAATGCATTTTCTTGCAGATTAATATATATATAGACAATCGTAGCACAACACTTTTATTCACTGATCTTAATAATTCTAACAAAATAACATAGATGGTCTTCTAAAACAATAATTACTTATGTATTTTGATCTTAGTTCACGTAAACATTGAAAAAACAATAAAAAAATGATACTCATCTTCCAGATCATTCGTGTTACATCATAAACAAATTCTTTGTCTCCTTTCTGTATAATTCCTGTTATACCTACCAGTTTGCATTTTACAGGTAAAATAGATAATCTAAGTCAACTTATATATAATCTACCTGTAGAGTTCAAATTGTTAAGATATGGTTCATATTGTAGAGTATATTTTATAAGTACTTAGTTGCTGGTAATGTTTGCTTGCCATTCTTGGGTATAAATTTCAAGGATCCTTTGTTTAAAAGCCCTAAAACTGCTTGGTATTTACACTATTTGTGTACACAAAAATGTAACCAAATCCATAGTTAAATTATAATAGTTTCACATTATACATCCAGTTCTTACATCCCCTATTACAAAGATTTTGATACATCTCTTTAACAAAGGACTGTTTGTATTACTTTAAGCCAATACTTAATTATTCGAACATATCTAGTTACAAAGAATCGTGCGGATTTGATTGTAACCCAGAACTTATATACAATTGCTATATTCCTATGGGGCAAATGACTGTAAACTGTTCTGTCTTGACCTCCGATTGTAAAGACACATCTATAAAGTCCCACTAGCATCATACTGAAAGATATCAGGAGTACGGGTTCTTATGAAGTTGTTACCTTTATCTTCGAATTTCTCTAGGCACACAATTTGGTCGCCAGCGTATACATTGTCAGATTAAGATAAGGCTATCTACGTTTGTCCGTATCCGTTGTATTTGTCAAACTTGTCATTTAATTGCTCGTTAAATATTCTATACTACACTATAACATATACACGTGTTTACTGACTAAAATACTGACAAAAGATTTATAGATTGATTTTTGATAGTGATCGACCTACTGATGGGGACTGTCGGATTAGGACCTCGAACAGTCACGTGAAACTCCGAGTGATCAACTGGCCATTGGCCAGAAACAGGTGACCAGATATAGGCCTTGATGCTGAGAGATATCTGATATAATTTGAGCATCATCGACCAGACGACCTAGCAGTTATTGTTGTCGGAATCGATTTAACATTTGCAGTTACACGTCAGACTATTATATTACTGTTAATGATGTCTTTGTCAACCAAGGACTAGAAACTTGGTACTGCTTAGTGCTATTCGAGGAGTTTCTGTCTCAGTTAGGTAAGGGATGTTGTTGACCATGTTTCATTAAGCACTGGTGCTGGAAGTCATTGGAGAAAATTCACTGTTTCAGAAAAAGACGTGAAATCAAAATAATATATAAAGATGTATGAAACGTGTTTATATAGACGTATGGCATTCTGAACGTGTTTCATTAGGGTGAGGATGCACGACACCCAGTTTTATTAGGACACACTCTGTTACAGTAGGATGCCCAATGCTCTGTTTCGTTTGGATATCCGATGTTTTGTGTCATTAAATTAGGACGTGCGAATCGTTCTTTTAATGCGACATGTACCACTCTGTTTCAATGAGACGTGGGATTATTTCATTAACGCGCGCGATGCTCTGTTTTATTAGGACGTACGACGTTCGGTTGCATTATAAGTTGCCCCAATTTGTTTTATTTAGGCATGCGGCGCTCTGTTATTTCGGGACTTTCGATGCTCTATTTCATGATGACATACGTCTCTCAGTTTCATTTAGGCATGCGGCGCTCTGTTATTTCGGGGATTGTGATGCTCTGTTTCTTTATGACATACGTCTCTCAGTTTCATTTAGGCATGCGGCGCTCTGTTATTTCGGGACTTCTGATGCTCTGTTTCATTATGACATACGTCGCTCTGTTTCATTTAGGCATGCGGCGCTCTGTTATTTCGGGGATTGTGATGCTCTGTTTCTTTATGACATACGTCTCTCAGTTTCATTTAGGCATGCGGCGCTCTGTTATTTCGGGACTTGTGATGCTCTGTTTCTTTATGACATACGTCGCTCTGTTTCATTTAGGCATGCGGCGCTCTGTTATTTCGGGACTCGTGATGCTCTGTTTCTTTATGACATACGTCGCTCTCTTTCATTTAGGCATGCGGTGCTCTGTTATTTCGGGACTTGTGATGCTCTGTTTCATTATGACATACGTCGCTCTGTTTCATTTAGGCATGCGGCGCTCTGTTATTTTGGGACTTGTGATGCTCTGTTTCATTATGACATACGTCTCTCAGTTTCATTTAGGCATGCGGCGCTCTGTTATTTCGGGACTTGTGATGCTCTGTTTCATTATGACATAGTCTCTTAGTTTCATTTAGGCATGCGACGCTCTGTTATTTTGGGACTTGTGATGCTCTGTTTCATTATGACATACGTATCTCAGTTTCATTTAGGCATTCGGCGCTTTGTTATATCGAGACTTGTGATGCTCTGTTTCATTGTGACATACGTCTCTCAGTTTCATTTAAGCATGCGACGCTCTGTTATTCCGGGACTTGTGATGCTCTGTTTCATTATGACATACGTCTCTCAGTTTCATTTAGGCATGCGGCGCTCTGTTATATCGGGAATTGTGAGGCTTCTTTCATTATGACATACGTCGCTCTGTTTCATTTAGGCATGCGACAGTCTGTTTTATCAGGATGCCCGATGTTCTGCTTTGTCAAGGCTTGTGATGCTATGATTCACCAGGACGTGCGACACTCTGTTTCGTTTGGATACCCGATGTTTTGTGTCATTAGATTAGGACGTGCGAATCGTTCTTTTAATGCGACATGTACCACTCTGTTTCAATGAGACGTGGGATTATTTCTTAAACGCGCGCGCGATGCTCTGTTTTATTAGGACGTACGACGTTCGGTTGCATTATAAGTTGCCCCAATTTGTTTTATTTAGGCATGCGGCGCTTTGTTATTTCGGGACTTGTGATGCTCTGTTTCATTATGACATACGTCTCTCAGTTTCATTTAGGCATGCGGCGCTCTGTTATTTTGGGACTTGTGATGCTCTGTTTCTTTATGACTTACGTCTCTCAGTTTCATTTAGGCGTGCGACGGTCTGTTATTTCGGGACTTGTGATGCTCTGTTTCATTATGACATACGTCTCTCAGTTTCATTTAGGCATGCGGCGCTCTGTTATATCGGGACTTGTGATGCTCCTTTCATTATGACATACGTCGCTCTGTTTCATTTAGGCATGCGACGGTCTGTTATTTCGGGACTTGTGATGCTCTGTTTCATTATGACATACGTCTCTCAGTTTCATTTAGGCATGCGGCGCTCTGTTATTTCGGGACTTGTGATGCTCTGTTTTATTATGACATACGTCTCGCAGTTTCATTTAGGCATGCGACGCTCTGTTATTCCGGGACTAGTGATGCTCTGTTTCTTTATGACATACGTCTCTCAGTTTCATTTAGGCGTGCGACGGTCTGTTATTTTGGGACTTGTGATGCTCTGTTTCATTATGACATACGTCTCTCAGTTTCATTTAGGCATGCGGCGCTCTGTTATATCTGTTTTGTAAGCTTGCATTGTCCTTTTTTATTAAGGCGTGCGGCGCTCACTTCAATTTTGCCGTACGACGCTCTGTTTCATAAAGGCTTTCAACGATATTTTGCATAAATATCTACGAGACATGGCTTAATTACGCAATGCGATACTCAACGTTTCATCAGGACACGTGACGATCTGTTTCATTAATTTAAGGAACGCGCTTGCGTTATTTTTATAAAGTTATTAATTAAGGATTTGCGACTTTGTTTTATTTTAGGAGGTGCTTCGCTTTAGTTTATCAGAACATGTGACGCTAATATCCATTAGAGCTGTTGTTTTAGGTTGTGTAGTTTATCATTGATATAACGACCCAATGACTCATTGAAACTGCTGATGCAGTAAGACATGCAGCTCACTGTTTCCTTATTATAATGTGCACATCGTGTTCTAATGAAACAAAAAGTTTAAATGAAACATTTTAAACTCTTTTTTTCATTAGAACATGATGTGCACATTATAATACTGAACTGTATTTTACAAAGATTAGTTTTATTTATACATTAAACGCAAAGTTTCTTTAGAACACGAGACGCCCTGTTATATTAAACCATCCGACGGTTTTCAGATGTAGTTTGTTCGTGTAAAAATGTGACCGCTTAAAGCCAGTGGAGTGTGAATACATAGAGGCTGTTATCAGTGAAATCTGGATAGTTTGTCATTATCATATACCTAGTTAAGACTGTTGTTTGACGTGGATTTAGCTGCGTAGTTTAGAAACAACAAGGTATGTTGTCTTATGTTGTTAATAGTTTGTTGATAAAATAAGTGATTAATGTACTCTTAGTGATGATGAATGTTGTGATGACAACGACGATGGTGATAGTGGTGGTTGTGATGCTGATGATGAAGGCCTATCCAATTTTACATAATTACTCTCGTCCCATCTTTCATTATGGTAAGGTAACATTACACAGGATCGAGTTACATATATTAATTCACGGAAATACTTCAACTACCGTGTTCACATCTTTAGGCTGCGTAGCGGATTCAATGGGGATGGCGACAAACGTACATTGGTAAAATCGTGTCGGTTTTGACCTGAATAAAGACATTTCAGAAATCAAAACTTTTACGAGGGAGGGGCTGGGCATATCCCGCCCCACCCCCACCCCAAAACTAGAACAACAACAAACAAACAACAACAAAAACAACAACAACAAAAAAGCAATACAACAACAAACAACGGCGTAAGAAGTGACTCCTCAATACATAGATACATGTTATTGTTGTTGCTTGTGTTTTTTTGCAACATTTTCAATTGAAACAAATTGTGGACAAAAGCGTGTTAAAAGAGTCAATATTTCACCTGACTTCTTGTAAATATGCAATTTTCAAACATGCATTGCAATTGTTGTTGCTGTTTGTGTTAGCACCTTCACTATGAACACCTTTGTCCGCCTCTTTATGGCCTTGTTTTAGATACATCTTAAAAATTAGGAAGCATGCTAGGTATGGGAAAATTAAGAACATGTATATCTAACTTACTATTATAAAACTTTCATTATTTAATAGATAATTTAGTATGCACATAGATATTATAAAACTTTATCAAGCTTTGTTCACATAATTTATGCTTGAAAACAGACTTCTTCTATCCAGCCTTCTTTTCTGTGGATAATTTGGTATGCACTGATATATAATAAAACATTAACAAGTTATTTTTGTTTAAACTTATTATACAAATAGTTAAAATTCATGATATACATGCAAATAAATAACGGCAAATGAGTCGAGCTACAAGTTCAAAAACTTAGAGAAAATCTCTCCCCGTGATGTTAAATTTTGATATTGTTCATATCATTTTATTCACCCAAAACATAGTTATTTTTTTTTTATCCGTCCTGAAAATATCAAATGAAATACACACTATGTATTTGCTCATGCATTCAGTTAGCATACGTTGCAAGCAACAGCTTGTAAATGGAAACAGAACATTTTCCAATAATGTTTGAATTTTGTAGTTGGATCCGCTTGAAGAAACCGCCGCGTGTATTTTCAGAAAACGTGCGGCAAGCTTGAACGGGTAGACTCCAACTTTGTCAGAGCAACGTATTTACATTAAGGTGACATTCATAGTCGATGACTAATTCATTTCGCAATTCAAGTTTGTAGGCATAAACAAGATGTCACATAAACATATTTAGATTAATAAAGGTACATATATCATACAAATACATGAAATAACGAATCATTTTAAAATACAAGTATACCTTTATGGTGTCGATATATATTGGGGGCTGGAGATCGATGTTAGTAATTTACCAATATATTTATACAAAAATCGCCAGACGTCTATACATTAATTAAAATATCCCAAGCGGGCATTATTGATGTCATTAAACGCACGATTGTGGCATGTTAAGGTCTGAAATGGCCGAAATGGATATACATGTTAATTTATGGTAATATTAATTAAAGTTGTCGTCAACTAAATGGGAACAGAACTCCATCTGTCTCGATGACTGTCCGTCTAAATATGATATTTATACTTTAGCTCAAGGTTAACTGAATGGGTATGTAATATTGATACTCATGTAACCAGTCGCACACGTTCGAATTTTCTCATTATAGAAGACATGCATTCGATCTCTTAGTTTATCACGCAATTGAAACACTGAAAAGAATCTGTAAAAAAACTGCCAAATTCTTCCAAAATTTCGCATCATTTAATATTAATGATTTTTTTACGGTAAAAAGCTTATTGCGACCAGGATTTGTGCATTTCGAACATCAATACAAACAGCGCATTTAGTCGCATTTAGTAAGTTGAGTTTATTTTGGATTCGCTTCGTTTTGAGCTTCTGGTAAAAAGAAAAACACAACCCACACACTCTTCTGGTAGTATTTTAACTACTAGTACTACCAACAACCAGAGGTAAACCAGATTAGTACTAGTACTACCAACTTTCACAGGTAAACCAGATTAGTACTAGTGCTCTACTTCTTGCGGCCGGTGCGCGGTCTTGATTCAGACCTACAGTGCGCAAGGCTCAAACATGTGTTATCTAACGATTTAGGTCGAACGAATGCTTTTACTGTACTTCCACATTTATATTTCTGACTTAAATAACATATTTATCAAAATTTGATGCTTTATACGGCATTATTCTCAGCAGTTTTGGATCCCATAATCGATACAACCCGGAAGACTATTGACCGGCATTGCCAACACAATTCAACATCTCTCGCTGTGACAAATCGCTCAATCCTAGACATTGTATTAACGGATATCTTGCTATACAGTATCCTGCTAAAACAAACTGACTAGGACAAGGTAAACGTGTTCCTACTGTGCAATAAAAATCTGCGCTATTTGACGTCAAGCCTCTCTCTTCGTGTCTTCTTGCCATTCCACTTAGTGTTCAGCAGACAACTTAAGTTTTCAGGATTATGAACACGTTTAGCAGGATACACACATAGGGCAGAAATAGTTACCCTAAGCAGGCAAAGGATTAACATCCCAGTATGTGCATAATGCACATATGCAGGTTTTAAGTTGTAATTGACACCATGTTTACCTTCGCAAGCAATGGACATATGGCGAGCAGGTGATGTAACGTCACGTGATGTTCATCAACCAATCGACGATCGATAAGTTTTAGTCTGTAGACTGCTTCTTTTGGTAATATAAAAATATGTAATATAAAAATATGTTCTAAGTTAGCAACTACAGGAAAAGGCTTCTTGACATATATATGCCGGATACTTACAGGCGCATATCCGGGTCATACAGCATCCAACCCGAACTGGCTGATCTATGCATGGGAAAATCGTGCCTAGCAGAACAAGAGTTACTATAAAGTGCATTGAGACAATTTGATGCTATTGTTTCACGCCATAAAATAATATACACTAAGGACGAGGCTAAACATTCTTAGACGAATATTAAGTAGGTTATTTGTTTGGTTGTTGTTTCCTTTGTACAATTTGCTTTGTTAATTGGTCATGCTTGTTATATTTTATTGGTTAGTTAGAGTGCTCCTTCTGTCTTTTTTATCAATTCATTCACGTACTTTTGTGGTACTGCGCCAACTGTTACAGCATGGCAGATTGTTAGAAAATTGTTATATGTTGGTCATTTACGGGATTTATTTAAACTGAGTTTTTAGGTAGGTTTCTTGAATCGTTTGGTCACACGTTAGATAATTGTCAGATTTACGGTTGTGTTGTGTTAATTAGAGACCAAATCTATTACCGTCGATATAACTCGAACAAAAAGTGCTAACTTTAAAGGCGGTATCCGACAGTTTGCCTATATCAAATTCATACCTTACCACTGCTTTGGGGAATTACAGCATAATTTCTGCATAAACTCACACTTTAGTATAAGTAAAGACGGGTTTGAACACTGCCTACATTGTTAGACAGTACAAATCGCGATAAAAACACTATAAAAGTTCAACCATTCCAAATCTATAAATAAGCACGACAGGGATCTCTGCTAAAAATAGATAACGACGCCAGAGCGGATTACCCGGATGACGACGCAACGTAATCTCAAAAGTGAGTAGTTAAAAATAACTGTCTCTGCAGCGTGGCTCAGATAGGAAATTCCGTTTTGTAATAAAGAATGAAGATTTATGTTTCACTGTGTACACTGATCTAGGACATCAAAGAGCAACATTTTGCAAGATCTTTTCTGTTAACAACGCCGTATTTGGTTATTTGAGACAAAACTATTTTGGTCCAAACTGTCGGATACCACCTTTAATGTTAAAGCATGTAACGCCCACTTTAAGCTGAAAGACCTCTCACCCACATAGTTTAGGAGCCATTCTTTCTTTATACGAAAATGTAATCAACAACTTACCAACAGTCATGGGAACTGAAACCTTAACCTTAACATTATGTTGACTTTTTTAATAAAAGGCAGACTCGTAGGTATGCGTGAATGTGAATTAATTCACTAAAAAAAACTGTTGTGCATGGTATTTCGTTCATAATTAATAGTTTCACAACCGTAAGACGAAGATTTTGTGTCTGAAGCCACAGATCCCCAGAAAATATGTTTATTGATGTCCTTATTTTATACGAAAAGTGAAACATAACACCCCACTCGTCTTTACATCCGGGTTATCCGCTTTGACGGCGGTATCTATTTTTTTTACCAAAAAATTCACATCGTGTTTGTTATAGATTTGGAATGAATGGGCAATTTTAGAGCGATTCATTTCACTATACAAACAATCGAGGTAGTGTCCATAATAGTGTTGACTTAAATTTAAGTATAACTTAATGAAAAAAAGTCCACTGTTCCCAAACAGTGGTAAGATTTTGGTACATGTATTGGACCACTCTCTACCATCGGCTCATACATTCACCTCTGTTATTGGCTCACTAAATGTCGGGACATTTCGATCCAAGTGACTTTCAAAAAGTCACATGATATTAAAGATGGTGAAATAACCAACACTACCGGATTTTCTCTGGTCTCTTCGAATATGAAGGGTAAAAGATTGAAAATAACACTTTTACCATACCCAACGGGAAGGCTAACGACAAGATCACATTTGCTCTTAACCACGTAGGTCAATGCCTCCCTCTGTTTATCTTTTAAAACCAAGTTCTTGTCGTATTTCTTAACTGCCTCGTGGATCACGTCCATGTTTATTTACAAATGCGCATTAATATCACTATGTTATTCTTCCAAAAATAGTGCGCTTGAATTAATTAAATATCTTTAATTATTTACTTCAATATATGTCTTTTTTAGTAGATGTTTATTCATTTTATGTAGAAGTATTATTTTAATTTGAAAATATCCTTACAATTACACTTTAAAATTTCCGTTAAAAATCTTGACGTGAGCCCATTGCAGAGGTGTCTGAGAGAGGAACAAACGACAACTCTGCATGGGAGATTGGTATTGGACATAGGCAAACTATCGGATACCGCCTTTAAGATCTACGTTAAGCGACATTACTGACTGATACCGAGCTCGGCTGTCTCATTTGCATGAAATGTGTACATTTTTAAAAGCATATATGTAACAGTATCATATCTTAATTATAAAAAATGGCACGCATTGAGATCTTTTTTATTGTCGTTGCCAATCGGAACTCCTCGGGTAATTCCGTCCTCGGGACAATCATCCCTCGGATGTATCTGGTGCAATAATACTTAATGAAATCACGATCATTTTGTTCGCCGGAAGTCGGAAGAAGAATATGCCTAAGTAGTTCGCACAAAACATAAACACTGCCATCGTTTGACAGCTGCGTGTCTGCTGCGCTGGGTAAATTACTTTTTTTTATTTATTTTTTTAATTTGAAGCGCCACAAATTGAAGTTTTACTGGCATCGTACTGTAGTGAACTGTCACCCAAGCTGCCATCTTTGTTTTGACGTCTGTCTCAAAAGAAGTCCCATTTAGATAAATGGCCGAGGTGATCCGACTACCTACATACATCCGAGAGATGACTCGTGAAATATCCGAGGTGTTCCGATTGTGTCGTTGCGTATAAGTCTAAGTGCAATAGACGGATAACTGGCGAAACTCTCGTCTGCTTGTTTTTTCAAGCTTTTTGTGTGTTGCCTGTACATTTAAATGAAAGTGTATTGTTGTTGTTTTAAACTTTGTGCCGCTCGCAATTTATAATAAAATATGTAAAACATGCGTCGGTGGAGAATTCAACCGTCATACAAGAAGTATTGGATCTATAACAATACCGGAGCACATTTGCTTCCATACTTTTTTATTTCTATACACTTGCTTCTATATTTGCTGCTCACAAATGTATCGACAAACAAATTTTGTATTGTTAGATTCAAACCACAGAACATTTTGAGCCGTTAAGAATAAGGTAAAACAATGTTTCTGCAAATGTCATTATTGATTTAAGAATGCAGCTTTAAACCAGATGTTTCCATGACAAAAAAAAAAAATCAATATATTGATCTTCCAGTCCAGATACGGTCTTCGGATACCTCAAAGTGCCGGTTTATTTCATCGTCATTAGAAACAGACGACCGGTAATTGTCCCCTATTCATTAAGCTGTCCCGCCGTGTTGTCCTTTATGTAATAAAATACGCGTTAATCGGAATGGACTTCTTTGTTCAAAGTTGTTCCGAACAAGAAAGGGTTTACATGTAACCTGGAAGTTACAGGAGCCATTCGTTTCTTTACGTCAATTTCCGCATATATTCGTAATCGTCCGTATCCATGGCATGAACTGTTTCAGGTGACCACGACGTACGTGAGATTATAAATAAAATATAAAGTCAATATTAGTCAATATTGATATGCATTGTAATGCATCCAATGTCAAGAAAAATCTCCACACAAGTAGCGCTGAAGAAACGGTCGAACGCCAGACTCTCGAATATGCGTTCTTTCGAACAACTGGCCATCCTCTCGATATCCGTTTTCTCGAACAACTTGTCAATTGGAAACCGATTTACAATTTCCCCGATGTAAAGCCGTGCATTGTTGTTAAGGCTGGGCCTGTGTTACCGTTTCTATTTAAAAAAAAATAATGAAGTTTTTATTTCGTTTTTTCGTTTTAACCAATCCCTAAATATATTCGTTTCTTCTCATACTTGAGCGATCGCTCCGTTGGTAACCTTTGGGACAGTTAATACAATAAAAGTAAACATAACATTATCAGGATTTAATTATTTTAAACCGACATCTGTAGATCGGCGCATTGACGCTTCCCCTTCAACCATCCCTGATATATCTTCTTCTGATGGCGTTCAAAGACATTTCATGGCACTTGAATTTTGAGATTTACCACAAAAACGTGCGTAGGTTTCAATGCTAAATGCATGTATGTAAAGTGGTTTATACCTGTGTATAACAACGACAGTGAAACCACGACTACAGAAGTGCGAAATCATTAGAGTGTAAATATGTATAAGGAAGTCAAACGGTAAAATTGACCTGCCCATGGCCATTTAAAAATAGATTTTATTTGAAATAAGATTTATTCTCCAAAGGGGTTGGGGAGAGGGAAGGGCCAACACGCAGTATTGAAATATTTAACAAACCGTTTCTTGCTACGTCGGTTCACTAGAGTGGGCAATTATACAGTACGGGCAAGACACGCTTCAACATGCCTCTGATTTGCATTGGAGGGTAAATCTTGTCAAGAATTAAGATACGGGTTTGCGTGAACCTTGTTTGAATAAAATACCATATATACTCTACTAAAATATGATTTATTAAGCTTTAACTTACCAGTGTCATTGCAAAATATGATCCCAAAATTGTCATAGACTTAAAAAATCTCCCGAAGAAATATTTTACTTATACAATTATCACGTGTTTTTGCTTAATTAAGAGATTTTTATTTTTTGTTATATTTCTTATGTCATTGCTCGCAGTATAACCGTAAAAGAGGTATAAGTATATTACACATGTAGTTGTTTAAAAACAATATTCGAAGGCATGTATTATACACTGGTCGATGATAAGGTTTGAATGATTTGCATTTATTTCCGTGATATTGAAATCGATGAGTTATCATCCTGCGTTGATACTATAAGAGTGCTATAAATCGGAATATCATTTATTTGATTGCCAATATTGAAGGGGTTTTCGGTTAAAAAATGTACAAATGATCGCCCTGAAAGTTTTACCGTCGACCTTGTTTCCTAGTACGTGCTTGCTTTAAAGTATTTGTATAATGACCAATAACGATTCATTTTCAGCGGTTTCAATCACAGGGCAAGATCCGCGATATCTTAAACTTAGGTATCAGAAGAAGTGCATTCAAATAATCAAACAACCTTGTCGTAAATGGTGGTAAATATCGGATTTCAAGTCCGCCACGACTTAAGTTTTATGGGTAGTCTGTCAGCTATTATTCACTTTTGTTTGGCAGGTCCTTGTAAAACACCTCGTATCAACTGGTGTCCGTGTTGTTCTGGCTTCCTTGTTGTTCCTACACCGTAACTAAGAAATCACACTTAAGTCTTAAGCATATCATGGTTTCTTAACATTCGTTAATATATTGGAAAGTATAATGGGGTCGTTTGTCGTTAAATTCACATGAGTTTTAACTATAAATCTTTTTTCTCGGCCTCATTTCGTTGTAGTAACATAATTTACAGACACAAATCAGATTTCATCCGAATCACATTCTCCAATCACTTTAAAGGTGGCATCCGACAGTTTGGAATAAAAACATTTTCCATTAAACATCATAAAAAGCATAAAGAACATTGTTATCTGAACAGATCTCCCAAAATGCGATTTATTGATGTCCTACACCTGTCCGAAAAGTGAAACATAACCTCACAATCGTCATTTCAAATATGTATATCCTATCTGAGCCAGGCTGCTCAGTAAGCTATTTTTAAACTAAAAAAACAACAACAAGTGACCACAGTTTTAGCTTATCCACGTCATCCACTGTGACGTCGTTGTCTATTTTTAGCAGGAAACATACTCGTTCTTATTTGTAGATTTGAAACGAATATCATTTTAAGTGTTGCTTAACGAGTAATACTACCCTAAAATGGAGATACTGTTGAAAATCGTCAAAGCTTAGACTAAAATGTTATTTTTCTGCATAAATATGTACAAAACAGAGTCAGTTATTGTTACATATATTAGATATAGGCAAACTGTTGGATGCGACCTGTACCATACAACATAAAGTGTCCAATACGAAAACAGGAAACGCAATCTTCATGCATAATCATTTAATTGTCTTACTATTTGAATAGTAATTAGTTTTTTTGTTAGATTCTAAATATCTTAAAGGCAGAGAGCTTTGTAACAGAAGAACCATTGCGTCTCAGCGATTTTGTCAAATTAGTCAATGTCATTCTGTATTATCTTTGACGTAAGCAGTAGAATTTGCATAAATTAACATTTATTTAATAAAAATACAATATGCGAGTGTTGTTTTTTTATCAAACTAACCGGCATAGATCCATATACCTGTAACTGAATCGTGTAGTCCCATAAATGTTCAAATCCATTTTAAAAACAAAACAAAAAATAAAGTACTGAGTTATTGGTGGATATATTTAATACACTATCAGCGGCATTATCACTACCATCTTACCGACCGGATCAAACCAAAGACTTTAAAGTTGGTAGTAGAGGCTTCCCTCCCCGCTCGGGGCTAAGGGGACACCATTACGCCTGACTCATCAGTAACAGTATAATGGACCGGCCGGGTTTAGTCCCTGGGCACCTCATAAGTGCCCCTGTTCTATAATGATAGAAATGTCGCTGCACAATATCGGCAAAAATGCAGGCAAATCCCCACCCCCCACTACCATCTTAGCTGGGCAAAAGTTCAAAATGCTATTCCCGACACCGATGCAATAATGACGGCATCGATGACGCTACCCAACCAGGGGCCAAAAATATTAGGTAACTGTTTAAAAAAGGACATCAGATATATAATCCTCATTGTACAGATGTTTCCAAATACCGAAAGTTGTATTTTTTTTCTATTTTCAGAATAAATTGATCTGCAGAGAGTCAACAAGAGTTCCCGAAAATCATGGGTTGTATATCTAGCATGGGGAGACTGCTCCTCATTCTCATCAACATCGTCTTCCTTGTAAGTACTACTACATCATCATCATCATCATCATCATCATCATCATCATCATCATCATTTCTCTTCTCGACTTATTTTCCCCTTCTTCCTCCTCGTCGTAGCAATAACTATCACCAACATTATAATCACCATCAGCAGCAGCGGTGGCACTTTTGTACTCCTTTTTCCTATTCATCGCTGCAAGCTGCAATAAGTCTATGACAATCTGTTCTGTTCGGTGATTTGACAAGATGAACCGAGTATCAAATCTGTGTTCCGTGGATATTTCAATAAGTGATAATAGTAGCGGACGCTACTAATATAATCCCTGAATATAAAGCACTAGTTGACATCCTTCACTGGTTAAAACCGTGTTTTTTCGATTGTTTACGAAATACCTCGAATCACCTCGGCTATTTTTAGCGCAGCTCAGTGACGCATCAAAGGTCACGTGACTTTCACTTCACGAATAAAAAACAAAATGGTTGACACTTAATAAAACAAAATGATTTACTGTTGCCACATGTTAACATTCAATAAGTTTAATGTAATAACCGTGTTTGTTTGTTTTTAATATGATGAACATCTGGATTCGGACTTTAAAGTTTAAAGTGCCTCTCCGATTAAAACAACATATTTGCATATTTTTCAATACACAGTGTACTTTTTAAAATATTCAATAAAATGATAAGATGAAGTTTATTTTAAACATATTTTATTTTCAATTTCAAAGGCAGTAAAGAAAGATAAGTGGCATATATTAATTAGACACAAGAATTGAGCCACACGATCAACAAACTTAGTTTCGTCCCTCCCCAGGAGACAATTAAAAACATACAGGATTACAATTCAAGTAGTAAGGACGTGAAATGCTAAATACATGGCTATTGTTTACGTTATAAGGCCAGTCGGCATTGTGTATATCGGTGCAAGAGAATAAGAATTAATGAATGGAACATTTATCTTAAAAGACTTGCTTTGTTCTCTTATGGTCTTTTGTTTACACGTGCATATTTTATTAGATTGACACGTCTCGGGTTACCATACAATTTTAATGCATGCTGTCCTCAAGCCCAAGACTTGTCTGGCTTTCCCAAAATGGCGTAGTGGGGACATTCGGAACACTTCGGGTAAATACGCCATACGCCATCCAGTTCACGCAAAGATATACCTAGTTGGGTGGAAGAGGATTATAGATGTTATGATTTTTATTAAAAAGACATAATAAATATAGAACATAAATATTTCCGTTGCAAAACAGCTATTTATCACCGTCACTTAAAGTACTATACTCACGTAACAGCCTCGTGACAATTTACATGTAAATGCCACACACTGCAATAACATGCGCGTGTCATTATTTTGTTGTTGTTGTTCTTTTTGATATATAGTTTTAAATCTATCTTTTTTTTTTATGAAGATATTGATAAATGAAAGGTTATTTAACGTTAATATTGACCGCAATGTCAGGATAATGTACTTAGTCGATACTTTTTAAGGTGGTATCCGAAAGTTTGTCTATAACAAATGCATACAACAATATATTACCCCTGTTTGGTGGAATTTTGGCAGACATTCTAACAAACTCCTACTTTCGTCTGAGTGAAGACGATTCTGACACTACATTTGTAGTATTAATCGCGCTCTAAATGTTCATGTTTCCACATCTTTAAATAATCTCGATGGGAATTTCAGTTAAAAAAAGATATCGACATCAGAGCAGATTGCCCTAATGATGATATAATGTAATCTCAAAAGTAAGTGGTCACGTGCTTTTGTTAGTTTAAAAATAGCTAACTATGCGCCGTGGCTAAGATAATTAAAATTATATTTGTAGTGAAGAGTGGTGTGTTATTCTTCACTTTTAACATAGATGTAGGACATCAATAAACGGCATTTCTTATCACTTCTCGGAACCTTTTCGGGTAACAACAATTTTAATTGGTTGCTTGAGAAACAAAACTTTGGTCCAAAGGGATGGATAATACCTTTAAAGGTGGTATCGTCAGTTTGCCTATATATAAATATACATAACAATACTTGACCTCTGTTTGGTAGTTTTTATGCATAATTTCTGCAGAAACAATCATACTTTAGTCTAAGCTTTGATTTTCAACTGTATCCCAATTTTAGGGCAATAAAACTCATAAATCAACACGTAAAATGTTCATTCATTTCAATTCTGTAAATAAGAGTGAGTGGGATTCCTGCTAGAAATAGACATCGACGACACGGCGGAAGACGTGGACGAGTTAAAACATAAGTGGTCACGTGGTTTTCTTAGTTTAAATAGCTAACAGTTTAGCGTGGCTCAGATAGGAAATACATGTTTGTAATTGCGAATATGGCGTTATGGTTCACATTTCAGACAGATGTAGGGCATCAATAAACAGCATTTTGCGCGATCAGTTCAGGTAACAATAGTTTATTAAGGTTTTAATAAAAATATTTTTGGTCCAAGGTGTCGTATACCAACTTTAAAGAAGGCACGCTGTTGAACATAACAGGTTATGAACGCCCAATATTGATACTCTTTGAGTTGATACTTCATGAACGCCCACTGTTGCACCCCCCCCCCCCCCCCCCACCCCCACCACACAAACACACGCACATATTCACCTGCAATAAAACCTAAAACCCATGTAATAATTCAAATTTCTCTCGCTCAGCTTTATCCACATTTGTCACTCTGCTATCAGGTGGTCTTGAGTATTTGTTTCATTTGGTCTGTTTATCACAAATCGGTCCTGTCTGTATTTGTATAAGATTGATAAATTAATGGTTCTTTGAAGGACAAAGAGATCGTCATGACAAGATAATGTACTGTGATAACAGGGATGTGTTTTTAATCTTCAGAAACATAACAAATAGGAGGCCAATCAAAGAAAGAAAGGATTAACGAATTTACTGAAACAAAATGTTGAAATGCGCAGAGATATTTTAGTAAAGTATGGAATGTGGCTCGCATGCGCCGGCAAATCCATGACTGTCTGGCAACCGCAATGTCTTCCTGTTGTTAATTATTCAGCCTCTCCTCCTCCTCCTCCTCATCATCATCGGCATCAGCTGCAGCAACGGTAACTGCAGAAGCCGTATTCGTGTTTGCACCTTCTTATACGAATTCAAACAACAGACTAAAGCGTAACTTGTACTTGACTTGTACAAGGTACATCGTTGTAACAAATGTAATTTAGATTAATCAAATCATACATACACATTGTGGAACATTAACAATTTCAAGCAACAGGTAATGATGTAGCAACATTTCAAACTACAATTTGGTTTAATTCTGATATATATCAACGTTGAATAATAAAGAAATCCAATGCACGAAAGTGCCGCTCTTCACTTGTTTATAAAACAACATGGCGCCATCTATATGACTTTTCAAGGAACGATTATATATAGACGCCGCGCTTATACGATAAAAACTGATTCAGTGCAATGTCAAAACTTTGTTTTAATTATGAAACATACTTTAACGCATGATAGCTGCTGTAATTGGAATCATTGATGTTCTAATTATGAAAATGATTACAAATAAATGTTAATTTTGGACCTGCATTAGGAAGAGAAGAAATAAGCCCAGTCTTACCGCGTAGCTTCGCGGAGTGATACGCTTCCTTAACACAAATAAACTGTTTTATGCTTTCTGATTGGATCATAATAAAAAGGTTGTCCAATAAGAAGGCTCGAATTATGATTTCTTTGGCAATTGCTAATGTTCAGAAAGTGGTGAATTAAATCAAATTGGATCTAAACGGTAAACTACTCCATTTTAGATGGCTCATTAACAGTGATATGTGCAGATTGGTATGACAAATAAAGAGAATAGAATTATAAGACGAGTTAGTTGAAAATGGTCGGATCAAGATAGAGTACGTGTTCGGATGTGTAGACTGGTTTGTTTACCGTTTAAAGAAGTGGATGGGGACACTGGTTAAAGTTTTGTTTGCGACAGAAGGCAAAATGCTAAAAGAAATTTTTGCCCCACTCAGTGAGCTAATCCACATGCATGCAACCTTAAAATTATCTCCAGGCACTATTGACGTCAATATTGCGAACATTTTATCTTCCTGGATAATCTCAGGTACTGGATCTGACCTGATAGGCTGGAACCCATTCAATACCTTAACAAACATTATAGTAAATTATAACAGGCATGTTACCTTTCCTGCTACCGTCATGTCCACTGTCGGACGCTGTCATTTATTTGTTGGGATACTTTAACTAAAACTATCATCGCTTTTTTATCATAGCCTTTTTGTCATCGCTTTTTAATCATCGCTTTTTATCATCCCTTTTTATCATCGCTTTTTTATCATCGCTTTTTTATTATCCCTTTTTATCATCGCTTTTTATCGTCGCTTTTTAATCATCCCTTTTTATCATCGCCTTTTTATCATCGCTTTTTATCACCCCTTTTTATCATCCCTTATTTATCATCGCTTTTTATCACCCCTTTTTATCATCGCTTTTTTATAATCGCTTTTATCATCCCTTTTTTATCATCGCTTTTTTATCATCGCTTTTTAATCATCCCTTTTTTATTATCCCTTTTTAATCATCGCTTTTTATCACCCCTTTTTATCATTGCTTTTTTTAATCATCGCTTTTTATCATCCCTTTTTTATCATCGTATTTTTATCATCGCTTTTTATCATCCCTTTTTTTATCATCGCTTTTTTTATCATCGCTTTTTTTATCATCGCTTTTTTATCATCCCTTTTTTATCATCTCTTTTTTATCATCTCTTTTTATCATCCCTTTTTTATCATCGCTTTTTATCATCCCTTTTTTATCATCGCTTTTTTATCATCGCTTTTTTATCATCGCTTTTTTATTATCCCTTTTTAATCATCGCTTTTTTATCACCCCTTTTTGTCGTCGCTTTTTAATCATCGCTTTTTAATCATCCCTTTTTGATCATCGCTTTTTTAATCATCGCTTCTTTTTTTTTTTAAAATTATCCCTTATTTATCATCGCTTTTTATCATCGTATTTTATCATCGCTTTTTTTTATCATCGCTTTTTATCATCCCTTTTTTATCATCGCTTTTTTATAAACCCTTTTTTATCATCGCTTTTTTATCATCCCTTTTTTATCATCGCTTTTTTGCTTAAACTTTACGTGACTTAACTGATCTTTATATTCTGTCCCACTTTTCCTTTTCTATTCCACTGAAATGTTTGACACACAGAAATAAAAGGAAT
The DNA here is from genome assembly GCA_007844125.1 of Sinonovacula constricta. Lineage (NCBI taxonomy): Eukaryota > Metazoa > Mollusca > Bivalvia > Cardiida > Solecurtidae > Sinonovacula > Sinonovacula constricta. Next base: position 20,215,102 of record CM017560.1, read on the forward strand.
GTTTTGCTTTCATAACCAATTTTAGTTTTATAAACTACTAACAAATGTGTTAATGCTATGCAAATCCTTTGTGTGTGTTTGATTGTGTGTTTTGCGCGCGCGCGTGTGTGTTGCCTCCATGAAATTATCTTCGTATGTACATGTATATACCTCTTTACATTATCACCCATTGTTATTGGCAACTACTAAACCTTCACTTTTTATCCCTGGTTCTCTGCAGCTAGTGGGTCTGGCACTCACCGTAGTCGGATTCATTCTTCGATTCGGCCGCACCCTTTACGACCCTTTCCTGGTAATAGCCAAGCAAAAACTGAAAGGCGCTTTGGCAAGTACAAGCATCGGATCGTATGATGTAGATAGCATAGACATAGGCGAGATTTTGGAGGGAATGGCAATCGGCCTGATTGTTGGCGGGATTTTCCTCATCTGCATCTCCTTTTTCGGCTGCTGTGGCGCCTGCTGCAAGTCGGAGATTCTTCTGTGGCTGGTGAGCGATTTCCCTCGTTATATATGTACTTTGAATTCACCAGACTGGGGTTGTTATGATGACATCCAGCTGTTATTGATGATAAAAACAATATGACAAATATGTCAAATATCTGTGTAGGGCTACAAAGGCGGTGTTGGTCATATGGAAGACCTTCTGACAAGAATCGACGTTCATACAGGGCATTGCGAAATGAAACATTCGTTTTATCCTAAATAATTGAAACCCGATTCTTAAGAATAATAGTATATTTTGAACGACACTTTGACTATAGATGTCCCAGTAAAAATCCAAATAACGTTTCGATTGTATACTGGTACTATATCATCCGCTTTTAGAAGTAAAATCGTTTTAACGATTAAACCAAAAATAAAACTATTCAAAAGAAATATTAAGTGTTGAAGAATATCGACGTATATCTACGTATATGTAACACATACATGTATTTTATTCTTCAGTATGCCATTGTCTTGATCGTGATCTTCGTTGCTGAGGCCGTGGCTATTGGCCTGTTATATGGCAAACCAGACCTGGTGTGTAACTGAGTTCCCTTTTATTATACATTTTCTAACGTTCAAACTTAAGCAGTAGTTCCTTTGACCAATAATACACTAGTTCTAATATTAGTCTAAGGTTAACACTGTATGGTTAATAAACTTAGCCTAAGATAACACTGAATTCGCGTTCCGCACACCTTTAACTACACACCCACGCTCGCGCACCCTTACACGCACTCACACATACTTTCCCTCATTCTCTCCAATATTCAGCTTACAATTAATTACTTTCACATTATTTTATTATTGTTGTTCTTATATTTTCTGTTGTTCGTGTTGTTCATGATGCCTATGTTGTCATGTGTCCACAACCGTCATGTTCTGTATATGTACTTGAAATATGTATTGCCGAATGGGTCAGAATACCTTCTGGCACGTATTTGAATAAACTTCAAAACTTCGAAAACTTACAAGAATATATGACAAGGTCCTATGAGCATTGCGACATATACCAAACTCCGAAAAGGCACAGAACAAAGGTATTTCACATGCAAGCCAAGCGAAAAGTAAGAACAAATTTGTGATGAGTCAATTATCGAAAAGAGCAAACCCGACAGTTACCGCCTTGGAACGGTCAATCGGCAATATGTACCGACTCGTGTGCTTAAACCGGTTTTACAGAGCTTTAACCTCGCACATACCGACGAGTCCCTCAAATGCAAGCAATGAAATGAAAAACGATCTATTTGAATACAAAATGTCCAAGCGCTGATATTTTCTATAAGTTATGACGAAAGTAGTGACGTCATTGAAAAATAATGTCCACAAACACGTCCATGTGACAAACTGCCACGAAGAAAACACACAAGCAGGCAAATACAAACAGTTTCTACATAGAAATAATATATATTATATATAATATAATAAAGTATATCCACGGACATTGATCGTTCAGTATATCTGCGTTCTCAAGTATTGTGATTGTAAACAAAAGTTTATAACTCAATATCAACTCTGATATTTTGAATTAACAATACCCTGATGGTGATTTACCTCGTGGGATTAATATATTCCATCTGGTTCAGTTTGCATGAGTATGTAAAAAGATTCCAATGCCACGATGCTAATTAGTAGTAGATTGTTACAAAAAACTCCCGATTTAACAAATTGTGGAGATGCGTTTTCAAGATCCTTTCACTGCCATGATGTTGTTGCTTCTTCGTGCAAGAATAGTATAAAACCCTCTTGCAACATGGTATAAGCCAGTGGGTATTTTACAGAAATGTCAACAAAAACAATGGTCTCAATACCTTCTCTGGCCTCTTTACAAAATTAAGCAGTTTCCGTGTCATTAACATTTCCTTAACAAGAACATAATTTATAGGCGTAGTAATTTTCAAACAGTTGGCAGTACTAAAATTGTGTTGCGATAGGTTTGATGTTTTCCTTTTGTCAATTTCTTTTTTTTTTCCACAAAAAATAAAAAAAAATGTTGTAAGACATTTGTTTAGGACAGGAGTTTTGGCAAATGACACCATTATTTAGCTCTTATAATACATCAATGCATGGACTAGATTTCAAGGTCACATTGTTTCTTTGTAGGTGAAGGACAACGCGAAGAAATCGGTGAAAGACTTCAAGGGACTTGGTTCATCAGAGGTGATTTCCGTGGCATGGAACATTCTTATGATAGAGGTACATCTCAATAAGCGACGTTTGCAAATATTGAAATGTATTTTAAAGTTACTAATATTTACTGAAGCTATTTATTTTTACAATCGATCAATAACGTTAGAGATGATTACATTATGTGTTTTCATAACCATCAACACCACCGAATATATTTATATTGTATTTGTTAGATAATGTTAAAATTTGAATGCAAGTAAATTGTATGAAAGATGCTATTACATCTCTACATTGTGAGAACATGTCAAAGATGAATTTTATTTGAATAGGAATAAAAACTTCAATAATCATATAAAAGCTAAATAAGTCTTTATTCTTGTTTAGTTTAAGTGCTGTGGAGTGAATGACTACAAAGACTTTACAGAACTTGCCACCAACTGGGACAAAGACCCTAACAGTTACGGTACTTTCACCACCCCTGTGGCGTGCTGCAAGACACTTCCTAGCGGAACTTCCCCATCGGACTTCAATTGTGCCAAGGGATCCCCTCCGGATTCCATTGTCAACAATGCTTACAACGTAAGTCGACCACAATTTTACCCCACACAATAGTTTTTAACATTTTAATAAATGATCTTGCATTGGTTTTACTTTCTTTCTCAATTTATTCTTTCCTCAGCATTAAGTTGATGTCTTTCTTGAGATTTTACTATGTTTTATTATTACCTTAAATATTTGCTTTTTAAGCACGTTGATCTGTTAAGATAGTTTAGGTACTATTCTTATTCTGTTTGTTTTTTTCTAAAATAAGCCTTGCATAGAAATCACACAACGACGCGAAAAATGTGACAAATATCTAACAAAAATCCAATTCCCCTCACAAAGAGCGGGTTCTGGGTTCGAACTTTGAAACTGGTCGCGTGATGTTAATCCTTAACAAGACTGTTTATTACACATTGCTCAACGTTTTCTATAATTGAGTACTGGTTCCACTCAGGAAGTGGATGATCGAGAGGGATTGATAAATGTTGAAAGAATTTCTTCCGAAATCGAGTATAAATAAATGGATTTAAACAGTTCCTGTCATCTAGCTGTTCGAGGCACGTTTGGTCAAGAGATGGGCTTTATATCAACTCTGTCGCTCGTTTCGTCCATCACTGCTAGTACTTTAGGTTTTTATGTATCAGCACAGGCTAGGAACGCTAAATTTTTCATTACAGTAAATTGTAACTGTTGGTGGCCTAATTTTTACGCCTGTTCATCAGATCCATTTGAGTAAATCAATCATAACTGAGAATTCTTTGAGGTTTTGAAACACTTTGGGCCTATTTTGTTTTTAAACCTTTGTTCCATTATTCATGTCGGCAATATATGCTCTTGAACTAATCTTGTAAAAAAATAATGCACCCGTATGTTAAAGGACTGGTGAATTTTATCTGTGTAAATATATTTATTGCGCCCAATATTTATGTAAATCAGTTCACCAGGTAAACCTGTTTGTACGTGCTATAAGAATTCGAGAGGTTGTTGAGAAGGCCTATGTAGATGTTTCAGTGTGCTATGTCTCACGCCCCTTTAGCGAGGCGCTGCTTCCGTTTGTCTATGGATTGTTGCTTATAAAACATATTTCTCATCGTATTACGTCGTCTTTCAGGGTTGCTACGACTCCATATGGAAAGTGTCGTTTGGTAACACCGCCATCGCTGTCCCTGTTTTGGTCGGCTGCGGAATCATTCAGGTACTGTTACTAAAGGCATAATTTATGATAGCTGTCACAAATTCAACGCATGGCAAATATTGTAAATGTCTCTGTAGTAAAATAACGTAAACATTGTGTTAAATTCTTTTCGTTCTATGCTTATTAAATCGTATTTAGCCTCATCTGTATCAGTTATTTGTCAATATTGGCATGTTTAATGTACGTTGATTGTGTCCGTAAGGACAGTGTTACGGTTGAATTATTGTCTTATTTTTTAAAACAATGAATCGTAAAATACAAACTTTGACTTATTTCAGGCGCTGCATATTAAATAAAACAACATTTGGTAGTAAAGAACAGAAATGTGCACAACATTGAACATTTGTTCATTTTCAGCTCCTGTTTATCGTGTTGGCCATATACATTGTGAAACAAGAGCAAGGTAACAAAGTGTCACCAATTTAGCGAGGTCATCTGAAAGGTAGGTACTAATTTAAATATCACCTGTCATGTGTTCAAAAGTAAACAAAATATATAGTCACATTATGGTGATGTCATGTTTTCAGTAGTACGTGTCTTACATGTACATGTTTATATTGTTTTATTATATATATTTAAAAAATCATTTTTAACTTGTATTGAAAGAGATCTTATTGTTTTGGATTTCCAACTTGCGTTAAAACTTAAGTTTTACACGAATGCCTATAATTAAATATATAATATACAACTTACAATAAAACCCCTTCATTCCAAAATGTTTTTTTTTTTATTTTTCTTCTTTCAGATCTAAATGGAAGTCACGTGGTGTTTTCCGTCCTTGAATTCAAACTGTGATAATTGACACTTGTCACGTGCCTTTTTGTTATCATGTAGAGGGTTTCTTGTTACGATTGTTTATGGGTTTTATGTGTTTGTACTTTGATTACTGTTATTCATTGAAAACAGTGATAATTATTTTTCCGTAAATTATTTTTTTCGAGAACATGTAAATAAGACTTCGAGATTTAGATCATGTGAAAGACAATCGACATATGCTACGATAGTAGCCTGACTACAAAAAACAGTATAGATAGTTTCCACATCAGTGAAAATCCCTTATCTTGGTAGCCATCTTTGATGGTAACTTCAAAGGATTTTCATATGAATTGTATAGAAGGGTAAATTTTATTTTTTTGTAATTTCTACATTTGCGGTTCGAAAATTAAAAGCTATACACCATTGGAAAGCTCTTGAAATTCATATTTTTAGAAAACAATATTTGTACAATTGATAAATGCACACAGAATTAATACACAGAAAAAAAATGAAACTATTGGCTCATACCTAAAACAAAATGAACTGTGTATCATTTTTGGTTGTATTTCTTTAACCTTTCAAACTATCAAAATATAGTTTTGATATTTGAAATACTTTATAAAAGCTGTTAAATTTTATATAAAATTCAGTAACATAGACTGAAAAATAAAAACACAGTGGTGAGTTAAATACAGCATATATTTCCCAATTTCAGCCTGCCTTAGCTTCTGCCCACAAAGATGGTTGCCCTAAACTATCTTATCAGTGTCGATGACATCACATGGAAACTATCTATTCTTTACTGCTTTGACAGTCGTGTAAAGCACATTAGTAGTTTAAATGTTTCGACAATATTGACCGATTTCAGAGGATATAGTTAGTAGATTTATGTATAATCAACGAGGGACGTGTTTTTTTGTCAATTACGGATTATGTTTAATCAGAACTGAGACCTTATGAGTTCGGAAAATTTAAAGTCTTAAGTCGGAATAATTTGAAACAACGCTACCAGGCACTAATATAAAATTAGTCTTTGTCATCGTGTGTTGGGATGGGATAGTGTGCCGTCTTTTAATCAAATCTAATTAACGTGGGCATGCTCGCACCTTACCATTGACAAGTCTTAACCGCAAAAGTTGTAATTTCGGCAATAGTTTAATTTTGTCATTGTAATCATTGCGCAATATATTTCCCCTCAAAATCATTTCTTAATCTTCTAAACCTTTCACCTGTGTGACGCAGTTCAAATTAATTAACTGCGGAAACAAACACTCAAGCAATCGCTCGGATAGTTTCTGTCGATTCTACCACTCCGAATTTGTCAGAATACAGCCGAACATTGTGTCATCACCAGACTGAACGTTCAATCTATGTAACAAGAAAGAGCCAGGATGTGAGACATCCAAGGTGCAGCAGAGAGCATGCGCTCTAAACAAGAAGATGGCTATTCTGGGAACTAAACACTCTTACTCTGTTGATTATTTACATAAACATTTGACAGTAACAAACCATAACTCTGATGGGAAGTGGAGTATTTTTGTTTCTTTGTTTGTTTTCCTTGTTTCCTGCTACAAGCAGAATTTCGGACATCGGTATACTCGGTTTCTTTTGTTAAACAAAACTTCGCCAAACGGCTACTTTTTTTAATACATTTTCATAAATTACTTTTTACAATTGCAAGCTACACTTTATTGTTGCAAGCTACCCTGTTAAAAAACCCGGAACACTTGGTTCTTTTCTTTGAAAAGAGTCTCACGGAACACCTCCGACATCGTGTTATTGACTGCTACACTATCGTCTCCATTGAATCCATAAGAGGCACCGTTCTCAAGAGCGGCGCCAATAAAAAACGCTCACAGGATTAAAGGGATGGACTACTTTTATACATTGCTGACAAATAAAATGTTGTACACAAAGACAGCGATGTCTATATGTATATTAGTTTACGATATATGATATTTATAAGTTTATTTTCTTTAATTTATATGAGAAAATATTTTACAACGCGGAACATTAAATCTTTATATCTTCTAGCGTCTTATATCTTCTAGCTTGAAGTGTCATAGTATAGAAGGTGACTGAAATAAAGCCGTCGTCTATGTATAGAATGGCAGCCGAGTCATAATTAATAAATTACATGAGTACTTCCGATTAGGCGCGAAGTTTCCGAATGTCCGACGCTTGTTTTACTAGAACAGCATGGCAAAATTGTTGAAAACTATGACATAATTTTTTGTTTGTTAAGCAGGGTTTTACATAAACTATTGTATTTTTGTAACTACAGGTTAAGTTTACTTTTTTATAGACGTGTATATTTTAATATGTGTGTGCTTATATATACGCACGTTACTGTAGGGCTACGCAAAAATATGGGAAGGTGAAACCGAACAGCCAACATAAAAGAGTCTAGACGGCGTGTGGGAGTGTTCGAAGAATAGAATGTTAGCCATTTATAAAACCAATATTTAATTACAGTATAGCGTTTGTTATTAGGATCTTTATTATGGTGAGTATATGAACTTTTTTGTCAACCCCTAGTATCAACAAATATAAATTATTCCTGAATCGGAAAACTCAGAAGAATAGACGCTGTGTTGAAATTAAATGAAACCACACTAAGATAATTTGATTTTGGTTATTTTATATATTGACTCCATCAATACTCAATCAAATAATAAAGACCAATTTGGAACACCGACGCCATTGTCCAACACTTTGTTGTCAGTTTTCTATCTACAGAGTTCCATCTTATGATCTTTTTTATAGCGTACTGTATTATCCTACAAACATCTTGTCATTTTTTATGTCAAATTATCTTGTTTGTGACTTGTTTCTTCTCCATTGTTGTTTATTTTTAAAGGATGAACGTCAACTTCATGTTATTGAATGCAAATAATAAAGACATCTTATGTATATCTAACTAAATTATTGTGTTTTGTTGTTTATACACACGCCAGTATTTATACATATAGTATACACTGGTAGGTTTGACATGAAATGTACCTGATTTATTACTCCTACATTAATTCATTTATTTTTCATGTTTGTAAATATTAAATTCAATATCTTCAGTAGAAAATGTGTTCTAACACAATACTTAACCAGTGTGTTTACATGGCTCTTGTAGTAATTATGCTCTTCAAACGCAATAATAGATAGTTCCCCTGTAATGTCATAGCCACTGACAAGACAGTTTAAGGCAGCCATCTGGGAAGGCAGAAGCTAATGCAGGCGGAAATCGGGAAATATCTACTGTATTCTCACTACTGTTTTTATTTTTCAGTTTATTTTACTGAATTTTATATAAAAATAAACAGCTTTTATGAAGTATTTTAAATATCAAAACTATATTTTGATAGTTTAAAAGGTAAAATTACAACCAAACAGATACACTGTTCATTTTGTTTAAGGATGAGCCAATAATTTTATTTATGTGTATTAATTCGTTGTGCATATATTAATTTTAAAAATATTGTATTCTGAAAATATGAATTTCAAGATCTTTCAAATGGTGTATAGCTTCTAATTTTTGGACCACAAATGAAGAAATTACAAGAAAATAAAATTGCCGTTTCTATACATTTCATCCGAAAATTCTTGAAAATGGCTGCCAAGATAAGGTATCTTCACTGATGTGGGAACTATCTATTAACTTAACCAGCGTATTTACATGACTCTTCTAAAAATATGTTTTTTAAACACATTAATTAACTTAACCCTTGCATTTACATGGTCCATTATTCATTAAACACCATGATTAACTAAGCAGCGTTTTTACATGACTATTGTAGAAATGTTCATTAAACACCATGATTAACTTAAGCAGCGTATTTACATGGCTATTGTAGAAATGTTCATTAAACACCATGATTAACTTAAGCAGCGTATTTACATGGATATTGTAGAAATGTTCATTAAACACCATGATTAACTTAAGAAGCGAATTTACATGGCTATTGTAGAAATGTTCATTAAACACCATGATTAACTTAAGAAGCGAATTTACATGGCTATTGTAGAAATGTTCATAAAACACCATGATTAACTTAAGAAGCGAATTTACATGGCTATTGTAGAAATGTTCATTAAGCACCATGATTAACTTAAGCAGCGTTTTACATGGCTATTGTAGGAATGTTCATTAAACACCATGATTAACTTAAGAAGCGAATTTACATGGCTATTGTAGAAATGTTCATTAAACACCATGATTAACTTAAGAAGCGAATTTACATGGCTATTGTAGAAATGTTCATTAAACACCATGATTAACTTAAGAAGCGAATTTACATGGCTATTGTAGAAATGTTCATTAAACACCATGATTAACTTAAGAAGCGAATTTACATGGCTATTGTAGAAATGTTCATTAAACACCATGATTAACTTAAGAAGCGAATTTACATGGCTATTGTAGAAATGTTCATTAAACACCATGATTAACTTAAGAAGCGAATTTACATGGCTATTGTAGAAATGTTCATTAAACACCATGATTAACTTAAGAAGCGAATTTACATGGCTATTGTAGAAATGTTCATTAAACACCATGACTAACTTAACTTGCTTATTTAATGTTTGTTGGAAATGGCATATTCAAACGATAATTACCTTAACCTATGCATTAACACGTTTAACTAAAAAGACTGTTTGAACATGACAATAATTTTACATGTATTTATATGAAATTTAATAAAAATATGATTGTTAAACAAGATTTGGTTTTACAAGTCTATTTACAAGGGCGGTTAACTTAAAGGGGTGTTGTAGTATGATATATAAACACAACAAATGTATTTACAATGCTTTGTTAGGCGAATGGGTTGTTTAAACATGATACGTTAACGTTGACATATACTTACAAGAATTTCTACTAAACGGGTTGTTCTAAACAATTATTTCTTAAGCAGTGCATTTACAAGAATTTGTTGAGAAAATATTTTGTTTTTTATTAAACCAGTGTATTTACTGACCTTTTTATGTAACAAATGGGTTAGTATTTAGATGATCGCCAACTTAAACATACTTGTATATTTAGTGAGACTTTTACGAAAAGGGGTTTTGGTTAATTGGGTTGGTTTAAAAGCACCACAAATTGTTTTTCATGTTTCAAAGACATATTTATTATAAACTATAATCAGGATAAGGGCAATGTCTTAACAATGCAATGCCCTCACCATCACCAATCAACAATAACAAAGAATGAGCCAATCAAACAAGAGTCTCTCGGGGTAGCAAGCCTATCTGTGGCTTAGCACTCAATAATACATGTACAAATCCCAACAAGTGGCGTATGAGTTTCTAATAATATATCCAGATGATGCCGTATCATGTTACATCTGTTCCTAATAATAATACATCCAGATGATGCCGTATCATGTAACATCTGTTCCTAATAATATATCCAAATGATGTCGTATCATGTAACATCTGTTCCTAATAATATATCCAGATGATGCCATATCATGTTACATCTGTTCATAATAATATATCCAGATGATGCCATAAAATTTTACATCTGTTCCTAATAATAATATATCCAGATGATGCCATAAAATGTTACATCTGTTCCTAATAATAATATCATCCAGATGATGCCATATCATGTTACATCTGTTCCTAATAATATATCCAGACGATGCCATAAAATGTTACATCTGTTCCTAATAATAATATATCCAGATGATGCCATATCATGTTACATCTGTTAATATCCCATACAGAATTCAAGCTAGTTGCTTCATGCAAACATAAAAAGTCAAATTTCCAAATACTTAGCAGCCAATAGTGTAGATCCTGACCAGAGAGCTCCCCATAAAGATCTATCTTATGTGGATCTACACTATTTGCTTAAGCCTTATGAATATATGTAAGGCGTGGATCCTGCTAATGCAAATATTTGCTTTAGCTGAACAGTTTTATTCATGAATGTGTTAAAATCAACCAAATTAAGTGAAAGTTCTAAATTAAGAATATGTATTATGAATGTAAGACTTACAAGCCTATAAGAATAATCAATCAACCATTAAGCAGGCTTGCAAGTTGAGACAATCCAAATGGCAACTTATAAATGTACCAAACTGTGACTTGTAGGTGTAACAGTCACTATTTAGTCTAATTATACAACAGTTTCCACTGGTAACTCAAATATTTAGTCTAATTATACAACAGTTTCCACTGGTAACTCAAATATTTAGTCTAATTATACAACAGTTTCCACTGGTAACTCAAATATTTAGTCTAATTATACAACAGTTTCCACTGGTAACACAAACAAAAGTCGGTAATTATGTGAATACATATAATAAAGCTTAAAACATAAAATAATGTATTTCAAAAAAAATAGTTTATTAAATTACATGTTAAAATTTTGGTATATTACGTCTTGCATTAAACTCAAAACAGTAAATACCTTAGATATTAAAAAAACTACCATGTTCATTTTCAGATCTAATGAATTAAGAAATGCAAAAATACAATGAAAAAACCCCACATACAACATCTGAAATAGAGAAAATGTTTATGTGATAGTAAAAACTAACCACGCAAGTGCAAGTGTGAGGCCAGAATAACCTCATCTCATTAACATATTAGTGTTGTTTTTTAATATTCCTTTCACATTGTAGTATATTGAGAACAACGCCATCTAGCTTTACGCTGGTTCTACCAAGGCTCTCCCCTCACAATGATTGGCTCTTACAAAATTGCACTAATGTGTATCATACAAAATATCCATCAAATGTACACTATTTACAGACTAAAATACAACTTGTAATCTTGTATACACAAATAGAACTTGTATATACAAACTGGTAATTGTAAACATGTAAAAACATAGTCCAATTATAATTCAGTTAAAACAAAATGCAAAACTTCAATAATGCTTTCATAAATTAAGGAAAATACCTGTGTGGAAAATTTGCAATCTTTACCAATGTTAGTCACTGTCTATGTTGAATAGACAAAACAGAAAATATGTCAACTTAAAAATCAGTAAAGTAAACTAGACTTGCCATTGAAAAAAAATAAAAAGATCGAGTTTAAATTCATCTTGAATTTCTAAGTTTCCTATTCTACTTTAAAACTAATGAAATCTGTTGATCTAACTGTAAATAGCCAAAAATCAATTAATGATAATTTATTCAAATACATGTTCAAAAGAAATAATAAAAGAATACATAAAATAAGAGGAAAATAATCTAAAACAAAAAGAACAAATATAATCACTATGGGAATATTTCTATCAAATAGTGGTTAACATCTAAATATATATTTATCTACCTCTGAGGTGCGCATTTTTTCGATGAAAAAAAAGTAATGAGAGGTGTAATATTTCCAACAATGATCACAAAAATGGTCACATTGATACCAACATTCAAACCCTGTCTACCGGTACTTAGTCATTACAAAATATCAATTACAAGGTAAGGTAGGTAAATTGAAACTGTATAGGTTGTGGCACTGCTCTCAGATTTCTGAAACAAGCTGCTGTACGCCACCATTAAGACAAGGTTAAACTATGCTAGGGTAAAAAAATCTGATACTGTAAACACTCCAACATTGTACGCGCTTATGTTAAGATGTAAATGTAGAAATCAAACAGTATTATCCAATATATATAAATATATTAAAAATATATAATTTTCTGGACAAATATAGCCTAGCATTGTCCTTTAAACTTAAAAAAATATATAAACAATAGAGTGTTGTGTCTTAATTAAAAACATATGATTTTTTTTTATGTGATTTTTTTAAACTTTTGTGTTTTCTTTCAGGTATATTCTAGAAATATCCTAGACAGGAGATTGTTCAAAATGTGTACACAGTCTTCCCCTAGATACATCTAAGTTACGACAGATTCACCTAAGAGTTTCAACTGGGTGCAAGGAGTTCTGATTGGATACATGTACCACAATACCCACTAATATCTAGCTATACATCAATCACAATACTAGACACAAGGTCCAGCAAGAAAAAAAATGTAGACAAGAAAATCTGACAAGAAAATCTCTAACAAATTCATATACTAACACCTGAGAACAATGGTCAAGGCAATCAATTATGAATAGTAAGTATTCCCCAAGCCAAATGGTCGTGTAAGTTCTAGAATTTTGATGTTGGTTGTCAGTTTGTTTTCCTTATTTGTTTACATAAGGTTGTCAAGTTTGAACTGCTATGAAATGTGTGGGATAACCAAACTTTGTAGTAGAACTTAACATATATCAATGAAATAAGGCAATTTCCAAGCTATTGTAACATTTAAAGATCAAGCAAAAATCTTGTCCAAAAATAGTTTTGCATTGAATGTGTCAAACTTTAGTCTAATTTGGTCAGTTTTGAAAAGAAAACAGAGCCATTTGGAACACCATATCTTCCAATACGCTTCTAATATTTAAAAGAAATTACAACAGATTCATTGTCACATTATAGAATGATATGTGTAAAAGTTGAAAATGTTTTCATATAAAATATGTACATATATACAACAACACATTGAGTTACAGAATCGCAAAGTGACTTTTCTCTGCTAAAAAGAAATCACTGACTCCATGACTTGTTTTCAGCATCACATTTTGAGATTTTAATCGTGTACAATTCTAAAAAGTTCATCAATGAAGAACGATTCCAGACATATGAGTGATTAAGTCTATGACATGTGACCTAGTTAAAAAATTTTTATAGTACTTGATGTTGACCAATAAATTAAGAGTAAAAAATAAAACTGATGTTAATTTGTTACAAAAAACAACACCTAAGCCACATTTACTTGAAAAGAAAAGAACAATAACTCAAGCTTGTTAGTACAATGTAAATTAATAATTATTGTATAGACATTTGTTGCCGAAATCTTGGGTTTTTTAAAAGTAAAATTAGAGACAAAAGAAATCACAAAGCTTTGAGATCAATTCCTGTTGTTCCCATCATTGAAATGGTAGGAAGAAATAAAACAGAGATATACACTGATAAGCTATGGCCATTACATTCTCCAAGTATATAATGTTGTATCTCTCTGTTCTTTTCACCGCATTCATCATATACACAAAGCAAACATGTTACATTGTCAATGTATGTCTCCAGTACTCTTTTTGTTATAAGAGAAGTCATTCTTTAGTTTGATACTGCATTTCTAAGCTAAACTGTACATAACAGCCTTCTCCATGTAACAATTTACCGTAATTGTTCAAATATTGCCTGCACTAAGGTCTAGAAAGTAGCTCAAGACCTAGAGCCAAAAGAGAGAGAAAAATCTAAAAAAAAAGCTGTCTTCAGCCCAGATGAAACAATTGCAAAATACTCACTTTTTACCTTTTTTTTGCAATTGGAGAAAATGACTAAAAAACAATTATCAATCGATATGTATTGAAACGTTTTTCATTAACAAATACATGCTAGTAGTTCATCCACTTAGATATACAAAGTTTCTACTGAAGGATAAATGGTTTTGCAGAAATTTTTATTCTCAAAAAGATACTCTACTTTTGAAATCCAAACCATCCAAACTGACCCAGAGGGAAAAAATTAAGTCCATTTTTGCGTAAGGATAGCTTATCAAAGTGATCTTTGAAAATGATGATAATGAAAAATGATGATGATAATGCTATTGATCATAAAAATGATGTTCATAATTGTGACATATCAATAATGTAATACAATTTACAAATCCGGTTTAATATATTTCATTAAAAAAGTTATTTACCAATACCAAGAATAAAAAAGTCTATGTTACTAAATATATACAGGTAAAAATATAGAAATACAACATGTGACAAACATGTGAATGATGAAAACCAGTGACAAAACTTTTTATTAAACTTTTATTTTTTACACCACTTTGTTATTTAGGTACTAAAGCAGAGATCCGTCTCTTCATATCAAAATAAATGTATAATTAACAGAGGCAGAAACATGTATATTAAAGTGTATATCCTGAATTTTCCATTAACATCTCATACTGTAATTGCATGTTTTAAACACTATGACCTTTCAAACAAACAGAAATGTGGTTTAGATTTAGAAATTGCATGTCTTTGAAAGTTATTAATTGCTATTTTTTTTAGTGCAACAACAAGAATGGTTCTCTTTTCAGCAAATGAAGGTACACTGTTGAACTGAAAATTAGCTCCCTTGTTAGATCATATCCAAGGTAGTCCAAATAATTCTTTGCTTTTCAATAAATTTAAGCTTTAAATCATTTGAAATACTTCAAGATCTGCTATTTTAACAAGAAAATGGGGGTGTCTGTTAATGATGATTTATCTAGGTAACACAAGTACCAAATAAAAGTCAACATACACTCCAAAGAGTACACACATAAAACCAGAGTAATCCAAATGAAAGGACCTATTTGCATTTGGGGATTATTCAGGGGAGACTATCCACTAATGTAACTCAAAATAGTTACAGATATAAAATATATTGAGAAAATTCTTAATGTTTCTACGCATTTAGACTATTTTATTTTCCTTTGCATTATTGTTACTATCAAAAGGAGAAAGGTGACATTTATGAAGACAATGATGCTGCTGTGGATGAAATAATGATGAACAGAGGTATATATAATTATACTTATATGTATATATATTTCTATATCTAATATACAAATGTATATTTAAAAATGAGATCACAAAGACAGTGTTATCTATTTACATATATTTACATTTCAATGACCCAGAATGTCGGAATGAATGTTGTACAAAACACGCAAAAAATTTAAATTAGTGACATACTTGTTTTTATATTTTGGTGAAAAAGTCTGGATTATTTATGTCTTAAGATGTGCTGAAACAACTTTTAAACAAGCATGATGAAAATATTTATTGTGTCCTTAATTCTTAGTTAAATAGTAAGAATTTTTTTTTTTTATATACTTAAAATTTTAATTTAAGAAATACTGACAGAAAAAAATGGAACAAATTGTCCTTATTAATCATACAGTAAGAATACTCCATATGCTTTTTAAAATCACAGAAATCATTTAAATAATGTAGTACCAGTAATTGGATTTCTCATTTATTATTCTAAATAAAATATTTGTTCAAAGTACCAATGAAGTCATAAAAGAGAAGTCGAGAATTATAACCACCTAACAAAAAAGCAAGCTCATGATCTTCCTGGAAAAAAAAATGTTTACAATAGATTGCTTTTATTACTTTAATTAAAAAGAAGTCAATCTCCAACCATTTATACTGCACATTGACAATTAAGCAAAGAATCTAATTAATAAAAATGAGGCCTCATTTAGGACAAACGAAATCTACAACAATTAACAAAAAGCTTCAATGCTTGCAAAAATGAGCTTTCAGTTTCTTTTTGCAATCTTTAAGCTATCTACAACAAAGAGATGGCAGGTAAACAAAATCACATGTCCACAATTACTGAATGAAACAATTAAGACACATAATAACATAATCATTGCTACATCTAACAGTTGCCAAAAATTAATGAAAACATTGTTTACCATCAATATCATGAAGAATACAATAGCTACTGTCTATCACATATATATTTCTCAATTAAACATCATCACAATGCTAAGTAATACAGTTTGTTAAAGTGGAAAAATAAAACGTTAACCAATCCTCTTACAAATATTCGAGGTCGCATCTGTGTTGGACTCAGAATGTTATATATTTGGCTGTTCATTGGATCTCAAAGCAGAGTAGAAGGTTAAGTTTCAAACTTAATCTTAAAGTAATTTTAACCTTTTACTGGGAGACATAACACATAGTGGTGTAATGATACAACACCATAACAATACCTATCACAATACATACCACAAGGTACTGTACTATCATTGTACATGTATGCACATTACATTACAGAAAGTGTTATATCGTATCTCGAACTCTAGGAACAATTTTGAACTGATTCGTACCGTGAGGTTGACAAGACAACCATGAGCCGAAAGATGAATGCAACACCGTGATATACCGTCTGACGGCATACTGTTACACCCTAAAAATACATATGTTAAGAAAAGACTCCAACTCTAGCCTAAATTTGTGTAACCTTGACCTTTTCCCGCTCATTCAGCAAATTACAAATGGTGTTACACTGTTGATGTTTGCCTGAAAAATCAATAATATGTGTCTATATGTTACTCTAATTCTTTGTAATTGTCCTACAACTTCATGCAAAAGAATAGGAACATATTCCTAAAATTTTAGCAGTAAAAGCTGCAAATAGTGTAGACCCTTATCTGACAACACCCGGCAGGTGCAAGGACCGATACTATCTGCATACACCTGATCAATCTGTGCTAAGCAGGCTAAGTGAAAACAATGTTTATATAATGTTTGTACGACAAGAAGTTTTATCTTAATTTTTTACAATATATACAATGATGATCCTACTTTTACAAAGGGTAGGGTAGAAACAATATGCATTATGAAATAATATATATCTGTACAAAAATATTACATTAATGACACTATCACAGACCATGTAGCCCAATTGTTTTGTTGTTCTTTCAAAGAGATAAAAAGGTGCAGCTAGGTAATCACACTTTTTATATCTACTCACAATATAGCACAACAATAATATACCATCATATACACAAAATACATCATTAAGCCAATATAAAAAAAATTCAATTACAGAATGATGCATTCAATTAAGACAGAAAATCTATTATTCATCCAACAGTTTTTTTTGCACATTTATAGTTTTTGCTTTATTCTGCAAGCACAACCAAAAGGATAACATACAGATGCACAAAATGAAAGAGAAAACAAAAATAAACATAAACAAGCTAAAATGGCACAATAGATGAAAGATAGAAAGGATAAATGAAATCCACAATAACAACAATCAAATTACAACTCGAGATTTTTCCTCCTTCAAGTAACCTGCACCAATAGGAAATTTATTACACTCTCCATTAAAATGAAAATCTAAATGCTTTAGTTAACACCTAACATAGAAAAACACTCCATTTGTTCTGTTCTCTGAAATGATATATCAAATGTGTAATTTCTTTTTACAAGATAAGTTTGAAGTTAATTACATTTATCTTGTTTCTAAATAAAAAACATTTTATATAACTTATACAGAATTCAAAAAAAAAGAAAATGTCAATACATCTTCTTTGTTTTCATATTTGAAGAAATGCAATCAATACAAAATTAAGCATGTAGTGGTAAGTCACTGATTTGACAAAATTTAAAGCATAAATGATATACAAGCACTTGTCCATGTGTACATTTAGTTCTAATAATGTTTCAAGTTTTAAGCTATCTAACAAAAATAGCAACAAAAGGTTGTTGCATTTGCAGACGTCAAATTTCTAAACAAACAGAAAACTCTTTTTATTAATAATTAAATTAATGCATGCAATACCAATAATAAAATGTAAGTTCCTCTCCATAAATGGCTAGTAATTACTTTCATTATTTTATCAATATTTAAAATGAAGAAAAAAAAACACCTATTATACTTGATTATCCTTCCATCATGAGTCAAGAGCGAAATGAGGAGATGATGATGAGATTTAACAAATGATCTATGAAAGGCAATTCTAACATTTCACTCTGGCTGTTACCCTTCTTTACAAGTGAAAATTATATAAAAAAAAAGATCAATCTTTATTAACCTTGCACAAGAAGAAACTTTTTCAACAGTCTATAATTTAAACATCACATCTCTCATTACCTACCAATGTATATGCTATCAATTTATAAAAAATGGATTGTGAAGCAACCAATTTCTTCACATCTGGTTTCAAATATGATGTGAAATATTGTATTTCTAAAAATCCAACATCAACATTTCTGATTTCTGTTATAATGATTTTCAATGGTCTTTCAATATGACGATAAATAACAACTTGTTAATATCGCTTTATCTTTTACTCATGTCAATATCACTATGTTTATACTGTTTTTATCATCCAACCCCAAGGCACTATTGCTGGTCACTACCAGATCTGTGTGAAGTATGGTCCTCTTCACCTCGACCTTCTTGTGACGCTGCCATCGATCCTGAAGCTGACGACGTTGACATTGAGAAAATTGGAGGATGATTTTGAGTCTGATTAGCTGATGTAGGCGTTGACACATTGTTAGGTGTTGCAGGAGCGCTGTTGTCGTGGGTAGAACCCGAGCCAGATTCCTTGTCTGCGGATTGCATCATCTTTTGTCGAACCTCGCGGATTTTGAGTTGAAGGACATTTTTTGAAGGGAAGATGTCCTTATGTTGGGCCTGGAAGGTTGCAGTGGCTTGGGCTGTTGAAAAAAAAGAGTGTTAATAATAATTGGTTTTAGTTTGACTGCTGTATCAATGTATTGACGACAAAAAAATAAAGATTGCTTATTGTTTGTTGACCTTATCACCTCACCAAAAGTATTTCACTTGTTTGGGAAGTGTTCACTTGAGGCAGATATTGTTCTGCCTTCACTGTGTATAGCATGCCATTATCACCTGGCATAATACCACACCCAGTCACAGTATCCCAACACCGGGCCAATCAGTTGTGGAACTACTCTTATATTTGCTCGAGTGTTAGCAAGGGAGCTATATCACATATCTATTTTTACGACTGGTATGTCATGGCCTGGAACCGAACTCTTGGACTCTTGGACTTGGATCAAACGCTTTACCAATGGTGAGGACTGGTTAAACAAGGATACTTTTGTGTTAGGAAAATATGGTTACACAAGAATAAGAACACATGTTAAAACTTGGCATGCTCAGTTGGCAAAAGGCTGAGATTATGGAACTGTCAATGATGTCAAAGGAATTAAAAGTAAGCATTTCTACAACTACGCCACAGGCGCCACTCGCCAACAATGATACTGGTTCATGTTTTCACTGCTCTATCAATTTGTAACATAAAGTGGGAGCAAAAAAGAAGAAATACATGCTTTGATTTCATCTCAGATTTCATTATAAAGGAATAAGCTAATGACAATTGAATGTCCAACATTTATTGACTGATGAAAGATGAAGACATTATTTAATACAAAGAACACTACGATTGTTCAATAATGTATGTAACTGCTTTACCAATGGCTGGGTTGAGCTGATATAAATGTCAGCGGTGAAAATGATAAATATGAAATAGTTAGCCAAGTAAAAGACCACCATTTGGTCATAGCAGAACAGCACAAGGACAATCACAAACACTGAAAAGCAATAACTAAATGTAAGTACTTCTTTATTGACATTCTGCTACATATTTAAAATAATATAAGTGTCAATATTTATCAGTTGGTAAACACAAATGATTCAAAGAAAACTGCACCATGATCTTTCTCTAACTTATAAAACAAGTGATTAAAGTTTTAAACATCATGATAATCAATAATATACCTTAGGCCAGAGGCCATTATATGGTAAACAAAGCATTCTGTTCTGTTCTGTGCCTGTGGCCTTTATATGGTAAACATAGCATTCTGTTCTGTTTTGTGCCTGTGGCCTTTATATGTTAAATAAAACATTCTGTTCTGTTCTGGGCAAGTGGCCTTTATATGTTAAATAAAACATTCTGTTCTGTTCTGGGCAAGTGGCCTTTATATGGTAAACATAGCATTCTGTTCTGTTCTGGGCCTGTGGCCTTTATATGTTAAATAAAACATTCTGTTCTGTTCTGGGCCTGTGGCCTTTATATGGTAAACAAAGCATTCTGTTCTGGGCCTGTGGCCTTTATATGGTGAATTAAACATTCTGTTCTGTTCTGGGCCTGTGGCCTTTATATGGTAAACAAAGCATTCTGTTCTGGGCCTGTGGCCTTTATATGGTGAATTAAACATTCTGTTCTGTGCCTGTGGCCTTTATATGTTAAATAAAACATTCTGTTCTGTTCTGGGCAAGTGGCCTTTATATGTTAAATAAAACATTCTGTTCTGTTCTGGGCAAGTGGCCTTTATATGTTAAATAAAACATTCTGTTCTGTTCTGTGCCTGTGGCCTTTATATGTTAAATAAAACATTCTGTTCTGTTCTGGGCAAGTGGCCTTTATATGGTAAACAAAGCATTCTGTTCTGTTCTAGGCCTGTGGCCTTTATATGGTAAATAAAACATTCTGTTCTGTTCTGGGCCTGTGGCCTTTATATGGTAAACAAAGCATTCTGTTCTGTTCTAGGCCTGTGGCCTTTATATGGTAAATAAAACATTCTGTTCTGTTCTGGGCCTGTGGCCTTTATATGGTAAACAAAGCATTCTGTTCTGTTCTGGGCCTGTGGCCTTTATATGGTAAACAAAGCATTCTGTTCTGTTCTGGGCCTGTGGCCTTTATATGGTAAACAAAGCATTCTGTTCTGGGCCTGTGGCCTTTATATGGTGAATTAAACATTCTGTTCTGTTCTGGGCCTGTGGTCTTTATATGAAAACATTCTGTTCTGTTCTGGGCCTGTGGTCTTTATATGGTAAATAAAAACATTCTGTTCTGTTCTGGGTCTGTGGCCTTTATATGGTAAACAAAATATTCTGTTCTGGGCCTGTGGCCTTTATATGGTAAACAAAGCATTCTGTTCTGTTCTGGGCCTGTGGCCTTTATATGGTAAATAAAAACATTCTGTTCTGTTCTGGGCCTGTGGCCTTTTTAGGGTAAACAAAGCATTCTGTTCTGTTCTGGGCCAGTGGCCTTTATATGGTAAACAAAGCATTCTGTTCTGGGCCTGTGGCCTTTATATGGTAAACAAAGCATTCTGTTCTGTTCTGGGCCTGTGGCCTTTATATGGTAAACAAAGCATTCTGTTCTGTTCTGTGCCTGTGGCCTTTATATGGTAAATAAAACATTCTGTTCTGTTCTGGGCCTGTGGCCTTTATATGTTAAATAAAACATTCTGTTCTGTTCTGGGCCTGTGGCCTTTATATGGTAAATAAAAACATTCTGTTCTGTTCTGGGCCTGTGGCCTTTTTAGGGTAAACAAAGCATTCTGTTCTGTTCTGGGCCAGTGGCCTTTATATGGTAAACAAAGCATTCTGTTCTGGGCCTGTGGCCTTTATATGGTAAACAAAGCATTATGTTCTGTTCTGGGCCTGTGGCCTTTATATGGTAACTAAAGCATTCTGTTCTGTTCTGGGCCTGTGGCCTTTATATGGTAAACAAAGCATTCTGTTCTGTTCTGGGCCTGTGGCCTTTATATGTTAAATAAAACATTCTGTTCTGTTCTGGGCCTGTGGCCTTTATATGTTAAATAAAACATTCTGTTCTGTTCTGGGCCTGTGGCCTTTATATGGTAAATAAAAACATTCTGTTCTGTTCTGGGCCTGTGGCCTTTTTAGGGTAAACAAAGCATTCTGTTCTGTTCTGGGCCAGTGGCCTTTATATGGTAAACAAAGCATTCTGTTCTGGGCCTGTGGCCTTTATATGGTAAACAAAGCATTCTGTTCTGTTCTGGGCCTGTGGCCTTTATATGGTAACTAAAGCATTCTGTTCTGTTCTGGGCCTGTGGCCTTTATATGGTAAACAAAGCATTCTGTTCTGTTCTGGGCCTGTGGCCTTTATATGGTAAACAAAGCATTCTGTTCTGTTCTGGGCCTGTGGCCTTTATATGGTAACTAAAACATTCTGTTCTGTTCTGGGCCTGTGGCCTTTATATGGTAAACAAAGCATTCTGTTCTGTTCTGGGCCAGTGGCCTTTATATGGTAAACAAAGCATTCTGTTCTGTTCTGGGCCTGTGGCCTTTATATGGTAAACAAAGCATTCTGTTCTGGGCCTGTGGCCTTTATATGGTGAATTAAACATTCTGTTCTGTTCTGGGCCTGTGGTCTTTATATGGTGAATTAAACATTCTGTTCTGGGCCTGTGGCCTTTATATGGTTAATAAAACATTCTGTTCTGTTCTGGGCCTGTGACCTTTATATGGTGAATTAAACATTCTATTCTGGGCCTGTGGCCTTTATATGGTTAATAAAACATTCTGTTCTGTTCTGGGCCTGTGACCTTTATATGGTGAATTAAACATTCTATTCTGGGCCTGTGGCCTTTATATGGTAAATAAAACATTCTGTTCTGTTCTGGGCCTGTGGCCTTTATATGGTTAATAAAACATTCTGTTCTGTTCTGGGCCTGTGACCTTTATATGGTGAATTAAACATTCTATTCTGGGCCTGTGGCCTTTAAATGGTTAATAAAGCAGTCTGTTCTGTTCTGTCTTACCTGAAGGAAAGAGACCATACTCCTCAAACAGCTGCATAACCAGGTTACGTCGTTGATCAAGGATTCTTCGCAGTGAAGAGTACTGGCCGGGGGAGTTAGGTGTCTTAGGCGTCATTGGTGAGCTCATTTCTACATCACCAAGTACGTCAACAGGCAGACCTTACAGTATTTTAAATACATTAATATTTTTTGTGTTTTGTTATTTGTCTAATGAAGTTTGAAGATAACAAAACAAAAAACTAAAGCACACTACATTTACCAATACATCTGTCAGTTAAAGAAAAAAAGATCTGTACAAAAGGATAGTGGGCTGGTCTATAATGACTGCATACATTAAGATAAAATAAATGAATAAATAAATGTTTTCTGTATAGTATTTTACTTAATAACAAGATTGCACCTGCACAATACAATGACAGAACTCTGTGAAGATTTATTTGTGGAAACGCTAGCACACCACACCTCAGGAGGAAAGTCTTCTCACATGAAACTTTTTTGCCATAAGTGAGAATCAAACCTTCAAGGTGGGGGTCAAAGGAGTTGCAAGGCTGGGACTCCCACTGCCACTTGTATTTCTCACACACTAGACATTTGTCATCAGGAAATGATTAAAACAAAGTACTGGACACCAGTATGCAAATTAGTCTAACAATACTTCTTGCACTGTAAAAAAGAGATTAATTTACCTGGTCTGGATAGAGACACATCAGCCAGGGTGTCAAGACTGAAGTTCTTGCCGAAGAAGGCATTGTCATCAAACCTGCTGTTTCTGGGAGTATGGGGTGTATGCGGGGTGTGAGGTGTGTGGGGTTCTGACAAAGTCTGGTCCGAGCTGTTATCAGTGTTGTCAGATTTAGCTGCAACCAGAACATTCATTCAGAGTAATTCTGGAAATACAACAGTCAGAGTTAGGTGGGAAGTAATAACAGTCAAAGTTAGAACGGAAGTAATAATAGCCAGAGTTAGGCAGGAAAGAGAAAATAGCCAAAGTTAGGCAGGAAATAGAAAATTGACAAAGTTAGGCAGGAGATAAAAGACAGCAAGGCAGAAAATATAACCAAGTAAGGCAGGAATAATTTTATAAAATAAGAGAAAGTAAAGATTTTAAATCAATAAAATTGGCTAAGTAAACAGAATATATATGTCCTGCAAATCAGATTAAACTGGAATATAACAACCTGGTATACAAAAAGAAAGATGATGTCTAGAGATGCAACCATTACAATCAAAGTTAGCTTGAGGGGGATTTAATTGGAAATATGATGGTTTTAGATGGCACAACAATATTCAGTTAGCTCAATATAAAGTAGATTTAGCTAAAAACATAAGTTTCAGCAATGAAATATTAACTTTCTGAACTTGCTGGAAAATATTAAATTAAAAGCAACCATGGGAATGGTATGGTCCTATAAACACAGACATGGAAGTCAAGCTTGCTCTTGCTATGTTGGTGAACAATTCTGCTTTTAAGAGAACTAAAAATAGAATAGTAATCAAATGAATTATTTATAAAAAAATGTGTATGTCTTCTTGGGATGAACCAACAATGACAACAACATTCATTTCCTGAAGTAACTTCACCAACTAAAGTTAAGGTAATGACAAAAGATGGCACAAGATGATGTTTTTAAAATTATCTTTTGTTTTTCTTTGCTACATCACACTGACACAATTATGGTCATATTGGCGACATAAAGATGAATATTGGTGGAGAAAAACACCGGAACTATGCCTCGAGAACCACCGATGCAATACAGATTAGCTTGAAAATGTCCCCACATAAAAGATCACGTACTGACCGGGACTGGAAACCCATCTGGCAAGGGGGTGCAGAGTTAAAACTCGGTCACTCTGAATGCTGGGCCAAAGGCATCCCCATTTTCACCTGAGCTAAAAAAATTTACTTTTAAATATATAACAAGACAAATGCAAGTACCTAGATTTGACATCTTGTGTTTCTTCTTGTAGCTGATTATGATGCCTCTGGGACTATGGGGGAGAGGTGTGCCAGTATCAGACACCTCAGGGTTAAACTGTGGCAGCTGCTCAAACCGCTGATCAAAATTCACTGCATCCAGCACCCTAATTAACATAAACAAGTGTTTGGTCAGATACGTGGAATAAAAAACAAAAACTTCACAGAACAGTGCGACCAATTATTGGTCGATAGTATGATGTAAACGCGATAGTACTTCCAGGCAAAACTTTACCCTGCATGTATATGCACCAATGGTGTTAAAGTTGATTAAGGGCCATTTTTCTCACAAATTATCAAACTTGATAATATCAGTTAGAATAATCAACATTCTGATCTAGGCATTGATTTTTTAGATATAACCTTGATGCTACTTTAATGCAAAACTTTAACATGCATGTATTTAAGTTCGGCCATATTTCCCACAAACTGAACTAGCAAAATTGATAAAAACAGTTTTTATAAACAAAAGGAAGATATAAAATAGTTTCATTAAAACCTATGCATTAATTATTGAGATATGAGCTTGATACCACTTGCATGCCAAACTGTTACCATGTATATGAACCAAACCAAGCCTAAAAATTTCACAAAGTACAACTGAAAAACTATTAATTTTGATTGTCTCAGTACTTGTAAAGACCATTAACCTAAGAATTATTGTGACACTAGCTCCTGCAATTACAAGAGTAGAATGAATTGCTTTACTCAAATATATGTCAATTAACCATCGGGATTATCATATTTATACATTTGGAAACTGGCTCACCTCAGGTCAGCTGGAGACCTTCTGAGGGAAGTACCACTGGCTCACCTCAAGTCAGCTGGAGACCTTCTGAGGGTAGTACCACTGGCTCACCTCAGATCAGCTGGAATCTTTCTGAGGGTGGTACCACTGGCTCACCCCATGAACACCTTCCCACATTAAGTATTGGGAATGACAAATCTAATCTTTAACTGAGCAAATACAACCTAATTTGGAAAATGTAAAGCAGTCTAAATTTTATGTCAAGACTATAGCCACGACTAGTCAAGGTGAAAACTGCATTTGAATGAAAGCCTTGATATTTGTGACTAACTAAATTGCTGAAGTCATTAAACAAAAGGCATAATAGTTGTAATATAGTGATACTATTAATGTAACTTACTTGTCCATGCCATCATCAATGGGTTTCTTCAAGATGGGTTTACGGGGGCTATTGATCCCAGGGGAGGGCATGGGGGAAGGTAGACTCGACTTGGCCGGAGACTGCAGAGGGGGTGGTTTATGTTTAACCTTCTCTCCACCACCCTATAACAATATTATCAATGACTAGACATCAAAGCTACCAATCTTAAATACATTACTACGGCACCACCCTATGTAATTCATGTAAACAGAATTTCAACATTCTCAAACCATTTTTCATATATTTTTATTGAGGAAAACTGTAAGTTTTTTGTTAGTTTTTTATTTGAAAAACAACAACAAATAACTTGTTTATAAACAATAAAACATTCCAAGGCCGGTGCTTTTTATCGACTCCAAATTCATTCATTCATGTATTCAAACACGGAATGAAAAGGCATGGGAACAAAGACCAACTTAACCAAAATGAGTGATTTTTTTCTTTCAACTGTGACTTTAGTCTGAGACAACCTGCAATCTCATCTACTTCTTGTAGCACCAGAATGGCATTTATAGAAAAACAATGCTTTATCACTATAATCTTTGAAAAGTTATGTCAAAACATGTTTTAATGGAAATAAAATATTTTGCTACTAAACTCACCACTGCAGAAGGTGACAACAGTTGTGGTTGCGAGCTTGCATGCGACTCAGAGTCTTCAGGTCCAGTCACTGTGATCTGAGTCATTGAGGAGCTTGATGAAATTTCAGACTGGATTTTCTCTTCTCCCGACAAATCCTGGGATCCAGACTTGCTAGGATACACCTAATTGCATAGCAACAGGGGAGGTAATTAGTTTGAAATCGGAATTTTAATTATGGTTATGAATTACCTCTTCTATCTATGGATGACTCTTATTTTAAGATTGATAAAATCAATTTATCATTTCAGCACTGTAAATTGCAACAGCTTGCAATTTAATAAGCTTTCTAAAAAAGTTAATCTTTCACAATGACTTAAATGCTTATTCATTTATGGTATGATAATAATTTATATGAATTGCATATTTTTATCTGTCATATTTTTAAGTCTTAAAACTCTATTAGTTGTGGGGTGTTCTTTTTTTTATCTTACATATTTTGTTCAGAGTTTAAAAAACAACAACAAACACATATACACACACACAAAAACACAACTAACCCTGCGATTTTTGAAAGACTTTATGCCATTCTCAGAGATAAACTCCTTATATCTTTTTCCTTTGGCATTCCTCTGTGGTTTTCCATTGGCATCAACATCTTGACCTTCACTATGACCATCCACCTTGTGACCAGGACTATCTCCAAGGTCACCACTAGTCCCACCAACTGTTGAGGGGCCAGATAGGGCCAAGGGAGAAGGTTTGGTGGGGCGATGGTTGTTCTGGTCCCTGTGAGAGCCTGTAGGAGGGGTCAAGGAGTGTGAGGTTGTCATGGTGACAGAAGGGGAGGAGATAGAGGAGACGCTGGGAGAGGCGGGGCTAAATGTCTTCGGTAGAGGGGAGCTTGAAAGACCTTTCTGTCCTGTAAGAGAAGAATTCAATTGTATAATATGTGGGTTTTTTCATAGCTAAAATGATGAATTATTTACACATGTTTAAAACAGAAACACGAAATAGAAAATACCATGCAAAATCAATAATTATTATTCTTGAATTTCTCGAAGCTCTCCAGAACTTGTGCTGTTTGAAAAAAACAACAACATAAAAATCACTTGATTAAATTTTTAATGAAATAAAATCAATAATTAGCTCAATCTAAAAATCTGCATGATCATGAGAGAAAAAAATCAAACATTTCTAAGACAGAATATACTGAAATATTAAACTGAATATTGAGTCAAATTGTTGTCATAATTACTGCTACATCACGGCTGCTCCTCTCATACATCAGACTGACCTTGTAAAGAAGTAAACTTCTGGAGGCTCTCTGTTGCTACTGGGATGTTGGCAATGGTGGCCTTGACCTTGTTCAGCTTGGGTTGCTGGGTGGAGCTGGTGATATAACCTATCTCCCCTTTCCCTTCAGCTGACATGCTCATGTTGTAGCCAGTGTTCTTCATTATACCTTCAGTGGGGAAATAAGATCACAGGATTGTGATGTATCTATTTAACAATTTTTTGTTTGGTCAGGTGAAAATATGGGACTGCACAAACATTTTGCTTATGTACAAATGTTGGTAGGGATGAACAGATTTTACATTCAGGCATAATTTTTGCTTTTTATAAATAAATAATTGGTTAAAAAATAATAAATTTGGCATAAAAAATTTATCATAAAAATATTTCGCATGAATTAAAAAAAAAGTCTCCTCTTTTTCCTTCTGGAGGGGTCAAGGGCATCCGTCTTCAAACCAAACAATGTTTTCAGTAATATTTCAATGCAGTTTTTTTATTTATTTCAAAGCATTTAAATTGTTAACATTTTACTTCATTTGGATTCTTAATATTCTAGTTAACTTTTCATGCATAACTAACCTTTATAAGTTATAGGTTGCTGATTCTGTGGAGGACTTATGGATTTTGTTACCACGGGTGATGGTTTGGGGGCTATACTGGGCTGGCTGTGTGGGGGTGGGGTCGCCATGGATACACTGCCCGAGCCTGTTGACGAGGGTCTTGGAGCCTGCTGGGACTGGATGAGAACCTGCTGGATACCTCCCGGCTGACCTGGTACAAAAAAAGATCTAAAGGTAATATGCATTCAGTGGTAAAGCCTGATTACAATGATCATTTGTATTTTGCTTTCATTCAGTTTTAACTTTTTGTCAAGTATGACAATGCTAAGTTTATATCATGATTAACATGAGAAAATGACGAAAAACATGTCAAGACAGCAATGATTTACCAAAAGATACTTGATAAACATTAATAAACTTATGTAAATGGGAAGTCTTTCATGTATATACTTTGCACTTGTGGCAGAGGAAGATGCAATAGCAGGAACAGAGAACAAATAAAAAAATGACTGCAATACTCATATCAAGGTAGCAATGATGTAAGTCTTGCTGAATTTAAAAAGAGACCAATCGCTCAGGACAGTCATCAACTTCAAGGTACTGTAGAGTTGAACAGCATGAAAAATTCAACCTTTGATATGTTTTGTCTTTTCAGACAGTGGATATAACATCTTACCTGGCACAGAGCCAACATATTGGATGTAGGCAGGGGAGGGAACTTGTGTTCGGTTGATACTTGGTGATGACACTGATAATGGGGCTACACTGCTGGCTGATACGTAGGACAGTCTGTGGGGATAGCAAATAGTGCAAATGTGTGGTGAAATAAGTGATTACTATAGGCAGCTAGTTAAGTTCAGCTCCTGAAAAAAACATCTTACTGGAATTGACATATATACTCCAGGAAAGTGCAATGACCTTAAAAATAACCTTGGTCTTTAGGATGGCAAGCGCAACACCTTTAAAGATAGAACATGCTTGATATGATAAATTATATAAATGACTGAATTTGGTACGTCTTTAGCATATTTTTTTTCATAAATAAATAACTAAACTTTAAAGAAGCAAGTCTAGCAAGGTAGCCCACTTACTTGGTAGTTGAAGGAAGGATAACCCTTTGTGACTGGCTGTTCATCTGGAGGGCAGGGCTTGCCAGGGTTGGCTGGAAGGTTGGGGCTCCCGGAGCCTGTTGAAGGGGCTGCTGGAGAGCGTGCTGGAGGGCCTGTAAGGATAAACAAATGTAGCTGAATATTATACATCATTTCTTTGAACTTATATTAGCAACAAGTAAGTTTAGAAAAAAAAGCATAAATAATATAGTCGAAACATCCATTTTATCACCAGAACTAACAGTTCAAGCAGTTCAGTTGTTACATATTTTGGATTTTGTCAATTACTGTCAGAACAAACATGCTCACGTGAATATTTCCATACATTGTACAGACTAAAAGAATGAAAAGAAAAAAGTAAACTGACCTGTATTTGTGAGCCAGGTTGCCTGGATACGACTGGTTGACTAAGTTGTTGAAGCTGGACTGGTTGTGTAGCACCAAGAACCTGCGGTGCCTGACTTACTGCAACATATTGTGTCAGAGTGTGCTTGTTGTTGGCCACATTCTGACTGATCACCTGAATTGTTGGTGCCTGGGTCTGCTGTAGCTGAGGGGATGCAGCAGGTGATGGATGCTGTTTAATAGGGCTCTGGACCACTTTAAATGTCTGAGGGATTTGAACTTTCCCAGCCTGCTGTACCTGCTGGGGAGAAACTTGCACCTGTTGAAGCTGGGCCACAGAATAGGCAGGAGCTTGGGTTTGGTTTCCAGCAATTGTGAGGAAACCTTGCTGAAGTTGGGGACCATTCAGTGCCATTTGCACCATCTGGAGTTTCCCGCCAGGTTGGGGCGCCTGCATTCTGTTGATAGGCAGGATGTACTGTATGTGCGTAGCTTGGCCTTGATGGTTGAACGAAGGCGTGCTGACCTGGGCAGGTGCAGGGGAGTTTAATGCCGGCTGAATAGGCTGGTTCGACTTGACAATGAGATTGGTAAGAACTGTATGTGGCGCCACTGTTTGCGTAGGTGTGTGCTGTCCAGACATGCTGGCAGATAAATACTGAGCGGGTGACATGGAAACTGAACCACTTTTGGTCAAGGTGGGTGAAGGGGCGCTTAGTAGCACACTGTACTGGGATGGGGGAATTCCATGGAGGACAAATGCCCCTCCAACATTCTTTAGACCTGCTGAAGTTGTGTGGGGAAGTATTGCCTGCTGTTGTTGTAGGCTAACAGCAGTAGCAGTAGAAGTGTTAAAATTACCTGTGATGGCATTTTGCTGCAATGCTGCTGCTAGTCCAGGTGCAGAGATAGGTTTGCCAATGGTCGTAAAAGTGGGGGCCACTGTATTTGAGCTCAAGCTCTGATTGATGCCTGATGTGTGTTGCTGATGTTGGGGTGCTGCCACTAACTGAATAGCAGCTGTTGTCACTTGTCTCACCTGGGGGGCATTCTGCAACGTCTGCTGCAGTATTGACGTAGAAGAGTTTTGATTACTTGGTCGCTGTTGCGGTTTTAGAGGAGCTCGCTGGGAGAACTTCCCAATGACTGGGCCTCGGCCATTTTGATTCCCTCCTAACGTGGTTTCCATATTTGACGACATTACAATTTTCTGTTTGTCTGTTTCCATGGTGATATTGTGTATTTTCACTGGCTGTTGATTGACTGCACGTGATGACGAGACACTTTCCCCTCTCTGTTGCGGGGACTGCTCATAGTAACTTGTTCGTAAATCCTGCACACTGCCTGTAGACAGGAAACGAGTCTTTGCCTTGAACACAGCTCCTTTAGGTTGGAAGTTCGAGCCATTGCTTGATGGTCGGGGAATTTGGGGGTCTGAGAAGCTCTGATGACCAGCACCAGAGGCATCAATGTTATGACTTCCCTTCCCAGACTCAGGGATGCGTTTGATTGGCTTGGGCCGGAAAGTGATGTCAGAGTGTGACATCACAGGAGAGAACCGTTGCTGTGGAAACGCTTTGTTTTCTATGATATCGTCTTCAGGAGTGCTGTCTGTCTCGCTGTCACTGACGTGTTCTCTGCAATTCAGATCTATGTTGTCGGCGTCAGACTGGTTGCCATGGTCTGAAAAAGAAGAAAAAAAACAATGGGTGTACAGTCTATACACTTATTTCATAGAAGTCATTAAATTCAAGCAGGATTTAAAATATTAAAACTCTTTAACTACTGTTTACAGAAACAAAACATTTTCATTCTAGATGTTGCATGTGGTCATGTATTGTGACAGCTAAGGTTAATTATATATATCAGTGAAGTATCAGTATTTTTGCAGATGTGTGTGTCAAGTAAAATAGATTATTTCAAAGAAGTATTCAATATGGAATTTAAGAAATATCCAACTTACTTTCTTTTTTATACATAGTATTTTCATAAGTACTTAATCTTGTTCATGAGAAGAAATATATCATGATAAAAATTCAAGTAGAACTGTCATCAAAAGGCTTAATGATAATGTTCCGTGGTACAATTTTTTCTTATTCACAGGCATTCATTCAGGTTAAAACTTTCATTTTCATTGGTAAACAACACCCCCACCCCAACACTGTACACAAAACTCTCTTACATCAATATCTAAAATATCAAATTTTTACAAGTGCAACAGCTCCTGCAGATTAAATTATTTTCACCGACAGGTAGAAAGTTGAATGGACTGACAGCCTGATTCCAGTATACCCCCACAAATCCTTGTTGTGGAAGAGGGTTGGGAGGGTATAACAAAATAAACAACTATAGCTCTAAATGTCACAGTATAGCTAAAACTATGCAACAATGTCATACCATCTTGCGATTTCTCGTTCTCACATATCACCATCTTCTCGTCATCACTACTTAAGTCATCATCCTGACGTCGCTCTTCATTTTGGTTCTGTGCAAGCTTCATACTCTGACTCTCTGTAGTCTGCATTTCCTGATTAGAAAAATAGTTTAAAAGATATCTTTATTTTACAATGTCCTACATACATACTCCTGGTGAGATTTATAATGCCACTTTTATGTAACAGTTATAGGTCTTGCAGTGCGGTTGGAAAAATACTGGACAGATGACAGTGGGAGAGAGACAGACAGACAGACACAGAAAGACAGAGGCAGACAGAGATAGAAACACAGGCAGAAAGACAGACAGCAAGACAGACAGAGAGGGACAGAGAGACAGACTGGGAAAGAGAGACAGAGACAAACTCAGAGACAGACATCTTTAAACCTTAGCATTATGTTTTAATACACAACAACTTTCTGTAAAGCATAGCAACATTTTTTATTATATAATTTAAATACCATATTTTCTCACTTATAAGACGGGGATTTTTCCTCAAAATTTCATTTTTTTTAAAGTGTGGGGCTCGTCTTATAGGCGGGGTCTAGTGACCTGGCAAAGTTTCCATGTTGTTCTGGGGCGAAAACATGTGGCATAAACTTGTAAGCAGTTATGCAATGAACCGACGTGCTGTCATTATCGACCGCCAATAATTTATTTTAATTGGACTTAAATGTATGTTGGTCAATGATTAATTGTCTCACATACATCTCCCTGTGTTCTGCATGAAACGTGGCTTATTATCCATTCTTAAACACTGAAACAAACTTTCAACTTCAGTCGGCCAGATACACCAAGCTGTAATTTACTTGGTGTTTTTGTGTAGACTTACCTCACTACAAAGGTCAAGTTAACTGAGTCCGAGATAAGCTGTTGTCAGGGTGTTATCGATCGGAGCAGTTTAACAGTAAGGTGTGAATGATGTTTTTTATAAGCAGCTATAAGCATCTGCCAATTACATTGCTCCATAAAATTATAGATTGGCGGCATGTACACAAGTACTGTTCCACAATGCATCAGTACTGTCATGCCAGACTTGGTGACATAGATCAAAGAAATTAATGTCATGTCGCCATGCGCTACATGATGTTCATGCAGCTGAGATACATCCCGCAACATGTAAAAACTACAGTCACTGTTTACCAATTAACCCTTTTGTTGAGACAGCATGACTGGTTGACGCTCCTGTTCATTTTTTCGTCTTGTCTTATAAGGGGTTCAAAGCAGAAACCGGCAATTTCCCAGGTGAAGTAGGGGGCCCGTCTTATAAGCGAATAGTCTTTTAAGTGAGAAAGCATGGTATATTGTAAAGAGAGAAACACCACTAACACCTATACCCTTACCTCTTCCTGATTTCCAGCCTCCCCTGTAGGACCATCTTTGTCTGTTAAAGGGAATGCTGACAGGCTCTGTGACCGTCTCTGGCGGGCCTCAAATCCTTGACTTGCCACCTTGTCTTCAGGGCTAGCTTCAAAAGCATCGTCCTTGTCTAGAGCAAATGCAACAGTGCCCTCTGGTCGGTCATCTGATACTGAGAATATGAATAAATAATCAGCCATTAGATTTTGGTGTAAAATCCCTCTATCAAGACCACCTTCCGTTCAGACTCAAAGTGGTCTTAATAGTGAGTTGGTCTTTAATAATGAGTGTAGATGAGCAGATGAAACTGCCATTGTTTATGTTTCAGCCTCATATGTCTTCGACCATTGAAAAGGGACATAAAAACAAATAAAAACAACAACAACAAAAACACACCTCTTTTCAAATTTTTTTTTTTTAAATATGCTGTCATTTATGTAATGAAAATATTTTACCTCATATTAATCATTGCAAATGACTTATGATAATCATTAAATGAAAGAACAAGATTTTTTTGCAAGAATACAGAAGCAAAAATGAGCCTGACAATGTGCTTTTGTTAAAATTACAGTTTGTCCAGTGCAAAGAAGTTTTTATTCAATAAAAATCAAGAGCTAATCAAGACAA
The DNA here is from genome assembly GCA_007844125.1 of Sinonovacula constricta. Classification (NCBI taxonomy): domain Eukaryota; kingdom Metazoa; phylum Mollusca; class Bivalvia; order Cardiida; family Solecurtidae; genus Sinonovacula; species Sinonovacula constricta. Next base: position 20,249,766 of record CM017560.1, read on the forward strand.
TGGATAAACATCCGAACATCTTTAACTTTCTAATTTCATTTTTAAGTGGCACTAATTTCATGCACATTTTTTTTCTAAATAAACAACATTAAACTCATAATCTGGTATAATTATCACACTAATGCTAGCACCTAATTAGTGCCAATTTGACTTAGATCATGACCTCGCCTGTGACCCTGTGTCCTAGATAGTAAATTGAGGGCAAATCACACCATGGGTGACTTGTTCCGGTCAAGATGGTCGCAACTGAGGTCAGTATTTACATTAAGAAATACACAACATGTTCTTGTAGAACTGGCCAATATGCCGCTTAAGCAGCGTGCCTATTATTGTGGTCAGATTTCTCATTGAATAAAAAAGTTAAATAGTTTCAACCTATGAAAATTGGCCCTAATAAAGACATGGTCGCTTTAGTGGCTTCGTTGTTATGGGGCAATTTTCTGTATTAAACTAATGTTTTCATAAATAAACAAATTGTTATTGAATATAGTTATTCCACTAATATGACTGTTGGTTATGAAGATGTGTTTTTTCATCAAGTTAATCTTTATATAATGAATCTAATTTTTATTCTCTTGCAAACAGGATAATAAGAAAATAAGTGCATGGGAGTTGATGAGGAAAATGCTATAGAATCTTGACATAAAATGGCATTTTTCAATTTATAAACTAACCAGATCCCTGACGTGTGCTGTTTGAGCGCTGTTTTAAGGTAGCTGCAATGGTGCTGGATCTTTTTCTATCACGTGAACACCACTTCCACTCAGGGTGGGCCTGAAAATGGGCATCCTTCACCTGTAACAAGGAAGGAAACTATGGTAAGTTACTTCTGACATGGCTTCACTGAGTTAAAGATTTGCAGAAAAACTATCATTTCCTATAAGAGGAACACAATTTTAAACAATAAAAATGTATAACAATTAAGGAAAAAACTTTGTTATCTGTCATCACAAAGGATACTGATACCACTTAAAGAACCAGTGTGTTCACAAGCAAATTGTTGACGAATCACATCAAACAAAAAGGTATCAGAAATGCTCATGGTGAGCTAAAAATGACATGACAACCAGTTTGATATGACAAATCATTAATACAGGGATCAATCACTGATAAACAAAATATCTGGAAGTAGATGAATTATAATATTCTTAGAGTTTCAAGAAGAAATCAATATAAACCAAATGCAAGATGCCAGCACATACTTATACCAAAAATGAACATTCATCACTTTAACATTACACAAAATAATCATTTACAGACTAGCACACATTTATAAAGTTAATTGGGTAGTGAACAATCTTAATGTTTTTAAACAAGGGTTCACCTAATTAAACAAATGGGTTCGTTGGTTTACTAGTAATCATAAGAAATAAAAAGTTCTTCAAACAGACCAAACAGTACATGGAAAACAATATGTGCCTTCTCTACTTTGATGGTCACGTAAGAACTTATTAACCCTTTACTGGCTGTAATCACCTTAAGGGTGAGATACGTCTTATGTTAATGGGATGACTGGTGTTTTCAGCAGTAGAAAGTTTCAACTCATTCCTCTAACCATCGTACCTGAGTAGCGAGATCATGGTACTCTTGTTTCTCCTCCTTGCCAAGAGCGTACCACCACTCTCCGAGAATCTTGGAGACAGTCCGGTTGTCCTGATTGGGATTTCTCTGGTGAACCAGGGGCCGATGGCGCTTGCTAAAGATCATGAATGCATTCATCGGGCGCCGGATGTGTTCTTTCTCTTTACCCTATGGATGGAGACAGTGGGAAATCTTGAATAATCTACTCAAAACATGTACACACAAATGCCCATTTATATATTCAAACTGATGTTTTTCTTCTTAAATATTTTCAAAGGCATTGACACTCCAGCCAAAGAAAATCCGGTTTTTATTTACAACAATTTAGTGCTATTACTCATTTATAAAAGTGTTTTGAAGTACTGTAGACTATAAAGAAATGCCTGAAATGGACACCATAATCAATTAACATAATATGCAACACCATTAACTTAAATCAAGTATTTTTTTAAGATTTCCATCTTTGTTTTTTGAGAATGCTCAGAGACTATACAAACTATTTATAAATGCAGCTGCATACTGAAATAAGTGTTTACTGTATTATATTACCACTCTCAGTGGATACTGCTGAACAATACTTAACTGAATTCATGCTTATAAAGATATATTCATTATTTATATGGACAGACATATCTGCACATTAATGAAGGAAGTTATGTATCTAGAGACATGGGGCTAACTGATGTGTTTATACCAATCAAAATTCCCTCTAAAATTCCAGCGTTGATATGATCATCCCTTGAATGTATCACACTTTTCCCATTTTAACCCTATGGGAGTTCACAATGGGTTATATATAGATAGGGTTTTTTTTTGCTTATAAAAGATGCCTGTTTGAAGCCACTAGCCCAAATTCAGCATCAGATCCATCCAAGCCACCCACCATATATCATTTGGGTGTCTGACTATATAAAGCGTATGAAGACAGGGTTTTGTGAAACATGCAATTTTTCTTATACAACAACAACAAAACAAGTGATTTGTTCTGTTTATAGGGTTGTTTTGCGCTATAAACTTATATTTATCAATACACATTTCACATTTTGTTAGACATGCATGTACAACTGTAACTGCATATTGAATAGAGACTACAAAAACATTCCTCTCCAATGCTTTATGACATCACAGACACCAACATGTTTATCTTTGAAAAGTTTATCCTTCACATATGTCCAAGAGATGATTCATGAATTACCTGACGTGATCTGAATGGTGTATATACACTAAATGTAACAGAGATACATTCAACATTTAACCACGAATTAAGATGTTAGTTTATAGTCCCACCAACAGGATTTCAGTTATCTGGAGATGGTGTCCACTTGAAGCCAATATAATGCTGCCCTCACGGTGTATAGCATGCCGTGATCACCTAGCATGATACCATGCCCAGTCACATTATCCTGACACTGAGCCAACAGGTTGTGTAACTACCATTATATTTGCTTGAGCGTTAGCAAGGGAGCTATACCACTACCATTTTTAGCAAATTTGGTGTGTCACGGCCCAGGATCGAACCCATGGCCTTCCGTAACTGGTGCTGCCGCTCTACTGACTGCGCTACCAGGTCCGGTTTCTTTGAGTTCAGAATGCCGATAGATTCCCTCTTGAGATAAAATTTAAATAAGCCAGTAATGGATGACAAACCTTCCGTGGGCTGCCATCTTTATCCTTTAAAGCACTGAGAGATTGTGACCTCCTCTTGGGGACTGGTTTCTCCAACTTTGGTGGTTCAAGGTTGTCCTTGTCATCAAACACATCATCATCATCATCGAAGTCAGCATCAGCATCAGGCAGATCTTCATCATCATCAATTTTGTGAACTATGGAGATGACAGAAAACATATTTTTGTTTAAAGGTGCCCGTGGCATAGCGGTAGATTTGCTGGCTTGTAACTCCTCTGACTGCTTAGCCTCACTCGAGGGCATCATAAGCTCAGTCTACAAAGAGAATCTCTAGAGACATTGTTTAATTTTATAATGTTTGTGGGATATTTATAAAAAAATCAACAGACAAACTCCAGACAGAGTAGGCCACTGTATTGATCACCAAAATAAATAAAATAAACTCTTAAACTTTATAGTACAAGTTGCTTATGCTGGCATTAGAAATAAAATAAGTCGGACAATAAAACAAGTTTAATGAAGATTGGATAAAAACTGCTAAAATGCTGACGTCGGATGAATCGTTATCACAAAAGCTCCCCTATTGTGCTCAGGTGAGCTAAAAAATGGATCAAGTTGATAAATAGTGATCTGAAATTAAAGACCATTATCACTGCAAAGGTCATTGATTCTGCACTGCACATATTGTTGAATACATGTAAGTAAAATATTTTTATCATGTTTTCATACATGGTATACATGTTTATAAAATTTAAATCAATTAAGCTACTGTCTTATTTCTCAAAGTGTATTTGTTTTACAATTGTGTACCTTTAATAAAGTCTTCAACTTTTATTCTTCATTATCAACATATATTTATAAAAATTGTCATGAACTGTCATAACATTTGAATATACTTAACACACTTTGGTCAGTTATTACTTACTATCATCAGATATGCTCTGGTGAATGGCTGGACGCTTTAATGGGATTGTGACGACTTTCTTTGCTGCTTTTGTCTCTACCATGGGGGGTCTTGGTGCACCATCAACCTTAGTTTGTGTCTGCGGCGCTGGGTGTGTCAGAAACGGAACCAGTGCATGCCACTTGTATACTGGAACATGGGTCTGCTCCTTTGTTGTCTCTGTGTTCCAATGGAAAAAAGATGAAAAAATTGCAGTTTGTTGTTGATTGTTGCTGATGATAAAAAAACATTTAAGATATTTTATGGTGTTATCAAAAAGAAGCTTGGTCACTATCACAGTGATAATAAAAAATTACATTGTGTGCATTTTTTGACAAAATGAATTTTCAAATAGAGTTAAATTGTGTTATCGAACAGAGAGAAAAAAAAAACTTGTAAATTTAAGGTTACTTAATGGAAGTCTTGTCCTTAAATATGTAATAGTATAGTTAATTTGTGTTTCTTAATAAAAAGAGATCCCCTAGTAATGTTAAGGTTACTTAATGGAAGTCTTGTCCTTAAATATGTAATAGTATAGTTAATTTGTGTTTCTTAATAAAAAAGAGATCCCCTAGTAATGTTAAGGTTACTAAATGGAAATCTTTTAATTAAATAATTGAAATATAGATACCTCATGTTTCTTAACAAAGAGAGATCCCTTCATAATGTTAATGTTACTTAATGGAAATCTTTACCATAAATAATTGAAAATATAGTTACTTCATGTTTCTTAACAAAGAGAGATCCCCTCATAATGTTAATGTTACTTAATGGAAATCTTTACCATAAATAATTGAAAATATAGTTACTTCATGTTTCTTAACAAAGAAAGATCCCTTCATAATGTTAATGTTACTTAATGGAAATCTTTACCATAAATAATTGAAAATATAGTTACTTCATGTTTCTTAACAAAGAGAGATCCCTTCATAATGTTAATGTTACTTAATGGAAATCTTTACCATAAATAATTGAAAATATAGTTACTTCATGTTTCTTAACAAAGAGAGATCCCCTCATAACGTTAAGGTTACTAAATGGAAATCTTTTCCTTAAATAATGGAAAATAGTAACTTCACGTTTCTAAACAAAGAGCGATCCCCTCGTAATGTTAAGGTTACTAAATGGAAATCTTTTCCTTAAATCATTGAAAATAGTTACTTCACATTTCTAAACAAAGAGATCCCCTCGTAATATTAAGGTTACTAAATGGAAAATATTTTCCCTAAATAATTGAAAGTATAGTTACTTCACATTTCTTAACAAAGAGAGATCCCCTCATAATGTTAAGGTTACTAAGTGGTTTTTCCTCCTAGAAGATCTGAGTAGAGAGTTTACCATAGACAGCGTGAATTGTTTAAATATTAAATTTACAAAGCATTTTTTATACTTGTCCATAAGAGTTGTTAACGTCTTACTGTCATCATACTTTAAGCCTATACATACACCATAATAAAGAACATGCTTGAACCAATGTACTGATAATTCAGATTCTGTATATTTGGCTTTTATTTTCCTTATGAAGGAGCTTGATATATTGCATACAAGTGCCGTCACAGAAAACATACGCTGGCAAAACCAAGATTTTTTTTTTTTGCCAAAATGCCCAAATCATACAGGTCTAGTAAAATTTCGTCCGGACCAGTAGATATTGCTTGCTTGGTGGACTGAAGGCATTTGTAAATTGTTTTCGTGAAGTCTGTGTGTGATTCCAATCTTTTAACAAGTTTTAAAGACATAAGCTTGAGAGTAATTTCACACAAAATTTAGGCTAAACATTTCATGACAGAACAGCAACAGCCAGGCTGCCACTGTCACTTGGGAGAGCAAAGTTATACCTGATTAGTTCACCATATATTCAACAAGTTGTCGAGCTAAAAATCTTCATTGTTTATTAACAGTTCTGTTACAGTAATAATTACACATGCAAGATTTAATATACTTGGCATCCAATTAAGATGCAATTAAGTAACCAGACAAACAGTGTAATTGTGGAACTGTCAGAGGATAATATGCCTGGTATTAAATTTCTCTAGTACCATTGTACTTGCTTACACTTACTGCAATCCATGCATTCTTTCAGCTCTGTTGGATTTCTACTCAACCATGACAGTATTCTACTACCAGGCACACTGTTTTCTATGTGTCCAAAATAATACTGCGCAGTTACAAAGATAGCTTTAATTAACAGATTTACTTTAGTATAAATATTCTACTTGTTTTGTCCACATAGTTCTTACATACTTGTCACTGCTTAAAAAACCTTACTCAACCCTTTTCCCCATTTTTTTTTCTTCTTTGCATATTAGTAAAGACAAAGTAGAATAATACAACACAGTAAACTACAATGAGCATCTTTACGATGTGCCTGAATATTTCAGTTTTCTCCCTTTTTTTCATCTGTAAGCTATCTTATATAGTTTTGTATGATTTTGTTCTAGATCTGTGTTATTTCCACGTTTTTTTTCTGCAGTAGTTTCTATCTGTATATGAATGCTGAAAATATATTCAATAAAGATGAAAGTCTACCACATTTCAATCTGTGTTCACAACCTGGTGTAGTAGACTTTCTTTAATTCAGTATACATCCAGTGGGTCGCCTGTGGAGTAGTGGTAGAGTCACTGATTTGTAACTCCTCTAACTGCTAAGCCTCTTACCACATGGGTTCGAGTCCTGAACTGGATGAAGAACTTAATATAAGAAGGCTTACCAACCAACCTGCAGTGTGCCAGTGGTTAGACCCAGACAAGTCAGTCTTGAGATAAAAACTAGTGTGAATACAGAGGATGACAAAATGAGTCTAGACTTTTTGCTTCATTTTGAGAACAGTTTCAAAAACCGATTTTTTAAAGCTTAAATCCAAGCACCATGAGGATGATTTGTGTGTGTAGCTTTTGGAAGTCATGGCAGCGACACATGTATGATATATACTTCTTGGTGAAGGGAGACCCATGTACCAGTAGAAGTTTGCTTCTAAAAATCACATTTGTAAGTCATTAAAGCCATAATGGTGGAAAACCTCAGACAACTATCTGGCAGGGCCAGTCTGCACATAGCTGGAAGACTTTGTACATTTTTGTATTTGTATTTGGGGTTTTACAGCACACCCACACTTAATAGGTCATTGGGAATAAATACAATGAAGTTTAAAGTAAATAGCATATAATCAGGTTTAAATTTAAATAGGTGAGTAGAAATATAAAAATCTATGAGGTTAAAATAATATGAATTATAACTGAATACAGGTTAGTACAATAAACAGTTTTAAAAAAGTACATTCTTGTTCTGATAAATAAGGTAGGATTAAATATTTTTGAGAAACAATGTTTTGCATACGCATATTTATAATTTTTCTTTCACTCATGTGAAAGAGATTGAGAGTAATACATATTTCCTGTTGTTCATTCTGTTTTAATAAATGAAACAATATTTTGTCTTCACCCCCAGTTTGTTTTGTACTGCTTGTAATATGTATTGCTGCATAGGACTTTCTTTGCTGTTAATTGAATAAACTGTTAAATTGTCGCATTTATGTTTTCCACCAATCAAAACTTACACCCTGGAGTGTATAGACCGAGGAGTTACAAGTCGGTGACAAACTGCTCGGCCACATGTGCTCAACACAAGTAAAAGCATCATCTTTGCTAATGAAGTGCATGACAAGCTTCCAAACGATCACAGCTTTAAAAACCCAAATTTATGGTCTTTGTCTTCATCTGGATAATAAAGCTCTATTATTTAAGAAACTCTTTTATTCTGCCTGTTATGTCCCCAGTAAAATGGTTGGGAAATGAGTTTCTGCCTTGTATGGTCTCCAAGCCTTATTTCTGGCATATCTGGTATCAATTAAAGCATTAACTGAAGCTCATCAACATAAATAACAGACAAGCACAATCTTAGAACCAGCTATAATTGTAATGAAAGTGCTGCTGGCATTGCAATATTCACTACTTCGGGGGAGAAAAACAATCGTCAAATTTTGAGACAATTACAACCTGTGTAGATAAACTGATGTACATGTTTGCATTTCATTAACTGTCCATTCTTAAACATGTAACTCTGCTTTGAATTTAGTGGGTATACTGCAGAAGGTAAAGAATTGAGAATGATGATATATTAATAATGACATAAATAATTTTTGCTGATGTCATTTCCCACAACCTTCTACACCAAGACCAAAATTGTTGAAATTACTTTTTATTCTATAAATGCAAAAATAACAAGATGCAGCCACCAATAATGCTGATTCCAGCTGGAGCTGGCTGATCTGAGTCTGCACTATTGTGAAAACTTAATCAAGTTAACAGGAATTTAGAGTTAAGCTACAGTTTATCATCACTGTACATGTACATGAAGATGGTATCCCTCAATGTGGTCAGTTCTATTTATAGCTAGAATAATTACCCCTCTTGTGAAATATCAACCACTTACTCTATAAATTACGTTGTGAATACCATATAACTCACACATGATCTATTTATGGTAGCTTCTACATTTTTGCATAATTCATTCTTGACAGAACCATTTCACCTCTTTTGGCTCTCAAGGTGACTGACGTCGACATACATATTAAATGACATAGTCAACTAGTTCTTGTGATAATTATATATTTTTTTTATTTGGTAATACTTTATTTATAATTATTTATATTTTAATATATATATATATATCTGTGTGTGTGTGTAATTTTATTATTCTTATGTATTATTTTCATTGCAAGGATAGTTTTCAAAGATATTCTGAGATGTATTTGGCATTTTGCTGTTTTTTTTAAAGAAAAAAAAATGGCCTCATTAGGGTAACTTGTTGAATGCTGTTTTTAATGACTTAAACATATGTTTAACTTCTCGACCAAAGCTTAAGTTTTATAGTAAAAAACAAAGTCTGCATATCACAGAATATTAAGCAAAAATATTAAACCCATATAACTGAAGAACATGAAATAAAAATATTCAGCCATACCTATAGGTGTAGGGGCTGGTTCCAGTTTTTTATCTGGGCCACTTTGTACCATTATTGGCAGCATTCTTGTTGTTGTGACTGGTGGTGGTTGTTTCATCTCGCCCACCTTATACAACGCCATTGGTGGGGCTGCCCCAGCCTGCGACATGCCACCTTCATCCTTCCTGCCATTATGGGCACCATAATCCTGATTAGAGACAGGGTTAATTGACACTGGAATCAGTTTTGCCTCAAGAGTTATCTGTCCCTGAGAAGGGCGCCACTCTGAGAGACTCTGCGTAGCGACACGAGCTTTCATTTCCTGGGCATGTTGTTGTTGCTGTATTTCTAGAGACGACATACTGGCAGTTCGAATCTGGTGACCACCTGCCGTAAGATGTTGTTGTATCACTGGGGAGTATATACTAGAATGCCCATGAATATATCCTGCATGGGGCGTTGGTGATGATGGAACTGACTTACGCCCTTTTGGTGTCGCAACATCTATTCCAGAATCATTACTTTGTGATAGTTCCTTGTTAATTTGTATAAGTGAAGGTGCCCGTGGGCGGTCTATCTGCGAAGGGTGCTGGAATGCTGAGTTATTGCCACCTTGCGGGAACCGAGGCGTGATCGGAGAAATATGCTCTGACGAAGAACTCCCTGATTTGTTAGAGTTAGCCGAGCTCCAGCTTCGAGTTGGCGAGCCCAGGTAGTTGTGATTTGGATTCTGAGGGTGGGGAGAGATAGGAGTAAATGAAACAGACTTCAGAGCAGGTTGTGCAGCAGTTTGTGGCGACGATGGATGGCGTTTCCGTGGTGACATACTGCTTACCGAAGAAGGTGTCGGGGAATAGGCAGGGGTCGTGGACCTAGAGTTACCAAGGGATACCAACATGTTTGCTGCTTCCTGAACATCAATTCCATGACCACTTGGATCATAATCTGTATCTCTCGAGCTATGCTGGTCTGCCCACTCTATCTGCCCATCCTTCATGTTGCCATTAATCAATCCCGGAAAAGTGGGTGCTGACCTCTGAACTTTTCCAGACGAAAGATGACGTGAACAATATCCTCGCCTCTGAGATTCTTTCGTACAGTTTTCTTTCGAACACAATCTTCGCCACTGTTTACCGTTAAACTTTTTACGAATCCCTGTTGGAGTGGAGACTACATCTCCTTTCTTGTATTTCTGATTGGACGTAGGCGATCGAGGAGTACTTGAACGGCTACTTTCACAGGACTGAGCACTTCTACTGCGAGAATTATCGCGCTTTTTTAATGGATGCCTATTTTTACTGTCATTCAAACTTTGTCCTGATCTTGAACCTGGTGTAGCACTTCCTGATCGTGGCGTGCTCAAACCAGATGAATCGAAATACTCCCCACACATTTCATCATCTGTTGATTCTCGCTCAAAGCTGGCACTTTGTGCAATGGATGGGGAATGATCAATGTAACGAGGGGAGTGGGTGGAGTCCATGTACATGTGGTGTGGAAGCGGCTGACCCGTGTGACCTGGGTGCATGGGTTGACCATGGCTTGAGAGGGGCCCTGACATTGGCTGCTGATGAAGCTGGTGAGCAAGAGTAGGAGTGTGAGGATGTTGCTGCTGCAGAGGATGCTGAAGGTGATGCTGAAGGTGTTGCTGTTGCTGCTGTTGTTGTTGGGAAGGAGGTTGTTGTTGATGATGCTGCTGCTGTTGTTGTTGGTGTGACTGTTGCTGGGGAGGATGGTGTTGCTGATGATATGGCTGAAGTTGTGGTTGAGCCACCTGCAGAGAAAGAAAGTTAAAATGCATTAGGAATTACTCAGTAATTATAACTGTAGCAAAACTTTTATAATTATATACACATACAAAGCGATTCATTAGAAAGATTACAATAAGCCAACAGAACCTCAAAATCAATAGTGTACATACAGTAAGGGTTTGACAACAACAAAAATGTCACTGATTTAAACAAAGCTACTGAAAGTAAGATTATACTTTGCGTAAATCTTCACAGACAGTATCCCTTTGTTGTCATGGATGTTTTATACCTTGGTGCTCACAAACAGTATCCCAACCAAATCAGCATGTGTTCATTTAAGTAAAGTAGATGAATCATCCAACCTGGGCTCAAAATCAGAGAACAATATTAAGTCACTGGAGATTGATAAGAAAAATGGGATATATCTCTGGATACATATTCCAACTGTTCATATGAAATTTCAAGAAATAAAAAAGAAAGTGAGAAGAAAAAAAAGAAATTGAAAAGAAAAAAAAAACACTCCTGAAGGGATTCTATTAATCAAAAGGTATATGCAAGAAAATGTCTGCCAAGATCTTAAAAACCTTAAAAAATTTCATATTAAATAAAATATATGTACATATATATTCATAATTAAAAAGATATGAATAAAACACATACTAGTGAAGTTTCAAAAATAAGGCCAGTTGGAGCATATCAAAGTCTCTTTCAACTAAAAGGATCCATTTTGTCAGAGAAAAGACATATAATAAAAGCAAGATAAAACATCAAACAGGACATAAGCAGATACCAATACTAGCAGGGGATATTACCTATAGCATGGACCACTGTATTATCGTCGTACTTGTTTGACTTATCTATGATGTGTATGCATTACAATATCAACTTATAAACTTTGAATTTGTAAAGGACAACTAACCTCTAAACCAAAAATTTACCATAAAATCAACTAATTTTTAGAAATCTAGGTCAAAGCCATTCTGTGTTGATTTGAATGTTGAAATATTCGGAATACGTCATACGTAATAGAGATGCATTGATTATACAGTGTTCGAGTATACTTCAAGTCTGAGCAACTCAAAGTTTAACAGCTGCAAAAATCACATTTTGTCAGAAAGCACTTCAACAACAGGTTATTTATTTAAATAATTTAAGCAAATCAAAAAGTTAACTGTGAAAATCGTATTTTATTATGCGGTTAGGGTAGGGGGTAACTTTGCTGTGAAGGTCCTATTTTGTCAGAAAATGGCCACAATTATTTAAAAAAACAAAAAAATTCTCAGCCTACTAAATAAAAATCTGTAACAATAGTAAAATAATATGCGGTTAGGGGGAGGGGATATTACAAACAGTAATTTTAAGCTACGCAAAGGTTCTGTATCATATGCCCGCAAACTGTAAACTGAAAAAGTCCTATTGTAAAAGGCTCAAACAATAAAATGACAGACTAAGCTCAGACATGCCCATAAAAACATTTAATCATAATAAATTAAGTTCATAAATAAATATCAATAATAAACCAAAATATGTGGGAGTATATTTGTGTTTTATTTTGGGTTTTGAAGGGAGTGAATACAACTAATTATTTCACTCCAAGCCTACTGAGCACAACTTGACCAGCATAGGGAAAAAAGTTTTTAAGATCTAGATCAGCCAGCTTCAATAAGGAGCTTTCTGGTCAGGGTATGCATTTACTGCTGCAGAGTAAAAAGCAATAAAATAAATTATATGTGCATGTAGTTTGTTAGCAAATAACTATGATTTTGTATTAGTTACCAACAAATGTAGCATGATAAGGGTTTAGCGCAGCATAGCAATTCTATGTCTTTATATAGACAGACATCCTCAATACATTGAGCAGGGCTGAAACATCCCATTGATATAGAAAAAATTAAATCCATTAGGTTCTATATATTTATCCAGGCATAACTACCATTGTCATTGGTAACCAAGACCAAGGAAGAAACATGAGGAAATAGCACAATAACGTTAAAGCAATACCCAGCTTGGTGGAGGGAGATCCCCAAATAAATCTCTGGGTAGAACCACCATTGCACCATAGGTCAGGTGAAGGCCTATCTACATTAAGTCCTGTATTCTGACCTGTTCTTAGGCTAACACACACTTTAAGTCTGAAAATTTGCACATACACACAAATTCTCTTTAATTATTCCACCCTTCAGAAAGGTGAAAGAAGATATGAAGCTTTACCATTCTCAAACTTAATATACATTCCTCATAGTCTGTGTCAACATCTTATCCATGTTAATCCCAGATTGAATGACCAGTCTGCGTGATCGCGCTCAAAGGATTATGTGCTCAAAACAAAATGTTCTAAACAAAAACGGTGTTCCTTGCAGGCGCGTTTCTCCCATTACGCACTTAACGCACGTGCGTAACCTCCACTCGAAAAATCGAAAATCTAAAAGTACCAAAAACACTAAGAAAGTCGATGCCTAACCCGGGTTAGGAATGATATATTGTATTTCACTAGTTTCAGTGTTATAAAATCATATTACTACACCAATCAAGTTGAAAAGGTTTAAAATAATCAAACTTAAACACGTCAAGATTTTAGTCGTTCATATTTTGCGTTAAGTTCCTCGCATGTCCGCATTTTACCTGTTATTCATTAGGAAAGAAACGAATATATTCAAAAGTATTATTACAAAGGTTATTTTCCTTGTAATAGTGCGTAATTTCAAAAACGGCCCAGATACGCGCCTGGTTCCTTGTGTGTACAGTAGTAAACTTTACATTCTATTTATAATTATTTGTTAAAATAAAATATAATTATATCTGATTATAAGTGCATATTTGTTAAAATAAAATTATATCTTTTTATTTTTATACACAGAGCTATTTACAACACACAAATCGCCAAAATTGGCTAACTGCAAATAACCTAGCACAGTCAAACTTGTGTTAGCGGTCACGTGTTAAGAGCGGTCAACTTGCTGTAAGCGGTCAGTTTAGGTCCTCCCAAAAATTTGTTCTTTAATTGTCATCTAATCAGTGATCACATGCCTTCTGCGACCAGCAGTCAGCTTGATTGGTCCTTGTTGACACCTAATAAATGGTCAGTCAGGAAGTGTCAATTGTCAGTTGTGATAACACAATGAATGTGTGACCGTTAATCCCTCTGCTCCCCCACCGACTTGTCAATATTATCACACTAACTGTCTCGATCTCCCAATCAAGAAAGATACTTAGATATCATCCTTCTGGTAGTTGGAGCACAATAAATATCTATTCAGTATATATCGTAGTGAAACAGGTAGCAGAAGCGTTAAATTATGAGCAAGTTAATTTATGCATAGATTAACACCACGCACAGAACTTACTCTACTACATGTTCAAACAATTGTTGCTGTTTTGGTTATTGTTTATACAAACCTTGTTTAAAGGATATTAAATCTAATTTAATTTGTTAAATAACACACTACTTGCTGTTTTAGTTAAAAAAATAATTTAAAAACATGCACCATCCGGAACTTAAATTGTTTGAACATATGTACACTTTTTTGGAGATTTGTGACACTACAATTTGGCGAAGATTTTGGTACCCTCAGTAAACATTTCATGTGAAACATTTAAAATGCTGTGTTTTTTTACTGTAAGTGACCAAACTACTAATACTGGAGCAATATTTTCTTTTATTTAGTGAGGCATTTCTGATATTCCGAGTCATTTGTTGACATTCCAAAAGCATTTTCATGTTGTTTTACATATCTATTTAAACATACTTTGCAATTCACTTACTATTTAAGCAATACTTTTTATAAAGATACATGCTTATATTTACAGGTAAACAATCAATAATATCATATTTTGTGTTAAGCGGCCAATTTTAGACTGTCCCTTGGGTGGCTGCTTTATACAAGTTTGACTGTACATAGTTGACTTATATCAAGTGTTATCATTATTGTTTAAAGAATGACCAGACATATGTCAAGAATCTTGTTCTTCCCATTAAAGGTGGATTTCTCTTATATCATCATAACTGTGTCACTCAGACGTATTTTGAAAACAAAACTACACTATATATAACCAATAAAACATGGAAAATTTCATACCTGGAATCTGAACACCTGATTAGTGCTGGGTGTGGCAGGTGATGGGGTGGGTAGTTCTAGGGCACCCTCTTCAAGATCCTCATGCCAAGGGGGCACCAGGAGTCGTACTGCTGCCCTGGGCACAATTACATCTTGTCCAATCTTCTCCACATGCATGGCATGCTGCAGTTGAACCTTATACATCACCGGAGACAAATTTTTCTCAATGACTATTCCCTCATAGAACTGATTCTGCTCTGGATTGGGCCGCACACACACCTTGCTTCCCACACAAACCATCATGGCTGGTGGTGCGTTATCACCGATAATGTTACAAGATTTTGGATCAAAAACGTCGTGGAAATGTGCGAAGTCTTTCTCTGAGTCCAACTGGACACTTAGGCCACATGGGTTATTAGGCAACATGGACTTGATAATCCCTGAATGGAACACAAGGGTAGCACTTTTTTTCGCCAGCACTCGTTGATTCTTCCACTCGTTTAAGTCCACAAGCGGTTTACGCTGCGGCACCGTAGATTGTCCAACAGACAAACTACTGCCCATCATTTCTGCATCAATATCATCAATGGCCTTTCTCTTCTTTGGCGGTTTTGCGATACTCTTACGCATCTCGTCTTCGTTTGGGGACTTCATGAGACCAGATTCCGTCACTGGGGGAGTTTTGGCACCAGGTCCATCAGAAACGATCAATTTGTTCAGGATTGATGGGGGTGGGGTTGGGGTAGGCGTCGTTGTGCTCGACTGGGTAGTGCTGACACTGAGGCTTGATGGAGGTCGGCTACTAGATGGTGTCGACTTGGGCTCAATGTCATCGAGATCTTTGTCTGGAGTATCTGTTCGATCTTGTTTTACTAATAGTTTGCCTGAAATACAGGAAAAATTGGGTTAAAAATGTTTGATTGTCCTCCAGCTGACCTATGGGCGCCAAATGTTCTTCAAAACAGCTATACATTGCTTCAGTGACAATAATTTTGTTGCTATGATATATTTAAAAAGCATTGAATAGTCATCTTTATGGAATATAATTACATGGTTTGTCTGGAATTTAAACCCAGGACTCATTTAAACTGGAGTCCATGTTAAGCACAAGACCATGGATGCTCACAACTCAAAAATACAGTCCAACCTCTATAAGTTATCTTTTGTCTACATTCACAACTCCCACATGGTGACATTGACATCTATGCATCTTTAGCTATTCATGCAAAAAACTACCAGCTTTTCTTCTCCAACATCCCCATCTTTCTCCTACTGTTTAGTAGTATTTTACCTCCAAATTTTTTTGTATCCCTCCACACAGCTGACCTTTAGTATGTAACCAGCAGCTAGGAAAAAACTTCCATCAGTCTTCAGATATACAGTTCAGTTCTCAATCCTTGAAGCATAACCACTAATTTCTTTCTCTTGTAATATTACCTCCTATTTTTTATCCATCCACAGAACTATGCTTTACCATGCTAACAGCAGCAATGTTAGCGTCTTCCATTCATCTCTTATCTATATCTCCATAGTTCAGTTCAGTACTACTTCTTTCTGTTTCCTCCCTTAATTGGTCTCTCTGTCTATCTGTTTTTGTCTTTCCAACCACCTTATTCCCTTCCTCCATCTCCTTCACTCTCCTACTTTATTAAACATCTCCCTCTCTCTCTCTCTCTCTCTTTCCCAACCTCATTCACTCTCCCCCACTCTCTTATTCCTTCCAAAGCCACTCTTTCTCTCACATTAGAAGTATTAATACAATAACCTCCCATTTCCTTTATCTGAAACACATGACTACACTTGTACAGGCATTTACAACTGGTATGTTTGCCAATGAAAGCTGGCCAACAGGAGATTCTGATGAACTGGTAGAATAATTCTTACCAACCTGTTTCTTTTATCAATAACCCATACCTAGCCTGAATTTATAACATGGAAAATTAACCTAACATTGCTAGAGACTCAGACAGCAAATAGTGTAAATATTGGTCAGACAGTACCCAGCTGGAGCTTGGTGATCAGCATATACAATATTTGCACATGGCTCAACAACTCCCTCTTTGCTGCATATAAACTAAACATATCCAATCCACAACAAACACTTGTTGCTGAATGATTACAGCAGTGATAAAAATAGATGGGCATAAGTAATCCAGTTATCCTGATGTACCTACCTCTCTCAGCCTAGCATGCTTCCCCTCTCAGCATATGTAACTCTACCTCTACAGTTTCCTTATGTTTTTAATAGACAACTGTGTTGGGGTTATTGTCAAACCATAATTTTTTCAGATATCTGGAGAATTCAATAAAAGGAGATATAGAGTTGCCTGTACTACAATAGCCTGTCATGAACACCTGGCATGATACCATACCATGTCACTTAATCCTAATCCAGGTACAACCAATCATAACCCTAAAATCTCATTTTTCTCAACAGTTGTTTCTGCTTCACAAGGCATGTTGAGGGAACACATACATGACATGCAAATTATGAGTTACTGGTTTAGTAGTACAAAGCCTGTTTCATCACAGGCAAATGATTGTTTTTGTTTTTAATGACTCACAGCCATTACTATATTCGACATTATACAACTTTTGGTCGAAAAAGACTTCTTCAGCTCCCCATTCCAGGATCGAGTCCTGGTCAAAAACTGTCAAGAAGGGAGGTGTGTCAGCTCCATTCACGTATTTACTTAAAAATAAAATATGTTTAAACATCCAGCTGACATGTTATTATTTCAGAAATATGTCTTTGATCTTCCGCAATCAAAGACAGTTGATACCACCTTAAACCAATCAGGCAATAAACTGACTGTCCTATTTGTAAGTGTTACAAAATGTGTAATTTCACTGGTATGATTCACCAATTTTAACTCCAAGCAGACTCAAGACAAATTGTGTAAATCCAGAGCCCGCCCCAAGTGGCAGTCTCTCGGCAAGATATATACTATTTGCTGCTGAGGCTATCGCAACAGTAACTTGTGTGTATTATAAAACATAAACTACAAAACACACAAACTAAAAAAAAAATAATTGTTGTTCCTAAATGAAGCACGGTCAGGGTTAAAGTTGGAATTTCAATCAATAAGCTGGTTAGTCACCACTTGGTTTTGTCCTTGAAACTAGACTGGAGTCAGGATAAAAAAATCTTCTTCTTTTTTTTTTAATGAGATAATATTGTTTGCTTTGTTATTTTGTTGTTTTTAAGTATATAGTACAAAGCAGTGCCTCACTGGCTGATTATAATAAGCATAAAGCAGGTATTTTGTAGACAAATGTCTGCCTAGCACCTCAAACAGGCCAATGTCTGCCTAGCACCTCAAACAAACTAATGTCTGCCTAGCACCTTAAACAGGCCAATGTCTGCCTAGCAACACAAACAGACCAATGTCTGCCTAGCACCTCAAACAGACCAATGTCTGCCTAGCATCTCAAACAGACCAATGTCTGCCTAGCACCTCAAACAGACCAATGTCTGCCTAGCACCTCAAACATACTAATGTCTGCCTAGCACCTCAAACATACTAATATCTGCCTAGCACCTCAAACATCCCACATGTCTGCCTAGCACCTCAAACATACTAATGTCTGCCTAGCACCTCAAACAGACCAATGTCTGCCTAGCACCTCAAACTAATGTCTGCCTAGCACCTCAAACTAATGTCTGCCTAGCACCTCAAACAAACATGTCTGCCTAGCACCTCAAACAGACAAATGTCTGCCTAGCATCTCAAACAGACCAATGTCTGCCTAGCACCTCAAACAGACAAATGTCTGCCGAGCACCTCAAACATACTAATGTCTGCCCAGCACCTCAAACAGACAAATGTCTGCCTAGCACCTCAAACAAACTAATGTCTGCCTAGCACCTCAAACAGACCAATGTCTGCTTAGCACCTCAAACAGACACATGTCTGCCTAGCACCTCAAACATACTAATGTCTGCCTAGCACCTCAAACAGACCAATGTATGCCTAGCACCTCAAGCAGACAAATGTCTGCCTAGCACCTCAAACATACCAATGTCTGCCTAGCACCTCAAACATACCAATGTCTGCCTAGCACCTCAAGCAGACAAATGTCTTACCTCAAACAGACACATGTCTGCCTAGCACCATAAGCAGACAAATGTCTGCCTAGCACCTCAAACAGACAAATGTCTGCCTAGTACCTCGAACAGACAAATGTCTGCCGAGCACCTCAAACATACCACATGTCTGCCTAGCACCTCAAACAGACAAATGTCTGCCTAGCACCTCAAACAGACAAATGTCTGCCTAGCACCTCAAACAGACAAATGTCTGCCTAGTACCTCGAACAGACAAATGTCTGCCTAGTACCTCGAACAGACAAATGTCTGCCGAGCACCTCAAACATACCACATGTCTGCCTAGCACCTCAAACATACCAATGTCTGCCTAGCACCTCAAACAGACAAATGTCTGCCTAGCACCTCAAACAGACACATGTCTGCCTAGCACCTCAAACAGACCAATGTATGCCTAGCACCTCAAGCAGACAAATGTCTGCCTAGCACCTCAAACATACCAATGTCTGCCTAACACCTCAAACATACCAATATCTGCCTAGCACCTCAAGCAGACTAATGTTTACCTCAAACAGACACATGTCTGCCTAGCACCATAAGCAGACAAATGTCTGCCTAGCACCTCGAACATACCAATGTCTGCCTAGCACCTCAAACAGACCAATGTCTGCCTAGCACCTCAAACAGACCAATGTCTGCCTAGTACCTCAAACAGACACATGTCTGCCTAGCACCTCAAACAGGCAAATGTTTGCCTAGTACCTAAAACATACCATATGTGTGCCTAGTACCTCAAACAGACAAATGTCTGCCTAGCACCTCAAACATACCACATGTCTGCCTAGCACCTCAAACAGACCACATGTCTGCCTAGCACCTCAAACATACCACATGTCTGCCTAGCACCTCAAACATAAAACATGTCTGCCTAGCACCTCAAACAGACCAATGTCTGCCTAGCACCTCAAACAGACAAATGACTGCCTAGCACCTCAAACATACCACATGTCTGCCTAGCTCCTCAAACATACCACATGTCTGCCTAGCACCTCAAACATACCACATGTCTGCCTAGCACCTCAAACAGACAAATGCCTCCCTAGCACCTCAAACATTACTACAACATAAATAATAATAATAAAGAAATAACATCAATAATAAATAACCATGACAATGCTTATAAATAACCATAAAATAATAAATAACCACAACATAAATAATAAATAATCACACATAATGAGAAAAAGACAATAAATGTCCTCGCTCAACTTCTGACTCTGAGTCAATAACCGTAACTCTCTTGTTTATAATAACCTCACAATTTATGATCCACTGTTCCAGTAAAAACGGTCTTGAAAGCATTACAAGGTTATTCTGTTATTGGCAATTCCTTCTCCTTTTACAGAAGAAAATTGTTGTGACACAAAACCATCAATAAAATTCATCCAAAACAACACACTCTGTAATCAATTTCTAGAAGCTTGCTGACAGTTCACTGGTCTGTTTGTTGTTACACTTATCCTGTTAATAATCCTACAGTTATTCCAAGATGTCGTTTCACTTAGTGCAGATATAATGCTGCCTTTAATATAATAGCATACTATAAACATCTTCCACTGTAAGACACCCTGTCACCTTACTAAGATACTAGGCCAACTTGTCTTAGAATTTCCATTTTTTTAAATACCGTGCAGCAACCAATTAAGTTCATTTTAGCAACATCCAGCTAATCTTGGTAAAGGAAGACCTCAGACAAATGTCTACGTAGAACCACCAGCTCACTGATGGAAGACCTTCCCACATAAGTCATCCTGAATTTGACTCAAATTCACACGGTGAAAGTCTGAAAAGTCAGGAGTTACATATCGAATCTACCACGTTGCCACAGGTGCCTCCTTGTATTGGAATTAATCTGAAAAGTTTGCATGCGAGATGTAAACCTCTAGCAGCTTAGACATGGAGACGCCGGATCGGCTAGTTGCAGGTTTGATCCACAGACCAACCACATAACCATGGGTAAGACTCTTTATTGCACACTTACCCATGTGGTTACTACAAAAATAAAACAGGTTCTACCAAAGAAGTAACGATAACAAGGGATTACGCTAAGATAAAAGAAACTTGTTTCTTAATTGTGTTCTGTACACCAGCGTTTTAGGTTACGCTAGTCAGGTTGAAGGTTGTTTACCGTTGCAGTATTAGTGATGTAGCATTCGCATAACTGCTAGAAAGAAAAGGATCATGCTAGAAAGTTCATGTTTTTTTTTAACTGGGTTTTGCGATTTGTTCTGGGCTTCGTGAATGTTCTTGAGACTTCTGCGTTCTAGAAATTCTTTGAGTCTATATAAGGGCGTGTTAGCCGATTTGAAGGAAGTTTGGATATAAAGTTTGGATATAAAGTTTGGACATATAGTTTGGAAATACTTGCAGCTTTTATATTAAACCTTTCTTTGTTGGAACTTACATGGACTTACTTTATTCTACAGTGATATAAATATTAAAGTGTTGGATTTGGAATTATATTAATTACATTCGTGTATTGTTCTACCTTTGGATTATTTCAACTGTGCATATCTACAAGAACATTTTACCGAAAACTCTTCAGGATTATTCCATGTTGGATTATTAATTGTACTGTAAAAGGGACACCTCGTAAAGGGACAAACTCTAAGCTAACATTTATTTTGCATTCTCAAATTTTTGTCTGATTTATTAGTTATTGTTTAATTATGCCATAGATTTAATTGTTTATTAAAATAAAACATTATTGTACTAGTTTGTTGCTGGCTTGTTCTTTCTGTTACACCATTTCGTCGTTTAGTAAACGTGCCATTTTATTAATAATATATCTTAAATAGCAACGTCAGTCGTAACAATTGTCTATTAAGAAAATTTCTTGGAAAAGAAAAATCCTAGATACACGTCTGAGTAGATCTGGCACTGCTAGAAGATCTTCCCACAAGTTCTTCATCCTTACTGACACTTGTATACCTATATAAGCTGAGCTTAACCAATATCAGTATAACGCTAGTACATCTTTATTTATTATATACTTTTGTATGTATGTCTATCCAACAGATTAAACCTGCGACCTTATCTAACAGGTCTGGAGGACTAATCTACCAAGTACCACAGATACAGTTCATTGAATCTTTTGGTAACTGACCAGCTTTGTAACAGACATATTTTGATCTGCACTATTTTTCTAGTTCATTCTTGGGTGAGGTCAATTTATACTAAGCTTGTTCAGAGGCACTGAATTATATAAAGAAGTAAGTTTTGCTAATTGAATCCAATACTCATGATATATTTCTTCTGTTTTTAAAATAAAAATCTGCCAACTAGATCAAAAGTACACACATTGCTTTAAAAAATAGTCTGAAATTTGATGATCTAAAATATGCAGTTTAAATATGTACGTATGGGCCGCTGCAATTAGCTGCCAGTCAAAACAAATGCTTGTAGCTTGAAGTGTTTACAATGTGTGAGGCTAAAAGTTAAGAAAATATTTGTGGAGAAAGGTTTTATTGACAAACTGACCCAATTTATAAAATACATATTTTGTGTTTTGAAATAAGAAGAAAAGCCTTAAGTGAATGTGTATGCAAGAGTGAATGTGTGGTTGTTTCTAAGATTTGAAATTTTACAAACAATATGTCAGTTAGTGGAGACAAGCATTTCCTGGATGCTGATGAAATGCTGCCTTCACTCTGTATAGGTTGTCAAGAACACTAAACATAATATCATACCAAGTCACGTTATTCAAACATAGGGCAACACTCACCTGGAATGTAGGATACCCGTGGCCATAGACCCGTGGTCATTAACTCCCCAGCACCACGATGTCTGGGTTCAAGTCCTAGTAGGGAACTTCCATGTGGGGAGGATTTCTAGCTAATGTGGAGTTTGCCTGTGGTTTTACCCAGACATATTCTGGGGTCTTTCTCCACCAATAATTAGCCGGATGTCATTTATATGACCATAATTGTGTTTGTGCAGTGTAACGAAAAAAAAAAAAAAACAGAAATCTCAGGAACTACTCACATAACATGAGCAAACACATCAGCATTGAGCCAATACCACATTTTCATATTTTACGCTTTTGCTATTGAATGTTGGTATGTGTGGATTATGTGTGGGTGTGTGGAAGAAAACCCTCAATTGTAAACTGAGAGAACATTATCAACAGCAAGTTTCTTTATCCACGAATATATTCTCTCCCACTTTTACAAACCTGTCCTCAATTTTGCATTGCTCACACCATGGTTTGCTCATACTTATAGTTGCATTTTCGCTTTTTTTTTTCTTAAAAATTCTTACTCAACATTTAAATTCCTAAAATGAAGAAAAAAAAATTTACAAAATCTTAAGCAGATGGATATAAAATTCATTCTTAGCATGTAGCTTTCTAAACACATATTCATATGACTTTGGCAAGTAGCGTAGATCCAGATCAGCCATCTCCCTCCGGTCTGATCGGGATCTGCACTATTTGCTGTTGAATCTCTAGCAATGTATGTATAGGCACCGTGGCTTGTCAATGTATGAATATGAATAAAATAAGTCATAAACAAATGGATTAAAAGGATGAGAAAAAAAAAAAGCTGAAAACCAACCAGTCCCTGTCCAGCCAGTGTGATCTCTGTATTCTTCAACCCCCTTTCCAGCCAGTATGAGCCCGGTATTCTACCACCCCCTTTTAAGCCAGTATGATCTCTGTATTCTACCACTTCCTTTCCAGCCAGTATGATCCCGGTATTATACCACCCCCTTTCCAGCCAGTGTGATCTCCACCTAGCTTGACTCACCATGTTGTCTCAAAGGCTGTTTTGCAGGCTCCCCTTCTGCCGTTTTATCAAGTCGAGGTTTTTTCACACTGCTCTCTGATTGGCCAGACTTAACCTCGGACTCCTCTGGGGGCTTGCCAACTGGTGGTTCATCGTCGTCAACGACTGACGTCCCTCGTCGACGACCTTTACCTGAAAGAGGGAGGCAAAAATAAAATTGAAAAAAAAAAAATGTTGCAAAACATAAGCTCCTAATCATCCCCTATCCCAGCCCAAAAGTGAAATTTCCAAAACTGTAGCAAATATAACAGGCTTAAAACAATGTACCTAAAAGTGTAATATCTACAAAAATATATGCAAAGATGCATAAAAAGTAGCTTGTTTTTTGGAACTACAAGTAAATAGTTACATAAGACCCAATTCTGGCAGACAATCAGGTCAAACAACATGTTTAGTTGTTTTGCTTTTTATATATATTGCAGGGGCACAATTAGGGTCAAGTGGCAGCATACAGCCATTTCAGCAAAGAAGACCCCAGACTCAGTAGCCGCTCAACGCAGTTCAGCTTTACGACCTCACCTTAACCAGAATTGGACCTCAAGCCATGAGGGACTGAATACAGTTACAAGTCTTTGGCCCTGACTTGGTCTCCAAGCCAAAGGGTGAAAGGCCGAGAAATTAAAAATTACCTACCAGTAACTCAACCATTCAGCCACAGGCACCAACCAAAAGACATAATAAAACAACAAAATTGTTTATATTGTAAAATAATGAAGATGATAACAAGTGGAACTACTAGTTTTGTTTTGTTTTTGAAATGCATCACAGCGGCCAATTATGATCATTATAGTGACGTCCAGCTATTTTGGTGGAGGAAGACCCCAAACAAATGTCTTGGTAGAACTACTTGAGCCCCACAGGTCAGCTGGAAGACCCTGCCATTGAGTTCTTCGCCACAAACAGGACTCTAAACAGGACGCGTAAGGAGACTAAGCAGTCAGAAGAGTTACTAGTCCGCGACTCTACCACTAAGCCACAGGTGCTCCCCTTCCCCCTCCACCCCACCCCATGAGCTATTAGTTACAAACTAGCGATAAAAAGGAACAGACCGCTGATGTAGTATATTGAGGAGGAAGCTGTTTTATTTGTATGTATGATTACAAAGTGTTAGAGAATCTGGGACAGAGACATGAAAGCAAAAAAATTATTATCCATGTTTCAAAAACAAATATTTGCAAGGTGATCCATGTAACTTATCCACACTGACAAAACAAAATTAAACCTCAGCTGTAACATAATGTGCTGCAAATGCAATCAGATATAAAATGCTGATTACCCACACCAAAACGCTCGCTTGCGACAAGCTCGTCACAAGTTTACGACAAGTTTGCGCAAGCTTGCCGCAATCTTAATAGGATTGCATTTCTTAAATTCTATGGTTGCGGATGCGAGCACGCTCGCTTGCTTGGAAATTAAGGTTGCGGTTTGGTTTTGTTCGCACACTTCTCGCAATCTTAAATACCATTAAGATTGCGAGAAGCTTGCAGCCTTGCAAGCTTGTAATCTTCTATTCCATTAAAGATTGCGATAAGCTTGCGGTCTTGCAAGCTTAAAATTAATTAACATAAGGATTGCAGATAGGTTGTGGTCTTGCAAGCATAAAATTATTCCAAGACATTAAGAAATTTATTTTGTATTTCTTTAAATAAATAACATTGAAAGAGACATGAAACATGGTCAAGTTCTGTGAAGATTAGGCCCCCAAAAAGTCTTGTTCTCAAGGTTTTTATAGATTTGACTAAGTCACCTACTTTTTGATCATGTGACCTATTTATTAACTCATCCAAGATTTTATACAGACAAACATTTAATGACATTCTGACCAGCGTTGGTTAAGATAGGATCAAAACGGTAGCCTTTAAAGTGATTACGAGCAAACTGTTGATGCAGCTAGATGGACAGTTGGTTATGAGAAAAGCTCGGCTGAATGTGACATAAAATAGCTCCAAATACATTGTACTAATTGCCAATTTTTTAAACTTTATTTTGTCATTATTTATTATTAAACAGAGATCACACAACCATATACAATACAGTCCCAGACTTACTCTCCCTAGAAAGTAATTTGGTAACACTACTTTACTCCTGTCTTGAGTTATTTATAGAAAATCCAAAAATATATTTTATAACTTGTCTTGACGACAATTGATCCCTTAAGCAATTCTAAACATATTAATTCTTCCCATGAGATAGCTAGTTACCTACTTAACTTGATCAATCCTCAAAAAAGAAGATAATGAACAGGAACAAAATAAAATTTAATTAGTAACAGTGACTCAGTCCATCAAACTAATGGACAACAAAAACAATTCCAAACTTGGGTATCCCATAAACAAGCTAACTACCAAATTTGATATCAATATCTACATCTGATATCAATATATATCCTGCCTAGACATGGAAAGCAAACTGCTAATTAAGTTACAGTGACCTTGACCTGACTGATCACAAAAGCAATATTTAACTATGTTATCATTTAAGACAGCTACAAAACATTTGGTAATAATAGCTCAGTAAAAAAATGATCCAATTCCAAAGAAGTCAGTTTTTTTATAACTTTTTTTTGTTGTTGTTGTCTTTCGAAAACCTGGTCAAGCAGATCTACAGTCTAATATCTAGTAGGACAAAAAAAATTACAGAACAGACAGTAGAGTATCATGTTAAAACCACTCTCACTTTATTGGGAATGTGAATAAACACCATTTAATAATACAAGTTTGAAAGTCGCTTTTACGGTGATTCAGTAAAAGTCAATCGTAACTTTCGGAAAATAACTGAAGAAATCGCCGAGGGGTCCCGATTTACAACAGCACAGTCTACACTTCCGGCCGCGCCAATTTTCAACGAGATGCAAAAAATGTGATGAAAAAGATGAAGAAATCGACTTTCCTTCACTGGACTGCTAAGCAGAGGTGAGACATTGATCTACTTAAACAAGTATAAGAAGCAACATATTTTAAATCAGGTTTTCTTAACGTAGTGAGTTTAGTACATTAACTGTTTAGAATGCAAAATTAACGTGTCAAATATTTTCGCCATTTTTTTTTCAGTTCCGACATTTCACTTTAGTTTTTTCTTATCACAAACGTTTTCTGAAACCGTTGACTTTTCCATAAACATTTGTTATCTACTGTATATTTAATTTATGCTACAGTTAGAGTTGATAAGGTTCTGACAAGTTCGAACGTAAGACATTTTTGTAATATTGTTTTTTTTAGAGTGACCCGATTAACGGTAATATCCAGTTACCGGATATTTCTGAGTTTACACAAGGATACATTTTATACTATAGGAATAAAGGCACATAAAACGGTTTCAAGTGGCAACACAATATTTTTGTTGTTGATTACATTGTTGTGTTAAAAAATAAATTTAGGTCACCTGTAATAGATATCCAAGATAACTTGTACATGATGGTTGAGCACATCATAAACTGTGTTTGCTTGTATGGTATTGCCACTCATGTAAAGTATTTTATTTTCTGTAATAGTTTGAAACAGCCAGATGCAAGTGAACAAAAAAGAATCGGAATTGCAGACTGATGTCAATAAGGAAGTCAGTGAAGAGCAACGCATGGATGACAGACAAAAGTTGAAAAGGTACAAAGATAACTATGCAGCATTTTGACCATTTGTACCAGTTATTGTATTAATGCATTTGCTATTTTTTAGCATTTACAGTGTTAATCATTAATTGAATGGCACAGCTGTTTGTACATGAAGTTGTCATTGTTGGGAAAGCATGTTGTTTTGATTTTGTAAATGTTTATTGTTACATCGCACTGACACATTTATGGCCATATTGGTGACGTCCAGGTAATTATTGGTGGAGGAAAACCTCCCTAAATGAAAGTTCTCACCCCTACCAGGACTCGAACCCACGCGGTGAAGGGCTGAGGAGCTTCAAGTCAGCAAGTCTGTTTTGATTGCAATATTATAATATTAAAATTAATTAGTATATTTTAAATTTCAATTTCCTTTGTTCTCTGTATTCACTTACATTAATAAAAAAAAATCTTGCTGTAATAACTTACATTTTGATTTTACTGGCTTTATCTGTGTGTTTATGGTTGGCCTGGTGTCAGGATAATGTGACTGCGTGTGGTATCATGTCAGTTGTTCACGGCATACTATACACAGTGAAGGCAGCACTATATCGGCTTCAAGTGAACACCGTCTCCAGATAACTGAAATACTACTGTTGGTGGCACAATGAACCCAATAAACAATCAAACCACCAACAATATTTAATTTATTTGAAGACAGTGCTCAATCGAAATCAATATAGAGCTGTCTTTACTGATTATAGCATGCCATGAACACCTGGCATGATACACCCAGTCACATTATCCTGACACCTGACTGACCAGTCATAGAATTACCTGTCTATTTGCTTGAGTATTAGCCAGGGAGCAATAACACTACCATTTAACATGACTTTGGTATGTTGCAGCCCAGACTGAACCCGATGCCTCTAGTACCAGGAGCCAGCACTCTACTGATTGCGCTACCAGGTCTGGTGTTTTACTTTTACCCCTTTGTGCATATTAATGCTTATAAAGTAACCAAGATAGTATTTCGTTAAGCTGTACTTGATAGTTCAGCATTTCTCAGCTCAGGCTTTAAACATAGAAAATATGGGGGTGCTTTTGCCTATAGCTCCTGTTATTTGCTGCTGTTTTCAAATTGCTGTTTTAAAGAATAGGCAAGTTTGCATCATGACCAGAGCTGTAAAAGTTTGTGTCAGCATCTAAATTTGTTTTTTGTTTATTTCCGTTTTTTGGTAAAATTTCCAATCTATTTCTTTCAATCTTTGAACACTTATTCTGTATCATAATTTGACAGAAAAATCATAAGGTGCCTGTGTGGTGCAAATAACACAAGACCCTCACATACTAAATAGGTCTAACATTGCTAAATAAAAAAATCAGGTAATCAAAAAATAAATTTAAATAATGCATAATGTTGGATTTTTTTTTCTTTTTCAGATGTAATTGGCGAAAAAATACATTTGCTGTGCAGGTGAGAGGAAGGATGCAAGATCCTCTCAAGCAGAACTGGAGTTGTCATCTGAGAAATCAACAAGAACTGACTATGAACTGTTTTTGAACACAATACCTGTGGTACTATTTCTTGAGTGCATTGTATGTATTTTATTCTTAATGATAAATAGATACTTAAGTTTGATTTAATCAGTTAAAATCCTATTTGCTAGACTCCCGAAAATGGCTTGTCATGCTTTCTCATATTAATAATAAGTGCTTAGCGAGATATGGGTTAAGAATATAAATTAATTGATAAGCATCTTTTATTTGTTTCCTTTAATAAATGACCACTTGTTCTTTGTGTTTTTTGCCATTGTCTTTAATTAAAGTGGAATATATTTAGTATCTTTCTGTTGTGTTATTTTCCCTATAAATTTTTTGTTGTATCAGATTTTTAGGTGAAACCACAAATGTTATCTAGTGATATCTTTCTGTTGTGTTATTTTCCCTGTAAATTTTTTGTTGTATCAGATTTTTAGGTGAAAACCACAAATGTTATCTAGTGATTTTATTTATGTCAATCTATCCACAACCTTATCCACTCAACGAATTTGATCAAGCCAAGAAAAAAACAACCCACAAGCTTGGGATGATCAAGCTATTAAGTGAACAATCCTGCAAGCTTGGGATGATAGCGCAAGCTTGCAAGCGTGCCAAACCGCACGCATGGGATAAGTGAGCAAGCGAGTCAAACCGCTCGCTTGGCATGATTGCGCATGCTTGCAAGCGAGCAATCAAGCTCGTAAAGGTTCCTATCGCAACCTTGCAAGCGTGCAAGCGAGCTTCTGAGCGAGCCAAACCGCTCGCTTGACATGATCGCGCAAGCTTGCAAGCGAGCAATTAAGATCGTAATGGTTCCTATCGCAAACTTGCAAGCTTGCCAAGCGTGCAAGCGAGCTTCTAAGCGAGCCAAACCGCTCGCTTGGCATGATCGCGCAAGCTTGCAAGCGAGCAATCAAGCGAGCAATCAAGATCGTAATGGTTCCTATCGCAAACTTGCAAGCTTACTTTTAAGATTGCGGCTTTCTTATCGCAATCTTACCGCAAGCTTAAATAAGATTGCAACACGCTTGGTTGCAATCTTACCGCAATCTTGTCGCAAACTTGTCGCAAGCTTATTTAAGCTTGCGGTTTTGGTGTGGGTAGTTCTACTGTGCCCCAGAAGGCATTCATTATAAAAATCAATTTACCCTAACTAGGCTCTATTTTAAAGCATGACAGGAGCGATATTTAAACTTTTGATTCATAATTATAGTTTTAAGTCAGGACATCTCTCTTTTTTAACTATCTGTTTCATATATTTGTCCATGAATGATGATGAAGTAGCTGTAGAAGCAGCAGTAGAAGTAAAAGTAGGAGTATTAGAAGGAGTAGCAGGATAATAAATAGTAGTTGTAATAGAAGCAGCAGCTGTAGTAGTAGAAATAGTAGTTGTAGTAGGAGCAGCAGCAGTATTAGAAATAGTAGTAGTAATAGAAGCAGCAGCAGTAGTTGTAGAAATAGTAGTTGTAATAGAAGCAGCAGCAGTAGTTGTAGAAATAGTAGTTGTAATAGAAGCAGCAGCAGTAGTTGTAGAAATAGTAGTTGTAATAGAAGCAGCAGCAGTAGTTGTAGAAATAGTAGTTGTAATAGAAGCAGCAGCAGTAGTTGTAGAAATAGTAGTTGTAATAGAAGCAGCAGCAGTAGTTGTAGAAATAGTAGTTGTAATAGAAGCAGCAGCAGTAATTGTAGAAATAGTAGTTGTAGTAGGAGCTGCAGCAGTATTAGAAATAGTAGTTGTAATAGAAGCAGCAGTAGGTGTAGTAGTAGAAATAGTAGTAGAAGCAGCAGCAGTAGTAGAAATAGCAGTTGTAGCAGAAGCAACAGCAGCAGTAGTAGTAGTAGTAAAAAAAGTAATTGTAGTAGAAGCTGGGGCAGTAGTAGTAGAAATAGTAGTTGTAGTAGGAGCAGCAACAGTAATTGTAGTGGAATTAGTAATTGTAGTAGAAGCCACAAAAGCAGAATAGTAGGAGCAGCAGAAGTAAAAGAAGCAGCAGTAATAGTTATAGTAGTAGCAAGCTGTTGGTAGTGTTGGCAAAGTACTAGTATTTTGAGAAGGAGTAGCTTTTGTAGTTAAGCAGCAGTAATAGCAGCAATAGTAGTAGTTGTAGTAGTAGTAGCAAAAGTAGTAGTTGTAGTAGTTGTAGTAGTAGCAATAGTAGTAGTTGTAGTAGTAGTAGTAGCAATAGTAGTAGTTGTAGTAGTAGTAGTAGCAATAGTAGTTGTAGTTGTAGTAGCAATAGTAGTAGTTGTAGTTGAAGTAGAAATAATCGTAGTAGTAACAGAATTTGCTATGGTAGTATAAGAAACAGCAGTAGCAGTACTTTATTAAAAATGCAAAAAGTATCAGAAATATAAAGAAAATTACTTGTGTTAGAGCTACATAAGCCAATATTTATTAGTCCCACTTGTACCAGATTACTACCATTACTGAAGCTCTTCGCCATAATATGTGAATATTGATTAAATACTCAGTACATGTTCAGTATCTTTATCAACTACCTGTTAAGTCTGAATATCATGGCACGAATATCAGGTGTCTAAAATTTTCACACAACGATTTTCCTGTTCATTTTCATATGGACATTTGACTCTACAATGTTAGTATTAAACCTTCTATACATGCATAAGATTTGCATTTTTGTACCACAAACAAATAAACTATTTTTGTACCACAAAGAAATAAACCATTTTGTACCACAAAGAAATAAACCAATCAGGATTTGTAAGGCACAACCTACTCCCCTAGATAAAATTCCATCCTAGCATGTATATAAATCCTAACATGGACCTTGATTTGGTATTTCAGATTTGTTTTATTGACTAAGAAACTTATTTATTATCACCTTATCAAAACTTACCCACTTCCTTTACAACTACCCAAAGTAACATACAACATGAACATAACATCAATCTAAGTATTTTTTGGTTGAAATGTGTTAATTTTTTCTCTCACAATTTCAGCCTTATCTTTATAACCAATCCCTAATAAACACAGATAAACACAGTGAATTTAGTACACCAGTATTTTTTCACTGAGAATGTCATGTAGCCTTTGTCCAACTTCTACTTCAAGCTCAGAAAAAACCTAACATCATCTAAACACATTAATTTGTATTTTAGTATTCCAAGAGAAAACACAAACAACATTCATGCACATTAATTTGGTATTTTAGTATTCCAAATGACGATAGTGACCAATCAAACCTGCCGAACAACTGTGACACAATCAGCATCCACACACATTAATTTGGTATTTTAGTCCCAAGGAAACACACAAACAACATCCACAAGCCTTAATTTGCTGTTTAAGTATTCCAAGAAAACTCACAAACAAGATTCACTAACCTTTATTATCTATTTTAGAAATTAGCATTAAAAAAAAAAGAACTTTTTTTTCACAAACTTCAATACCACCACAACAGATCCCTATCATTTTACCACA
The DNA here is from genome assembly GCA_007844125.1 of Sinonovacula constricta. Lineage (NCBI taxonomy): Eukaryota > Metazoa > Mollusca > Bivalvia > Cardiida > Solecurtidae > Sinonovacula > Sinonovacula constricta. Next base: position 20,282,087 of record CM017560.1, read on the forward strand.
ACAAATCTTTTTTTTCTTCCCATTTCACTTCTACCTAAGAAAAATAATCCCAAGGCAACACACTCTCTACAAACTTATACTGCTAATTATTCCACTATATATATATCACACAGGCTAACTTCCCCATCATAGCTTCACCATCAACTTGTCAACATACACCAGGAATAAAACAAGGAGCAAAATTATTAACAATCAGTCCACAATTACCATAATAACCCCATTCCAACTCCACTACCAATCTACTACCAATACCAATATACTACCACTACCACTCCACAACCAATCTACTACCAATACCAATATACTACCACTACCACTCCACAACCAATCTAGTACCACTACCAGTCTACTACCATTACCACTCCACTACCAATCTAGTACCACTACCAGTCTACTACCATTACCACTCCACTACCAATCTAGTACCACTACCAGTCTACTACCATTACCACTCCACTACCAATCTAGTACCACTACCAGTCTACTACCATTACCACTCCACAACCAATCTAGTACCACTACCAGTCTGCTACCATTACCACTCCACTACCAATCTAGTACCACTACCAGTCTACTACCATTACCACTCCACTACAAATCTAGTACCACTACCAGTCTACTACCATTACCACTCCACAACCAATCTAGTACCACTACCAGTTGACTTCCATTACCACTCCATTACCAATCAAGTACAACTACCACTCCACTACCAATATTCTACCACTACCTCTCCACTACCAATCTACTACCACTACCAGTCTACTACCATCACCACTCCATTACCAATCCAGTACAACTACCACTCCAATACCAATCTGCTACACCTATGAATCTACTATCATTACCACTCAACAACCACTCCACTACCAATCAAAATACAACTACGACTCCATTACCAATCTACATTCACTTCAATAAAAAATGTCTATACAACACACACTCCCCGCATACCTCAATTTAGTATTTTTCATGACATAATTCCATGCTGGGGGCTCATGGTAAGTGGGTGGAGTCACAGACTTGTAACTCCTCAGTCCTCACCATGTCCAAGTTGAGGCTAAACATTCCATATAGGCAGGTCTTCCAGCTGACCTGTGGGTCTCCCTCCATCAACAATCAAGGAATTAACAATTAATTTATGTCACTAATATGACCATTACCGAGTCCGTGGCATGTAACAAAACAAATAAGGCATTTCATATACCATAGAAAATTTCTACTTTCTCAAAACTTAATTACTATCCCGTCAATACAAACTCTCAAAAATAACATGCAACTTAGTATTTTTCAATAAAAAAAACAACACTATAGCTTCACTTACAACCTCCAACACAAATCCATAGTTGCCATTTATTTGGAATTTTTCATACCATCTTCATAATTTCACTACTACATGTATCTCCAGTAGCAAATCTTTAATCAACGCACACACTCTCCCAACTTTTACTTGGAATTTTTTCATTGGAAACGAGTCATATTATTACCGCATGACAACACCATTACCTCCACAGCGTATTCCACAAACTGTAAGAGAGACAATTACATTCAACAACAAAAAAACTACCACAAATCCAGTGAGAGAGAAAATCTGACCAACTAAAATCCGACCAAGAACTCTGCAGCATTGTCAGGAAGCCTAGCAAATAATCAGAGCAACATCTGCTAGGCTGTGAACTAGCTCTCTATATTTGCAATACCTGCTGCTTTATGGTTAATGTAATCACAGAAAATCTCAACAAGCCATCCTTAAACATACAATAAGATCAATGAAACTGAAAAATTTTCAGAGGAAAGACACTCTTGGAACACAGAAAGGTGGGAGTGAGGAGAATCTCTTTGGACGAGCGTTTATATCCCATATATCCCATATATCTAACCGACCAACGTACATACATAGTTACATACATACACTTGTACTAAATGAAGTTGTTACATTCTGCTGATTCTAATTAAGTACCAAGTATTAAGGGTTTGGAGAAAAAACAAAGGATTTAATTCTAGCTCTCGCAATTAACTGAAGTATCGGGATTAATATTATGACAGAAATTTTGTTCACCTTCATCAACTTATTTTCTACAACATCCAATGGGATCAATGGAACTAATGGATCTAAACAAACCCTCAAAGTTTCACATACAGGGAGAGGTTTATGTATATATATATATATATGTATTGGAACAATGTATTCTATTTATTACTTGAACTAAATCCTCAATCCTGTTATGTCAATGGCCAGTACAATTGTTCTGTGCTCTGAAACAGTGACATGGATGATCTCAAGATTTAAAACATCTTATGTCCAGGTGGAACCACAAATATGAACAAGGGTGAGATCACCTCTCATTCTCACCCCACACCACTTACATTCTCAGTCCTTCTGTCCTTAATTTATGATTTAAACACTTTTCAAAAAATTTATATATAAATGAATGTAAAAAAACAACAACAATAAACAAGTAATATGCTTAAACTATAAAAAAAACAAAAACAGACAATTTAATTTTAAAAATGTTAGGTGCCTGAGCCGGACAGAAGAAAGGGTGCGGGGAGGAGGGAGACACAGTCGGGGTAGGGGACGAAACTTGTCTCTGACAAGCACCCGAGTATTAACGAACGGAGCTTGCGAGCCTAGCCTCAATGACTTAAAGCAAAGAAGCTTATGAGTCTGGCTTCAATACACTTTAGACAGACAAAAGCTCAGCCTTCCCAAAGAGTCTCTGTCATGCCTAGTTTGCATACTTCCTTGTCATGCATGCTTCTCTGTCTCACGTGTGCCCTAAACTTGTGACTTGCTTTCAGTCACACACGTTCCCTTGATGAACAGACAAATCTTGGCGTGTAAATACCTAGTTATTGACTCCCTTGCGCTGCTTGTCAGTTTCACAAGTGACTTTTTACTGACTCCCAATAGTCTTCTTATCAATCTCACATGTGCCTCGTCAGGTACGTGCCCATTCACTGAAATACTATACCCAGCAGAGAAGTGCCTCAACTGACTTGCACGAGCCAGTCATGTCCCTTCTTCTCCAACTACGACTGAAGACTACCAGATTAAAAGCGGTCTCCCTGCTCACAAGTCTACTCGGACGTGCCCTTTGGAAGTATCAACACATACCTCCCAAGTAATCTAATGAAACCCCTTAGGAAGTTGAACCACTTACAACCCGAGCACGAACAAAGCTCCCTGGAAGCCTGTCGGGCTTGCAGCTGCAGCCTCAGAGCACCTAGATGTAACACAATGACGAGGTGGCATGAAGACCACTGTATTGTGCTTAGCTGATAGCGTGCACTGAGTCTCTTCTAAATACGTAAATAACAAGTGAACGTCAGTTGCCTGGGTATACACGGACTGCCTTTTGCAAAGCCAAGTAATGTTAAGAAGGCAAAGAGAGACATCAAGACTCTATTTTAGAATCTCTCAGACATTGTGTCTTGTAAAGTTGGGATTTTGTATCCCAGAATCATCTTACATTCCCACCGGATTCAACTAATTATGCTCAGATAGTAACATCTGAACAATGTGTATATTAACTTATCAGCTACTTCAGCACTAGCAAACAATGTAAATTACTTCTAAACAAACTAGAAACGAAAATACATATTATGACACTTTGTAAGATGCAACAATAACCAAATCTGTAGGAACTGAATATTTAAAGCATTGGAAGTATCTACTTTTTATCCTCAAGGGAAGTAATTCTATTTTTTTTAGTACTGACATTAAATTTTGGCTACAAAAACACGTTTGTATGATTTGTTTGTCTTTGATTTGTTTCTACCAGTTCTGTATCAAATGTGGGTTTAATAAATTAGTGCATTCTGTTTGCTGACTTTGCTATTTTTTTTATTTTTATCATGTAAAATCTAGCTTTCATAATTCATCACAGCAAATGATGAGCTTAAAGTCAATCAAATCAAAAAATACACAACTTGGCTTTAAAGCTTCTACATCAATGGATCTTGATCACTTGGGAAGTTTTAAGAGCATAATGCATCATTAAAGACTTTACACCGTCTGCATCATTTAAATGCTTTATGTAAGAACATCAAACATTACAATCACCCAGATCATAAATCGTGAGTTATTTATTTTTTTCCCTAGTGTGGGAGGAATGGAGTATTTTTGATACACAAAACTTAACAGAAACACCCTTTGTAATGAAAGTAAACATAATTTATCATTAAATTTAAAGAGATAGTGAATTATTATGAACATTAAATTATTAACAATAGTGACTTGGTCACTTTAGCTCAAAAATGCATTTTAAATAATTGTTTTAAAAAAACTGCAAAACTTTTTTTATCACACCACAAAGAATGGCTCTGAATGAAAATTGGAATGTGGCCTTATGTGGCTTCACACAGTGATTACAATGGGAGGTTAATAGGTTGGGGGAAGGTAGTGGTAGGTGGGGTGGGTCTAGCCTCCCACAGGCTGCAGAGGCATTTGAAAAGAGGAGGGGATTAGGACATTACTGACCAATCACAGTTCAGAAAGTCCCTACGCATCAAGTGTGACAAACTGTTTTACGACCTCTTCCCCTACGACATTTTTGTATATAATAATATAATCAGGTGTCCAGCTTTGGATTAGGATTAGGACTAGCCGGCATTTTTTTTTGCCGAAACTGTGCGGTGACATTTCTATCATTATAGCACAGGGGCACTTATGAGGTGCCCAGGGACTGAACCCGGCCGGTCCATTATGCGGACACCGTCGAATCAGGTGTAATGCTGTCACCTTAGCCCCGAGAGCTAGGAGAGAAGCCAATTTTGAAGTCTTTGGTTTGACCTGGCTGGAGTTTAAACCCACGACCTCACGATCCGCAAGCCGACGCTCTACCACCTGAGCTATTGCGGCCGGTTGTCCAGCTTTGAACTCACAGCATGGTGTTACTTTTTTTTTATCATGAATCACAACAAAAAAAAGTTACACTGATTGGCCCAAAATTTAATACCTTTGAATTTAATTATATCCGAAGTGCAGCTTCTGTCATTATGTGCCATGTACATGTGCAAAATTGTGACCAGGTAACTTTAAGTGAACTTATTTCAACACTGACAAAAATATATAGCTTTTTAAAGCATGTACATTGAAAAAAATATGGTTTAACCAGTACGACTGGTTTACTACGTTTCCTGCAGGTATTGCTTCATTTGAACTATAAAATGTTGTATAAGCAAATAGTCGAAACTTTGTCTGCAATAAGTGCCAATGTGACAAATTATGTCTATGTCTGAGTGTAAATCATGACCTTTCTAAGGGGAACAATGCAGACATCATGAAAATTTATTCTCCTAAGGTTATTAAGGAAGGGTGTTAAACATGTTTCAGTAATTTACAACTCTTAGAAAACTTGCAGACAATTTTCAGTTGATGTCTACAGATCCATTATCTGCCAGTACTAATTATTTCAATGTACAGTTAATATGTAGTGTACAAACATACTTACAAGCTAATAACAACATCATAAGGATGATGCTTATTCGTATCAGACAAATTAACAAAACCACAACTATTAACCTGAAGAAATTTAATACAATTTTACACTGCATGAATTAAAAAACAGCAACTTTAGCCCATAATAAATTGAGGAAAGAAAAAAAGACAGCAATAACAAAAGACCATTTGAAATCATAAACTTTCACAATACACTTTGTATATCGCATATCAGCTGTCACAGACTAATCAGTCTGCATTCTTAACGTAAAAAAATTCAAGAGAGAAAAATGGCTCATATGGCTTCTGACCAAGACTTTTGCAGTGTACTCTGTCTCTTTGTACCTACTACTACCTTAAGATGTCTGGCTGTGCAAGACCAGGCATCATCAGGCATCTGGACTGTTGTACCTGAACCAAAGCAGTCTTATGACACAATTACTGTGCCAATGGTTGTATCATTAAAGGTGGTATTCCTCAGTTTGGACCAAAATTTTTTCCTCAAATAACCAAACAAGTCATTGTTACTTGATAAGATCTTGGAAACATAAATCCCAATTCCTCATTGCAGATATTTCCTATCTAAGCCACACTGCAGAGATAGGTATTTTTAACTAGGAAAACCATGCAATAATTCACTTTTTGAGATTATGTTACATCGTCGTCCGGTTTATCCGCTATAACGTCGGTATCTATTTTTAGCAGAGATCACTATTGTGCAGATTTATATGTTTGAAATGATTTTGCAGTGTTTTTATCATTATTTGTACAGCCTAACAATGAAGGTCATGTTCAAAACCGTATTTACTTATACTTAAATATGAGTTTATGCAGAAATAATGCCCTTATTCCCAGAAGCACTGGTATGGTATTATTGCATGAATTTGATAAAGACACACTGTTGGATACCAGATTTAAAGTGATGCAGAAAGACAGAAAAGTCATAAAGAGAGGCTATAAATAGGGACCTCCTGAGGTCTTGCCTTAACCCTTTCATAGCCAGGCACAAAATGTAATTTTAACCACGTATCTGCATAACGAAATATCATTGGTCAAATATATATAAAATGTGCGACGTCAATCTATTTCTGGATTATTTAACAGATTGGAGGAATTCCTGAAATGGATTTACCAATTTTGATAGCAGTACACTTAACGTTTTGTGCAGATGGGTCAACATGTCTTGATGGCAGTAAAAGGGTTAAATTCTAAGACGGTTTGGACCAAAAGGCATAGAAACGATATCTGACTCCTAAATGATGTAAAACGATGGGAGATTGAAAAAGTCTAAATCATACACTTTCATTAAGTCGATACAGACCCCAGTCATATGGTAAAGTGGTTTATGGCATGCATTCATCTGTTTAATTACAGAACTGTAATGCAGTTTCTATGTACAGACATCCAAATATATAACTCATCTATATAAAAGCTCTTATTGCAACAATTATCTTTTATATTTAACAAATTTTATATATATTAACAAATGTAATATGTATATATATATATATATATATATATATATATATATATATATATATATATATATATATATATATATATATATATATAAATAAAACATACATGAGAAAATTTCACCTCACTTCAAGAGATAAATAGTTATTTCATGACTATGTAGCTATTTCAGAAGTTACTTTAGTATGTATGGTAAAGAACCAAAACATCAGGTGCAAAAGGAAGCAGTTTATGGCTGAAAAGTAGTGAAGACTCTTCAAAACTCATTACATCCCTCCCTCTCTTTTCCCTGCCACCCACACATGTACATACAAATCCATACAAACAAAATTCAATTCCCAGTCAAGTGGCACACTATTATGTAAAGGTCTTCCAGGTGTAACTCAGCACAAATATTTGTGACGGATCTTCTGCCTTTAAAATTTTATAACATTTCATAATAGCTGTTAGTTGCTCAAATAAACACAACTGTGTTGTTTTATATATATATATATATAAAAATATACACTGCATCAACACAATTGTAATCATTAACATGAAGTCTAGTTATTGTTGGTAGAGGAAGACCCCATACATCTGGGCAGAACCAGCATTGAGCTGGATAGCCTCCCCTCATGGAAGTTTTCATTCCTGGGGACTCAAAATCACTTGGTGAGGGACAGAGATAGTAACGGGTCAGCGACTCTACCTAGCATAGTCTTGGAATGAAAACGAACATTAAAAGTTTAACACACTCTCCTCTTATACATTAAAAACAAGATTGATTATTGATTTCCAACTAAATCAGAAGCAGTAATCACTTAAGTTATTGTTTGTTTAGAAAACCAGCCAATATATATTAATGTCTCCCAGTTTCGCTGCAACTCTATTACAAAACTTTTGTATTGTTTTGATGTATATATTTCATTTAACATTTATTGCTAGCAACTCAGCAGTCAATAGTCTTATCAGATAACTTTCTGGGGAAAAATAATCTATTTCAACAAGTAGTGTCTCCCTGTATGTCTACAATTACCTAGACACCATAGATCTCTCGTCTTAAATCTCTAGGTCACATGACCTACACGACTCATTAACCTAGAAACTCCACGCCTCCAATCTATCTGTCTATAATTTCAATCAAGTCAACAGCACTTAACAAGAAAAAAGGCATGAAACTGTCTACTAATTATTCCAATTAATTAAATTGCTGCTAATAAGAATAAATACACCCAAAATTGTCTACAGATAAGTTCCGTTCAGTCAACCGAACTGAAATAGACTTGAAACAGTCTGCAGATATCAGTCAATAAACTGAAAAAAAAGACTTTCAAATGTGTACAGATAATTTCCAGATAATATCAGTCATAAAATTGGAAAAAAACAAGACTTTCAACTGGATACAGTTATATTTAATTAATTTACCTGCCATTAGAAAGAATAAATAGACTACAAACTGTCTACAGGTAATTGAATTCAGTTAAACTGACTTAACAAGGGTTTTTTAAACATGCACTGATGATTATCAAAGGCAAAGGGTAAAATATTTTACCTTTTATCTATCATTTAAACAATATATATTTTAAGATTGTTTTTTGGTAATGTAACCAAATTTATATAACAATGAAAAACTGTAGTGTTTTGTAAGTGCAGTAAGTACTGCCTTCACTGTAATAAAATGTTATATTTTGTGCTATACATGTGACTTTTAATAAATCAGGGGCATCCACGGTCAAGTGGTTAGTTGCTGTCTTGTCACTCCTTAGCCACTCTCCGTATGGGTTCAAGTTACAAATGGGTCGAAACTTTCATGTGAGGTGTTCTAGACCTGCAGTGCGCCGGTTGTTCTACCCGGACATATGTCTTGGGTCTTCCTCCAACAATCAACTGAATGTCCCCAAAATGGTCATAAACGTTGTGGGGTGATGTAAAGAAAATAAAAATAAAAAATAATGGCATATCAGGATCTGACGACAAGTCAATAAAACCTTCCCAACCAATCAGATTGTCGCCTACAAAATCGCAGAAGTAAATGATGATCTGAAGCATTTCAAACATAACAATTTAATGGCTGCGCCCATTTACAAAGAAATGTAAACATGGACACTCCGTGCAAGACTTATGTCAGTGAAGACAGGTGCGTTGTATGCGGTATCCCATTTGTTTCAACATCGGTAACATCTTCAGGTCGAAAGTTAACTAACTAGCAGTTGCAGAACAAACTAAAACTGAGTGCAAAAATCTACTGTGACATAAATAGCGTTCATTTTGCGACTCTTACCGAAAGTGTTATGCGAAATGCTCTCTGATTGGCTGGTATAAAAACAGTAATCTTGGAAAACCATTATTGTTAGTTCGTAAGACAGTATTTGCAGGCCGTCATCAGATCTTAGATTTTGTAAGATCTGACTTTGGTGAGATTGATAAGATGATAAGGAGAAGTTTACTAACTTACCCGTAGCTTGGCCTCTCCTTGACCTTGTACTCATTGTGACAATCTGAAAATATACACAACAAAATCAAGTTTACAGTTAAGGCAGAATAAAAGAATAATGACTTTAATAAAAGGAAAAAGGAAAAGAAAAAACATATGTACAAATGTGGGTCTGCGTCTGCATAATTGATTTCAAAGTCTCCATCAATCTTTCCAGTTATTACTGTAAATAGATGATGGCACACATCTTACAAAGGGTATTATTTCCAAACAAATATAGCAGATGTGAAAGCGCACATTTTTTACAAGTTGATTAAGGTAAACTGAAACCCTCTTCCTCATTCCTTCACTCACGATCAGATGTCTTCAATTCATCATGACAAGAGACAATATAATCTAAGTACAAAAAATAAGGGGAAATATGATAAAAGAGAAACTTTTCCTTGAAAAATGATTGTAATCTCACTCAATTCACAAGTGTGAGAGTACGGGCACCACTTGCAAATACATCTTGTTACAATTTTATTTATGCAGAACAATTTCTTAGTTTAAATATTGTTCAAAATCAAATTTTTAATCACAAGATTGTTCATATTCATTACAATGGAGTATCTATAATACAGTAAAGTATTACTGAGCTGTCAAAAATTGAGCTTAAGTAAAATCTTAAATGAAAAAAGTTCCTGCAAGTTCGACAAAGCTAAACTGACAATAAACCCATCTAGTCGCAGATTTAGACATAATATTGCATGTTAAATTTGAAAATAAACAAAATCTCTCAACTGGTTTTTCCTCCTTCTACAGCTCAGCTTCTTAAAGGTAGGTTCTCTGCATTGTTTAAAACCTACAGAAATGAGTGCAAATGAAATTGTGCATGTTAATATAGCAAAACTGCATTTATCACTTTCATAATTCCAGATATTTATTCGACATCTTGTACTAGGAAGTCTGCCCTTTGTACTAGGAAGAATCAATATTACCCACAATCAATTTACTAACAATTAATCTATTAACTAAGAATGAACAATAAATTAAGTATCCAATAATCCACAATAAATTAACAAATTCACTTATATTTGTAAAGTTTCATCTCCTTATTCATAATTCTACCCATCCCACCCACACTGGTACTACTTTCTTTCATAGGGATGAATGCAATTAGGTCTGGTGAAAAAAAAAGTGAGTGAGCCCATATTACAGGACATCTTCATGGTCAGGCTGACGAACTAAATGTCTTGGACAAAGTTAATCTGACACTATACCCTGTACGACATTACACCACCATCCCCAGATAGCTGTTTCCATTCAGGCGGAAATTGGACAGGAGGCTCAAGACAGCACTGTGAATTAATAGACTCGTTTTTCACCATTGTTCCCTCAAGCCCTACTCCTTCAGTTCTAGGAATTGCGAATTAACGAAATAACCAACAATTGATTTTTTAACAAGAGGTTTTGGGTTCTGAAAGTCTCTGTCTTTATTTTGACATTGCCTTAAATGGGAATATTTAGCAAGTGTTAAGCCTACATAATCTAAGGTCAAGTAGTTAGGGGTCGGAATCAAAGAACCGAAGGTACTGGGTGTGTGCCTTAAACTTGATACCAGACAAAAGTCCTAGTGCAAGATTTTTACTTAGCATAGTCCTATATTTTTACCACCTGAGTACTGGCTCTACCAAAGAGTTTAAGTGAGTATAACTTACATAAGTTTATAGAACACATGTTTAAATAAGCTTAACATTAAACTAATTTAAATATTTCTTGTCATATAATGTTAAAACTACTAACTGCTTGCACAGTTTTGTCTGAGCATGACTGGGATCCACGTTTCTTTTATTTCTGTAAATATAAAGTATATTTTGTTGCATCCTGCAGAGCATTTGTAGAATCTAGCTTTGTAAGACTATAATGTAACATTTGTAAACATTTGCTATTGTGTATAGTGACTGTAAAAATTGAAAAGAAAACAAGAACTATTGAAGATGCTGAAATAACCCAAATAATTCAGCTTTATGATATATATATATATCAAAGGGTCATAACTCAATTAAAATCATGTAATGGTGTAAAGTTTCATCAAAATCTGTCCAACAAAAGGCAAGGTATAGAGCAGACAAATACTATCTACAGACCTACCAACAGAGGGATATGACTTCAATGGTGTCCATATACCTATTATATTAATTTTATTAATCATGCATGGAAATTCTACCACTGTCATGTTATTCTTTTTTTCTTTTTTTGTCACTTGAGAAAGTAGACAGTTTTAAAGTGAAAAAGCGTGTAAGTGGAAAAAGCTGTAGCTTCATTATCCCAATATATAACCAATCTGTTACTTAACTGGCTCCAACATCAATGTCTACAGAACTTCTCATAACATTCTTTAAAACCAAAATCTCCCAGAGTTCTTTTTTTTACAAACCCTGTCAATGACACTATTTAATCATTTAGAAGTTTAAAATAAATGTGAGAAAAAAAAGAGAAAAAGCTGACAGAAATGACAAAGTACCTGTCCACTCAGTGGTTGTTTTTTCTGATTTTTTAGGTTTGAAAAATCAATGATTCTGAACAAAAGTACAAATAAAGAAATAAAGTATGCTTGAACACCAGTTCCAGGACAAGTGTGAAAATCCTATTTGTCATAGAAACAGACACTTAACCTACAAAAACACTTATTCTGCTACTTTTACTGATAACATATACTATATTTCAGACATTGTCTAAACAATTAATTATGGATTCCAAAGCCTTATTGCTGGAGACTCAGCAGCCAAAAGTGCAGATCCTGATTAGACATCTCCCAATACAGAATGGGAAAATCATGTGACAACTTACTTGTGATCACATTATATCATCATACAGGTAGTTTGCTCTGACGTCAATATCTATTTTAAAGAGCGATCACCATTATGCTTATTTATGGATTTTAAAAGAATATACATATAGTGATTTCTTTTATGCAATTTTACTTGCTAACATTGTAGCTAGTGTTCAAAATCTTCTTTAGACTAAAGTATGTTCAAAATCTTCTTTAGACTAAAGTATGTTCAAAATCTTCTTTAGACTAAAGTATGTTCAAAATCTTCTTTAGACTAAAGTATGAGTTTACATCTAAATCCCAATAACAGTTGCAAAATTTTGTTAAATTCATTTAAAAAAAACAGTCGAGTACCACCTTTAAGGAGAGTCATACTTCCAGGCTCTAACCGTAAGATTGTCTTTAATCTTTTAAAACAGGACATCTTAGGCTTCTTCTTTTTACTGAGTAAAAAACACTATCAATCATTTATATAAAAATTGAGTTCAAAAACAGACACAAATGACAAACTGTCTGTCAGTTCACAGTGTTTTTTCTTCTGGCAAATTTTTAGGGTTCTTAAAATCAATAGGCAAGGTTATCAATTTTAACACTATTATAAATAAAGAAATGAGCCCTAGTTTTAAGACGTGCAAGCAGACTAAATTTGATTCTTACAGCAATATTTGCTTGAAGGTGGTATCAAATTGTTTGGACAAAAAAAAAGTCTTTCCTCACACAACCAGGTAAACATTGTTACCAGAACAGATCTCGTGATATGCTGTTTATTGATGTCCTACATTTATGTCAAAATAAAGTCTAACACCCCATATTATTATTACAAACATGTCTTTTCTTTCTGAGTCACAATGCATAGCTATTTTTAAAACTAAACAACCAGGTGACCACCAAGTTTTGATTTCATGTTATATCATCATCTGGGTATACCACTTCGACGTCGATGTCCATTTTCAGCACAAACCCCAAAAGAAACCTCCAAGATTTGGAGTGTTTTTTTTTTTTTAGCTATTGTACTATCTTACAATTGAGTTAGTGATCATGATCATCTTTACTTAGAGTAATGTATGAGTTTCTGCAGTAATTATGCACAGATACTACAATTAATGTGGGTCAGATATTGTCATATGTATTTGATAAAGACAAACTGTTGGATACTGCCTTTAACCTGCACTGTAGGTACACTGAAATAACTTGTCTTATTAGCTGAAACAATTCCAAAAGATACTGGTGCTATAGTTCAAGAGAGAAAGCAAATCAATCATTTTCTAAAAAACTGATGACAAAAATTCTCTGTCAATGAGAGAAGTTATCAATTTCAACACTATTACAAATGAAGGAAAAAAAGCCTGGTTTAAAACCTGTTACAGAATCATTTCAGAAACAACACGGCTCAGTACCAGGCTAAAAAAATGACTGAATTTCTTTCATTCTCACAACACAACGAGCCATGTTCTTGATTAGAACGATGAGAGAAATAAACAACAAAACGGGGATGAAGAGTTGGTTTTTGTACATGAGGCCTTGAGAAAGTCAGGTTTTGTGCCTTACTTTTGTTAGGTATTTGTCAAAACTCTTAGCCTTCTATCACAAATGGACAGACCTTGAGAAATAATGATGATTCTGACATGCCAATTTCTTCTAGGAGCTGGGTGGTCAGGATCCGCACTACTTGCTGCTGAGTCTCTAGCACCATGGTTCGTAACCTTTGCATGCAGTAGTTAGAAAATATCTAAGATTTTGATTTCCTAATAAGTTATTATTGCATGACAAGTTTCTATAATTGTACAAGAGCAATAAGCCACTTGGCTTTAACACAGCTTGTAAAAGGAGAATTTAAGTGGTAAAAAATGGGTGCCAGGATAACCTGAAGGATAGGGGATGTTATCATGTTAAGTTCTTATAATATGCTTTCATAGTGACAGGCTTGTTTTATCTTTAATCTCTAGGTATATGACAGAGTGTCATATTGTGTAAAGTACACATGAAATGATTTCACAGAGAAGGCAGCACTATAGCTGCTTCTTGTTCTATCTTTAATCTCTGGGTATATGACAGAGTGTCATATTATGTCAAGTACTCACAAAATGATTTCACAGTGAAGGCAGCACCACAACTGCTTCTTGTTCTATCTTTAATCTATGGGTATATGACAGTGTCATATTATGTCAAGTACTCACGATATGATTTCACAGTGAAGGCAGCACCATAGCTGCTTTTTGTTCTATCTTTAATCTATGGGTATATGACAGTGTGTCATATTATGTCAAGTACTCACGATATGATTTCACTGTAAGGGCAGCACCATAGCTGCTTTTTGTTCTATCTTTAATCTATGGGTATATGACAGAGTGTCATATTGTGTCAGGTACTCACGATATGATTTCACAGTGAAGGCAGCACCATAGCTGCTTTTTGTTCTATCTTTAATCTATGGGTATATGACAGTGTCATATTATGTCAAGTACTCACGATATGATTTCACTGTAAGGGCAGCACCATAGCTGCTTTTTGTTCTATCTTTAATCTATGGGTATATGACAGTGTGTCATATTGTGTCAGGTACTCACGATATGATTTCATAGTGAAGGCAGCACCACAACTGTTTCTTGTTCTATCTTTAATCTCTGGGTATATGACAGAGTGTCATATTATGTCAAGTACTCACAATATGATTTCATAGTAAAGGCAGCACCACAACTGCTTCTTGTTCTATCTTTAATCTCTGGGTATATGACAGAGTGTCATATTGTGTAAAGTACTCACGATATGATTTCACTGTAAGGGCAGCACCATAGCTGCTTTTTGTTCTATCTTTAATCTCTGGGTATATGACAGAGTGTCATATTGTGTAAAGTACTCACGATATGATTTCACTGTAAGGGCAGCACCATAGCTGCTTTTTGTTCTATCTTTAATCTCTGGGTATATGACAGTGTCATATTGTGTCAGGTACTCACAATATGATTTCACAGTGAAGGCAGCACCATAGCTACTACTTGTTCTATCTTTAATCTCTGGGTATATGACAGAGTGTCATATTATGTCAAGTACTCACAATATGATTTCATAGTAAAGGCAGCACCACAACTGCTTCTTGTTCTATCTTTAATCTCTGGGTATATGACAGAGTGTCATATTATGTAAAGTACTCACTACATGATTTCACAGTGAAGGCAGCACCACAACTGCTTCTTGTTCTATCTTTAATCTCTGGGTATATGACAGAGTGTCATATTGTGTCAGGTACTCACAATATGATTTCACAGTGAAGGCAGTACTATAGCTGCTTCTTGTTCTATCTTTAATCTCTGGGTATATGACAGAGTGTCATATTGTGTCAGGTACTCACGATATGATTTCACAGTGAAGGCAGTACTATAGCTGCTTCTTGTTCTATCTTTAATCTCTGGGTATATGACAGAGTGTCATATTATGTAAAGTACTCACTACATGATTTCACAGTGAAGGCAGCACCACAACTGCTTTTTGTTCTATCTTTAATCTCTGGGTATATGACAGAGTGTCATAGTATGTAAAGTACTCACTACATGATTTCACAGTGAAGACAGCACCACAACTGCTTCTTGGTCTATCTTTAATCTCTGGGTATATGACAGAGTGTCATATTGTGTCAGGTACTCACAATATGATTTCACAGTGAAGGCAGTACTATAGCTGCTTCTTGTTCTATCTTTAATCTCTGGGTATATGACAGAGTGTCATATTGTGTCAGGTACTCACGATATGATTTCACAGTGAAGGCAGTACTATAGCTGCTTCTTGTTCTATCTTTAATCTCTGGGTATATGACAGAGTGTCATATTATGTAAAGTACTCACTACATGATTTCACAGTGAAGGCAGCACCACAAATGCTTCTTGTTCTGTCTTTAATCTCTGGGTATATGACAGAGTGTCATATTATGTAAAGTACTCACGATATGATTTCACATTGAAGGCAGCACCATAGCTGCTTCTTGTTCTATCTTTAATCTCTGGGTATATGACAGAGTGTCATATTATGTAAAGTACTCACGATATGATTTCACAGTGAAGGCAGCACCACAAATGCTTCTTGTTCTATCTTTAATCTCTGGGTATATGACAGAGTGTCATATTGTGTCAGGTACTCACGATATGATTTCACAGTGAAGGCAGCACCATAGCTGCTTCTTGTTCTATCTTTAATCTATGGGTATATGACAGAGTGTCATATTGTGTAAAGTACTCACTATATGATTTCACAGTGAAGGCAGCACCATAGCTGCTTCTTGTTCTATCTTTAATCTATGGGTATATGACAGAGTGTCATATTGTGTCAGGTACTCACTATATGATTTCACAGTGAAGGCAGCACCATAGCTGCTTCCTGGTCTATCTTTAATCTCTGGATATATGACAGAGTGTCATATTGTGTCAGGTACTCACTATATGATTTCACAGTGAAGGCAGCACTATAGCTGCTTCTTGTTCTATCTTTAATTTATGGGTATATGACAGTGTCATATTGTGTCAGGTACTCGCTATATGATTTCACAGTAAAGGCAGCACCACAGCTGCTTCTTGTTTTATCTTTAATCTATGGGTTATGACCAGACGTTATATTGTGTCAAGTACTCACAATATTTCACTGTAAGGGCAGCACCATAGCTGCTCCATGTAAATACCAGCTTCCTGTTTAGAGGACCTTTAGCAAGAAAGAAACAGAACAAGGAATATTTCCTTGTTCACATGATCCTATTCAGCATAAATTTCTCAGGCTAGAGCAAATGTAGGAAGCCAATCAACCAGTTCTCGCTAAGAGCTGTATGATCCAGACCTCTACTATTGCTGCCTAGTCCTTAGCACTTTGGCTATAGACTTAGCTTGAAGTTGTTATCAAATAAGTTAAAATAACAAATGGGTTATTAACAAATGTAGCAGGATATGGGATATTCTGCACTGCTACTGCATTATTACATACATGCCCTGTAGCTTCAATTTGTCGTCCCCTCTAGACATCAATTATCCAGAAAACAACTTGAATTTAATCTCAGCAAATATGCAAAGATTTTCATCAAATGTGCATAAAGAAGATTTGATAACATTATCATTATTTGCAACAGGAAATGCAGCAAATGTGAACATCCATTTTTACTTAAGATAAATGTGACAACAAAGGAACAAGATTTTGAACTTTTTAAGAGTCGTGCAAACATTGGACTGGGGCATGTTATTAGTAACAGAATAGTGCTTTCTCATCGATGATGTGCATCTTACACTAGATGTGTTGTCTTTACATTTCTTTTAAAATTAGGGACAAAAAAAAATAGTTTTATGTCTTCACTTTACATTTCTTTTACAGTTAAGGACAAAAAAAAGTTTTATTAACTTATTATCAGGGTATATTACTGTAACTTATGTCTGATTAATTAAATGAATTTTAAGTATAACATTCAGCTTAGGTCATCCGGCTTCCAGCTTGTGGGTTTGAATCCCAGTTGCAAATAGATTATTAGAATGCAGAGGTCTTCCAGCTGACCAGTGTGCCACTGGTTTGACCCAAACGTTTGTCGGAGGTCTTCATTTAGTATAAAAAGCTGGGTTCAAGTTTATAAGCTTTGTAATTGAGTCCGAGATCTTTTTTCAAGCACCTGCTTGGTCAGGTTTGGATTCAAATTTTAAATCTGACCAATCAGAGGTTTCAGGTTTGACTCTTAGATTCAATGTCAATTTAATAATCTAAGGCCATTGACAATGCTAATATGACAATAACTGCATTGGAGTGAATATCCTAAACCCTAACTAAACCAAACATCCTCATATATCGGTGGATGACTCCATGCCAATACCACCAACATGCTGCACTGGACGGTCAGAAAGCTTATTTGCTAAGTCTCAGAGTGGGTTTCAATTCTCAGCTACTGTAAAGTCTGCTAGGCCACAGTAAGTGGCAATAAAAGTATTGTAATAATTCAGAAAGCTATAATACTAACAAACCAAAGTGGATTGCAGAATTAAAAAGACTTAAAACTGTGTATCATAAATGCCTATGGCCAGTTTTAATAATTTTTATGCATAAATAGCTAGTATTAAACTTATTTATCTGCAAGCACTGCAAGAACTTTGACATTGCAAACATTTAAACATTACACATCCTTTTCAATTTTCTTTTAGAATAGATTTTTGTGAAGATTTAATCTGGTAATTTTTATTTAATAATGTAAGGTTATTATATAACAGGCAAGAATTTTACCTATTAAAAAACCACTTGGTCGCAGTTTGTCAAATTTGCATTTTTTTCTAAATTTCAAACAAGGCTTTCCTGATCCACAAAGAATAATGGAATAAAATATTACCTCTAATCACTAAATTATAAGTGAACATGCTATACACAATCAGAAGAATGCGTTGTCAGTATGTTAGAGGAATCACAAGAAATATGAACTGTTAATGGTGGTATCCAACAGTTTGTCTATACCAAATATACGTGATGGTATCTGACCTCTGTTTGGAGTATTTGTGCATAATTTCTGCAGAAACATTCATACTTTTGTCTAAGCTTTGACGATTTTCAACAGTATCTCAATTCTAGGGCAGTAAAACTCGTAAATCAACACAAAATGTTCATTCTTTTCTAATCTATAAATAAGAACGATAAGGATTTCTGCTAAAAATAGACGTTGACGTCACAGCAGATGACGTGGATGAACTGAAACCTAAGTGGTCACATGGTTTTCTTAGTTTAAAAATAGCTGACAGTGCAGCGTAGCTCAGACAGGAAATACATGATTGTAATGACGATTGTGTTATTATGGTTCACTTTTCAGACAGGTGTAGTACATCAATAAACAGCATTTTGCAAGCAGGTAACAATAGTTTATTAAGATGAATAATGAAAATATTTTTGGCCCAAACTGTCGGATACAACCTTTAAGGGTTATTTTAAGTCAACAACAAAGTTTACATCCAAAGAGCCAATATTTTGTTTGTTGGGATCATCATCCTATATAGCAGTATTACAGTTTTTAGGAGATGGTGTCCTCTTAAAGCAGATGTAATGCTGCTTTCACAGTGAGTAACATGCGATGAACACCTGGCACCTGATACTATACCAAGTCACATTATCCTGACACTGGGCCAACCAGTCGTTGAAATACCTAGATATCTGCTTCAGCGTCCACAAAAAAGCTATGCCATCACCATTTTCAATGACTTTGGCGTGTTCCTGCCTGGGATAAAAACTCCCATACCTGGAGCCGACATTCTACAGATTGTGTTCCCATGTGCTGTCCATGTGGCAATATATGCCATGTGTATTCAGTCATTAACGTTAACGCTAACGGTTTTGACAATTTAAATACGTAAGTGATGAGGATCATGTACCTATGGAAAACTGCAGCCACGTCACTTTAAGAAGACTTCGACCAAATATTGAAAATCATTAAAACTGTTGGAGAAGTATTTTGCAACAGCACTTATTACAGAGGCACAAGCCAGGTACTGCTAGTAGTAGTTCTAGTAGAGTGTCCTATGTATTCTTCTACCTAATACCACAACCACTGGCAAGCAGTAAAATACAAAAAATGTGCACCTCATCAACTATGCTGATCACTTCAGCTCTATATTGTCTCCTTCTATCAAAGAGAGGATGTAAGCATAGAGACTTAGCAGCAAAAAATGTAGATCCTAATCACACAGATCCCACCTGGAGTGGGCAGATCTGAATCTATACTACATGCATAAGCAAAATCAATTCCAGACATCAGGAAAGTTCAAATAAAGTTGTCAGTCAGTCGGAATGAGTGGCTGGGAGAAAGTATCAGTCTGATTAAGATTTTGTCAGCCTAACAAATTCCATATAAAAATGTTATACTGAAAACCAAGAATAAAAACAGTTGAAACACCTATACAATATCAAAGCAACAACTTAAGTTTGAATGTATCTTTTTATGATACTTGTAAACTTTATTTTATAGCTTAAGTAACCTATCGTTACTGAGAAGTCTAAGTGAGTTTGGTGTTGTTTTTTCAATTTCCTGAATTACCCATAAAACAATCTTGATGTACAATATGGAACATATTAACTACAAAAAATATATTTAAAAAACTAATGAAAATATAAATATGAGTGTATAAAATGTGCAAGGTTATGTTTTGTTCTAAATGCTGAAAATTTCATGAAAATGATTCATTTAATCAAAATTTTATTTTTAATCAGCTATGGTACCAGTCTGTGTAAGTCAGTCTAGTAGTTGTATATCAAACAGGACTAGATTATGTCACACACTTTACTTCCTTATGTCAATGTTAATTTAATTGCAGTATAATTTACATCCATTAACAATGTACACTTGTTCAATAAATGTATTAGATAAAACACCAATCTATAACATTTGTTTAGTATATCATGCATTCATAAAGCCAACTAAAGGTAACTGAATTGAATTTTGTTCTGTTTATGCGATCTCAAAATTCACACTTTTCAAAAAGCTTCCAATCAAAGTGTTTGCTCAGGGGGGGTGGGGGGATTTCAAAAGTTATGCAGATTTTGACTTGTTTTACTTGCATATTATAGTGTTATCAGAGACCAACATAGATGTTTTCTACTAGCACAGATTAAATCTATGTTCAGGGTGCTAATTACAATTATATGCATTGGAAACAAAAGCAATCAACTTTCTCTAAGAGAAAACGCTAAATTTCAAAACGTCTTTCGAGTTTTACCAACCCTAGATCGAGATCCCACAATTGCACTTCAAAGTATTCAGTGAAATTAACATTATATACGTTACAATTACGTATCAGTATTGATTTTTGTCACGAGGTTATCAATTTTTTGAGAAGTTATTGCTAAGAAACTATTTTTCGAAAACTTAGATGGATTTATCAAGAGGTCTAATGGTGATTTTCGTGTTTTTTTTTCCACTTCTATAATTTGAAATATTGTGTACATTTTCTGCATATGTCCGAAACAAAACTTATTAACATACCAAAATATAATGATGACGTTCTCAATGTTTTCTGTGCAAAAAAAAGTTGTACACTGTCCGGCACAATACGAATGTAGTTTGTTAATCAATTTTCTTTGCCCATTTTTTGATAGTCAGTCGGACTGACACCCTTGTTATTTTAATCGGTCCTCGCCAAAACTTGACGGTTATGACCACCGGACCGACAATGTTCCCAATGTCTGCAATTCCTGTGTAATTGTTAATCACTCAAGCTGTACCTTTTTTTTTTATTCCCTTTCCTTATGAGACTGTTTTAGATCAGAACCAAGCAACAGATAGTGTAAACCCTGGATGACCTGAATCTACACTATTTTAATAAACATGATTAATTACTGCTCAAGCAAGGTAAGTCACTTAACCCTGACATTCAACATATATAATATTAGAGCAAAAAACCTGAGAATTTAGCATGGATTTTTAACACAATGTAGCAAGCTACGGGGTTTGAGAATGTTAGGATTTAATTCCTAGTTTCTGAAACACATAATTACACAACATTGAATCATATAGATCCAAATCAGCCAGCACCTGGAAGGGAGCTCTATGATTGGGATCTACACTATTTGTTGCTGAATCGCTAGCAATATCATCGTCAGATACCCATGGTTGATTCTATTATGATACTCTCCATTCATCACCCGTGGGCAAATTGCTACTCATTTCGTCGCTTTGTTTACTATGAAATGCCGCAATCTGTTTAATTTTCTGAGACCATCCAGCGAATCTGCCAACCAATCAAGTTTACGCTTTCATACCACTTCGATAGCATTGTTGTAAGTTTATTTACGCACAAATTACAAGCAACGTCACTGTCTTCATGGGCAAGGATACCGATTTCGTTTAAAACCGACGTGTATTTTTCAATACTTGCTGGAGTGCCCAAAGATCTGTAAGAACATTTGTCGTCGATCGCTGACAGACATATTTTACACTTGCGATGCGCCGTACCGGTCGCCATGTTTACGTTCTCAGGTCACCGTATTGATCTTCTGATTGAAGAGTATTTAATTTTGTAACCTATCATCTGATTGGATAATGTCTGTTCTGTTCTATTCAAACAGAACAAAGAAATGAGTAGCAATTTGCCCACGGGTGATGAATGGAGAGTAACGTAATAGAACCAACCGTGGGTATCCGACGATGTAGCAATATATTTAGGCACTATTGCATGTCAATACAAAATGATGAGACTAATAATTAGTCTGTATTTTTAACAAATGTAGCAAGCTAAGGGCTAAGACTCAGCAACAAACAGTATAGATGCTAGATGACCTGGGTCTGCAGCATTTGCTTTAGCTTGATCAATAGTTGCTAAGCAGGCTACAAGTTAACGATTCAAGCTACATATTTTTCTCTCATATCCTTGAGAGGATGTTACAAACATTGTTAGTCTAGCAACAATTTAAGGCCCAAGGCGTCTTATTTCCAATGATATTGCTGTACCTTGTGAGACAGTAATGATTATATAGTTCTAGACAGATAACAATGGAACATAGCTTACAGCAGGCTGCACTGGGAAAATTGCAGACTGCTCGGAAAAATAAAATTGACATTAGGTTTATCAGAAATATACAATAACAGTTTGATTATCTATATATATAAAAAAATATTTCATGCTATGCAAAAATGGTGACTTTTATCATATCAGATTTTATTGATGTTATCTTCATTTATCATCAGTGTTTTAAGCAATATTACTACACAAAAGTACAATGACTGATAAGGCATATTGCACAAAAACCAATAATGTTTCAAAATATGGCCTGAATATTTTATATATTATTTGTAAATGCAGGTTAATACCTTTTGAAAAGTTCAAAACAGTCAAATAAAATGTTTTAGCTGGACTGGTTACTATGGGTCACAAGGAATGCTGATTTTGTTGTTGAGTTATGTCTTTCTGAAGACTGAGGTGTACCTCTTTTTAAGAAATGTAAGCAAATCCATATCAAACATTTTGTCATTATTGCACCATTTCCCATGGTATGATACATACAATTTATAACAAATTCTTTACATATATGTCACATATATGCATCTAAAAAGCAAAAGAATTGAAAATCTAAATGTAGTATTTGTTTTCTTCTTAAGAGGAAAGCAGATCTGTTAAACCTTTTCTCAAACTTATCTAATAGACCAGCGATATTTTTTCATTTGAAAAGTATGAGATAAAAAAAGTGCACAATTATTTGAAAACAATAGTGCACATATTTGAAAACAATGAGATTTTTTCAAAATTAATGAGATTTTTTAGTAATCTTTGAAAAAAGCTTTATCTTTGCGCATAAAAACAAATAACAATGTACATTCATTGTACAAAAACATTTAATCTTATTTTCGTTTGTGATAGTTTTGCCGGTGATAAGTCGTAGATAAGACGACGGATGAAGTTTCTTTTTAGGAGGCATGACATTAGCGTCTCAAAAATGAAAACAGGAATGACTGGAGATCGATCTGGTTACCGGCATCATATTGTACTGCCAATATAAATGGGAAACAAGTTCGCGTGAACAAGTGCTCGTGACGTAACGGTGTTCCAGACAATTTTTACTTCGTAGCAATTGCTCAAAGACGATGTATTATGGATATGAAATTTTTTGGACATTATGATTGCCAGTTCATCGATTGCGTTTTTTAAGCGCAGATGTATTAAAATTATGTGTTTTTCTTGAAAAATATGCGCTGAAATCGCAAATCGCTGACCAAAAAATATCACTGATAGATGGTAAATTTTGGTCCCTGTAGCACAGTCCTCAATGTTGCCTGGGAATAAACATTCAACCTTATGCTAGCAGGGTGCTTTATAACTATGAAAGAACCTAGCCATAAAATATACAAGATCCAGAGTCAGGGCAGGAGCTCATCTGAAGTACCACAACCCTTGTGGTAAGGTATTGAACATGCAACTGCCTCAACAAAGGTTAGACACATTTCACACCATCAACACATGCTAATAGGGTCTGGTTGAGAATTATGATAAAATTATCTTTACTTCATCTTCTAACCCTTTATTGCTGTTTATCATTAAATTTCACACAATGTGTCAGTTTCAGTAAGTACCCATATCATCAAATTTGTTGGCGAATTCAAGCCATCTCATCGGATTGGGCCAAAAACAACCTTTTTTAAATAAAATAAAATAAAGTTATTAAATTGAAATGGTTTTGAATTGAACTGAAAGTATGTCATAATATTTGATTACAAACAACAGGTATATCTCAAAATTGCCCTTAAATGGACAATGAAGTTAAGTTATAATATGGACCAAAAAATTATTTTATTTTTTTTCCCCGTAAGTCATACTTGTACTTTTTTTTCTTCATAATAGCCAATGTTCCCCAATTTGGCTTTAAATAATATGTTAAATGGATACTTTCCAATCCTTATCTTTTATGTCAGAAACACAATTAGACATTAACGAGCTGCTACATCAAAATCTGATAGGGGGGTTATGGCTTTTTAAGACGCTCTCACACTGGGCTCCGCGAGTTGATCGCGTGTGATTTTTTTTGTAAATTTGCAATTTTTTTCTACACGCGGTGAAAATCAACAAAATTGTCTCAAACGTGCTGGACACGCGAATGACAAGTGGACCACACGCGCGCGTGTGCTCCGCGTGTCCTTCGCGTGTCCACCACGAGTCCTCCGTGTGTGAACGCTTGTGGTCAGAAAATGGCGTCACAAGTGATCAAACGCAGCGCGTGTGTATCACTTGTGATCCGCGTGTGTACCGTGTGTGCTCCGCGTCTGCCCCACGTGTGTACTGCGTGTTATCCGCGTGTGAGTTACATACTTGTGCCCTGCTTGCCGCCCGCGTGTATAAAAGCCGCCGCGCCAGGTGTTCTTATTTCGTTGAGTAAACATCACCGTCATGGCACCGAAATCAAAGAAGTACACCTCCACGCCCAATATGAAGAAGAGACAAGCAAGGGCCAGGCCGAAGGCAAACGTGTCAGAGCCTGATACTGCTACCGAGGAGGTGGAGAGCAGCACCCTCGAGATCCCCAAGGGCAGCAAGGACAGGCAGTCCAAGAAGATGAACATAAAGGTGACATCTCTAGTACATGCTGCTGCCACTGCTGGTGTCCCTGGTGCCAATGGAAGTGGAGAAGAGGACGACCTTTTTCCTGATGGTAAGTACACTTTATGCAACATGTTTTTAATTTTTTTATTTGGAAATAATCCTTATAACGTGACGTATTCAAAATTTATTTCATTTAAATATTCTTTAATGTGGCAATCAGAAAGTATTCAAATTTATTTATTCCAATTTTATTGATGCTGAAGTGTTCATTTGATATGTGTGTGTTTTTCAACATTCCTTACTATTTATTCAAAATACATTTATTCTCTCTTTTCAGTTTGTACAACTGTTGCAAGCACTCCAGTCATCAGGAGTGGCCCTTCTACGAGCACTGCCACCATGCCTGTCGCCACAGCTGAGCCACAGCTTGCGCCACTGGAGAACCCTGACTTACCTGCGTCACATGACACCACACCCCAAGTTCTGATGAGAGAGCAGGAGCAGATTGAGCCTGTACAGGAGCGGGAAGAGGATGATGGTCATGCCAAGGGCAAGGTCAAGAAGTCGAGAAAGCCCAGAGGCCCCAAGAAGGAGTGGAGGACCACACAAGCCTTGACAATGAGCCTAACCGTGTCTGGTTTGTGCATCATTGTTGTTAGTAACACCTGGAATCTGTTGGCAAGAATGCCAAAGGCATTTTCAACCACTCTTCTTGCTCTTGACAATCTGTAGTTGAAGATTCTTTGTTTTCTTGATAGCTGTCTGTTCCCAAAGGGCTTCATCATATAGGTTCTCAATGCAAATGCATCATCACCCACCAGGAAGTAAGGTAGATCTTCTGTGTCCCCTGGGAGGGGAGAAGGCTGAGGGAATCCAAGAATGTCACCGTTCTGCAAGCCTTCTTTCAACTCACTGGCATTGTAGATATGCGCGTCTGATGAGGCCCCCTTGCCACTCACGTCCACCCACAAGAACTTGTAATCACTGGTGACCACAGCCAAGAGAATAATGCTGAAAAACCCCTTGTAGTTGTAGAATTCAGAGCCAGAGTTGGGAGGGGCCTTGCATGCTATGTGTTTGCCGTCTACAACCACGTGAGGGAAATTCCATCTGTTCAGCCAATCGTCTGTAATTTGTTGCCACTGTTGGGGAGTTTCTGGAGGTGTCAGCATCTCCTCACGATATACATGCACAATTGCATCACAAACTTCACGAACAATGAGACTTATGGTGTTGTTTGGAACACGCCAGCCATACTGCATCTCCATGTATTTCGAACCTGATGCAAGGTGCCTCAAGGTGATGGCCACCTTTAAGCCTGGGTCCAAGGGAGCTCGCAAACGGGTTGTCTCCTTCGTCAGTGCTGGTGTCAGCCTTTCCACCAGTTCATCATACATCACCGGAGGCATTCTCATAAAGTTCTTGAAGGCACGGGGATCCTCGTTTCTCAGCTCCACCATCAGCCTGTCATACAGCCCCAGCTGTGGCCTGCGAATGATCCATTGGCGCACCCATATGGCTCTTCTTCGTCTTCTCCTCACTCTTCTTCTGGCATTCAGGACTTGCTGAACCTGAAGTAGCTGGTTCTGATGTTGATGCAACAGCATAATCAGATGCGCCGGATCCATGTAGCGTCTACATCAGAACTGATGAAAACTGGCCCACACGCGATCTTTTTATAGCTGAAATAACTAGTGGTACACACGTGATTGGGACGTGGACAACACGCGAATCAGTCGTGGTTCAATCGCAAAAACACGCGAATGGCACGCGGATGACTGGTGACATAATCCCTGAGAAAGCCTTTTACACGCGGAGCACACGCTATCACACGTGCTAGGAACGCTGTAGACACGCGGATCACAAGTGGATTACAAGCGCTACACACGCAATCACACAAAGAAATTTTGCGTATGCCCGCGAGTGACCACTTGTCGTCCACTTGTGATCCGCGAGTGTACCACGTGTTATCGCGTTTGGTCCGCGTTTGTACCGCGTTTACACCACGTGTGCCACACGCGGTGGCCGTTGCTCCTAATTTTTGTGCAGCTCAAAAATAAAAATTGGCTCCGAGCGCGTGTGAATTTTTTCGCGCGTGTGCCCACTTGTTATTCGCGAGTCCTCCACGTTTCATTCACGTGTCATCCACTTGTTACCGCGTTTACTTCGCGTTTGACAGTTTTTCCTCGCGATGCACACGCGATCAACACGCGGAGCCCAGTGTGAGAGCGTCTTTAGCCTCATATTTACCTTGTTCATCTGGAGATGTGTACCAGATTAACAAAAAGACATTATCATCTAACATGAAAACTTTTTCACCGAATGTGGATATAACAAGGCTGTAATTTTCAAATTTAAGAACTTAAATTATTTAATTCCAACATTAGAACCACAAAATTGATTATGTTTTCTACAATGACTATTATTTTCTACTAACAAAAGAAGTAATTTGATTGTAACACAAAGTACAGTAGTCCACTGATTGGTTACTGATGCCTTAACATGCTACATTTTGCTTATAACCCTTACTATTACTTAGTTATCTTACTAGTATCAAATAAAACTATCTAGCCATATTTTTAAAGTTCCAGCAGCAAATAGTGCAGGTCCTCACCAGCCAGCTCCCAGTAGGTAACATGATCTGAAACATCACATTTTGTTTTGCTTTTGAAATATATCGCAGCGACCAATTATGGTCATTATAGCAATGTCCAGCTTAGTTTTAATGGACGGCAATTGAGAAAAACTGTCTGGGTAGCACCCCCATCGCATCACATGTCAGCTGAAAGTCCTTTCCACCGAGTGCTTAACCTAAAATGGGATTCTCGAACCCAGGAGGTGAGGCTAAACAGTCAGAGAATGTACAAGTTGGCAACTACAACTATGCCACTATTCACTATTTCTCCAAGCCTTATCAATATCTGCTTAGCTGGCTTACAGTTAAACATCACTTAGAAACTAATTCACCCTTCAACATATCCATTAATTTTAACATTTTATCGTGTAACTCTATATAATGATACTTAGTAAAAACAATTAAAAACTATCCACTTTCCCCATTTACTTCTCTCATATTTCCACCACTAACTGATCTTGATATGCCATAATGTTTAAACACCCGTTAATAAGGCTGAGTTCATACTCAACAATAGCCATTGTTCTTTGTTAACCTGTAAAAGCCTGAACTGCTATAGTAGAGAAATATTTCTATAGCATAGGACAATTGCTATAGCATAGGAAAGTTGCTATAGCATAGTAAAGCATAGGAAAATTGCTACAGCATATGAAAACATAGGAAAATTGCTATAACAGGAAAATTGCTATAGCATAGTAAAGCATAGTAAAAAATTTTATAGCACAGGAAAATCTAGGCAAACTACTATAACATAGTAACATAGTAAAATCTTGGAAAACTGTTATAGCAGTGGCTAATTGCTACAGTACAGGAATATTGCTATGGCAGAGGTAAATAATGAAGATTCAGAACAGCCAGATTCAGCTGAAGTTTTTTATCAGGATTTTCACTACTTGCTGCTTTTAAGTGTTCTGAACTATACCTTGTTACCAATGCTTGTTAGAAATAATCTGTTGAAGAAGAACTAGAATGGGTGATTTATCCATGTAGCAGGTTAAGAAAGCCCTAAGCAAATCTCTGCCAGGTCTAGAGTTTGCAAACCTCATCATAATATAGTGGTGAAGCCTTACGCATGAAGCAGTCTGTTGTTGACCTGGACAAACCAGAAATTTTAAGACTTGTGGAACTTTTTTGTTCCATTTATGTTTTAAAAAAAGGCAGGAATTGATTTTGTGACATCACAAGTACAAAAAGGTGAAAAGCTGCAACAAGAGAAGCATAGCTTGAAAACTGAGTAGAAGAATGTTAGATGCTGAAAGATGAAAACAGAAAGTAAGATGAATTTAAATGTTTGGTTTTGTTTCTAGTCCTATACTGAAAAAAAAAGTTAAACAGTTTCAAATAGTTTTAATTAAGATCGTTTAACTCCGAACTAGCAATGATGAAGGATAAAAAAGCAAGTGTCTGATACAAAAGATTGATGATGCTATACAGATACCACTTATGAAGTCATGATTGACCTTGTCCATGATCAATAGCTACATATAAACTTAGTAAGTACTGGTAGCATATGACCATGGGCCATAACTATGATCTGTGTTATGCATAAGATATGAGTAAGTAGCAAGTTATGATGAGGCAATACATTAATCATTAGTACACTGAATCTAGCAGTTCAATACCATGGAATAAATACAACAATCAGTAGCTACACTGAATCTAGCAGTCCAATACAATGGAATAAATACAACCATCAGTAGTTACACTGAATCTAGCAGTTCAATACAATGGAATAAATACAACAATCAGTAGTTACACTGAATCTAGCAGTTCAATACCATGGAATAAATACAACAATCAGTAGTTACACTGAATCTAGCAGTTCAATACCATGGAAAAAATACAACAATCAGTAGTTACACTGAATCTAGCAGTTCAATACCATGGAAAAAATACAACCATCAGTAGTTACACTGAATCTAGCAGTTCAATACCACGGAATAAATACAACAATCAGTAGTTACACTGAATCTAGCAGATCAATACCATGGAAAAAATACAACAATCAGTAGTTACACTGAATCTAGCAGTTCAATACCATGGAAAAAATACAACCATCAGTAGCTACACTGAATCTAGCAGTTCAATACCATGGAATAAATACAACCATCAGTAGTTACACTGAATCTAGCAAATCAATACCATGGAAAAAATACAACCATCAGTAGTTACACTGAATCTAGCAGTTCAATACCATGGAAAAAATACAACAATCAGTAGTTACATTGAATCTAGCAGTTCAATACCATGGAATAAATACAACAATCATTAGTTACACTGAATCTAGCAGTTCAATACCATGGAAAAAATACAACAATAGGTAGTTACACTGAATCTAGCAGTTAAATACAATGAAAAAAATACAACAATCAGTAGTTACATTGAATCTAGCAGTTCAATACCATGGAATAAATACATTATCAGTAGTTACACTGAATCTAGCAGTTCAATACCATGGAATAAATACAACAATCAGTAGTAACACTGAATCTAGCAGTTCAATACCATGGAATAAATACAACAATCAGTAGTAACACTGAATCTAGCAGTTCAATACTATGGAATAAATACAACAATCAGTAGTAACACTGAATCTAGCAGTTCAATACTATGGAAAAAATACAACCATCAGTAGCTTCACTGAATCTAGCAGTTCAATACTATGGAATAAATACAACAATCAGTAGTTACACTGAATCTAGCAGTTCAATACCATGGAATAAATACAACAATCAGTAGGTACACTGAAACTAGCAGTTCAATACCATGGAATAAATACAACAATCAGTAGTAACACTGAATCTAGCAGTTCAATAACATGGAATAAATACAACAATCAGTAGCTACACTGAATCTAGCAGTTCAATACCATGGAATAAATACCGCCATCAGTAGTTACACTGAAACTAGCAGATCAATACCATGGAATAAATACAACAATCAGTAGTAACACTGAATCTAGCAGTTCAATACCACGGAAAAAATACAACAATCAGTAGCTACATTGCAGCTTAGTTCAGAATAAGTTTTAATAGAGCAAACGTTACTAAGAACCAAGCAGTCCAATACTATGGAAAACTACAAAGAACAGTAGATACATGACAGTTAATAAGGAACAAATAACAACAGGCCAAAACCATGATCAGCGGCTATACAAGAATAAGAAACGAGCCATAATTGGCTAATACCAATACCTGAGGGTAGGTGGGTGGTGATTAAAGGGTGTACTGGATGAATGAATCACCGCCTCTGTATGAAAGAGATCGCTACATCGTTATCCCCAAATATGTGTGACCCACTTACTACAGTATTGATTCCCCTGACAAATCACATACCATCAGTGAATGAGACAGACCTGGACAAAAATCTGGTTTGGGTTGTCAGGGATTTAACATCTAACCAATATTTTTTTCGTCATCTGAAAACTGTGTTCCCAAGAAGCAGATGTAGTACTGCCTTTACTGTGATAGCATAGTGTGAACAACTAGTATGATAGCATTACATGATCTTACCAATTATAAGTTTTGTAAGTGCATTTAAGATTATTTTATCGTTGATTGTATATGTATGTCCTCAGATGCAAGAGATTGTTTGACCACGCCCCAATCTTAAAAGAAAAGCGAATTAAAGAGGCTTGGTCTCGTTTAAGCAGATTTATGTGTGATATATAGAACAGATCAATTGTCAGTTTTTATTTGTCTTCTAATTGTTGCATCTAAATAAAGCAAATCACTGTAATGTGTACTATGACAGATTTAAAACACATGACGTACTCGCATATGCACAATTCAGAGATTTACTAGTGGGGTTGTGTGTTTTTACCTTTAATAGTAACAAATATTAAAAATACAGGTGATGCTTTAGATCCACTCAATAAACACAGTCTTTTAAAGGACACCATGTTTTTGTAAGATGTTCGTGATTACCATTTTAATCTATTATTCTGTGGTTTTGCACTTTTTAATCAAAAAATAAAAAAGTAACAAAATTTAACCAACTGTGTGACCATCACTTAAAAGACAATAAACTAGGTCAATGGTAAGCAAAAAATCTAAAGTTTAGCATGAGCCTTAAAGGGGGTATCCAACAGTTTGGTTCAGAAAGAAAATACCTCTTTGCAATGTCCAGCAGGGATTTATGCTTCACTGTTCAAACAGATCTAGGGCATCAATAAACAGCATTTTGCTAGACCTTTTCAGGTAACAATGACTTACTTGGCTATTTGAGGGGAAAAAAATAATTCTAAACTGTCGGATACCACCTTTAAGGCCATGCATCAAAGAGTGCAAATTCTTTCCTTTAACTGCACCACATCAAACAAGCAGCATATGCTGCAAAAGCAGACCGACCAGTACTGCCATCTTCACGTTACTAACATAAAGCACTTTATTAAAATACCCCTGTCCTTCAAAACTACATAAAAGTATAAGATTCAAGAATGCTGAAGGACAGAGAGAACACGTGTCTCATCCCGCAATCAACCGACCAAACACTTCACTATAAATGCAATCATCTGACTAATTATATTGTATCCATGAATCTGCCATTACAAATACAAGCTCATGAAGTATACCAGAGAAAGCAACCTTGAGCTATATCATGGTTAAACTTTGAACCTTTAGCTTGTCTGGATATAACCACTTGCAAGCTACAGGTCTGCAGGACAACCTTCACACACAGAACTCCAGCTCCAAACGAAACTCAAACCCATGTGGTGAGGGCTCAAACCTATGTGGTGATGGGGCTCAAACCCATGTGGCGAGGGCTCAAACCCACATTGTGAGGGGCTCAAACCCATGTGGTGAGGGGCTCAAACCCATGTGGTGAGGGGCTCAAACCCATGTGGTGAGAGACTCAAACCCACGTGGTGAGGGGATCAAACCCATGGGCTCAAACCCATGTGGTGAAGAGCTCAAACCCATGTGGTGAGGGGTTCAAACCCATGGGGTGAGGGGCTCAAACCCATGTGGTGAGGGCACAAACCCACGTGGTGAGGGGCTCAAACCCACGTGGTGAGGGGCACAAACCCACATGGTGAGGGGCTCAAACCCATGTGGTGAAGGGCTCACACCCACGTGGTGAGAGGCTTAAACCCATGAGGTGAGGGGCTCAAACCCACATGGTGAGGGACTCAAACCCACGTGGTGAGGGACTCAAACCCATGTGGTGAGGGGCTCAAACCCACGTGGTGAGGGACTCAAAAACACTTGGTGAGGGACTCAAACCCATGTGGTGAGGGGATCAAACCCATGTGGTGAGGGGCTCAAACCCCACGTGGTGAGGGGCACAAACCCACATGGTGAGGGGCTCAAACCCACGTGGTGAAGGGCTCACACCCACGTGGTGAGGGGCTCAAACCCATGTGGTAAGGGGCTCAAACCCACATGGCGAGGGGCTCAAACCCACGTGGTGAGGGGCTCAAACCCACGTGGTGAGGGGCTCAGAAGTTGAAAGTCTGCAACTTTATCTGCATATGACCACAAATGTGTCAATGTGGTAATTCTTAAATACAAATCAAACCAAACATTTTTGCTGATAAATTAAGAATAAAGTGAAAAAATAAAGTTTAAATCATCCAATTTTGTTATCTTTAAGTCAAACATCCTTTTTAACATGTAAGTATGTAAGTTATTCTTAGTAATATAACTAATTCTTGCAACCTGAAGTGCTAAAGGGTAACATACATCATATATTAAAAATTACAAGCACAAATCTAGTCTTTAAGTCTGCTGATATGGAATAAGGTTTGGCAATAACAGGGTAATCACAGACCAGCAAGCCCTCATTGAGAGCTTTCTGATCAAAATCTACACATTTTCACAGTCTCTTAAAGGTGGTATCTGACAGTTTGTCTATATCTATTGCATGTTATAATATTTTTCCACTGTTTCGTAGAATTTAAGCATTAATTCTGCATAAACTCCTACTTTAGTCTCAGTTTAGATGGTTTTGGATACTATTTGTTAATCACCAAAAAAAAAAAAAAAAAAAAACACTCGAAAAGATCATTCTTACAAATACAAATAAGCAAGATAATGATCTCTGCTTAAAAATAAGATGACGTCAGAGTAGACAACCTGGATGATATAACGTGATCTCAAATATAAATATATAAGTAGTCACATGGCATTCTTTTTTAAAAATAGCTATCACTGTAATGACGAGTGGGGATTTATTCTTAAGTGTTCAGAGATCTTTGGCATCAATGAACAGTATTTTGCAGGACCTTTTCAGGTAATAACACCTTATTTGGTTATTCGATAAAAAAAAATTTGGTCCAAACTCTTAGACATCACCTTTAAAATATGTCTTGTTTCATATGCATTAAGTTTTTAGTGTACAAAAGGCCTGTGGGTTAGCATACAGCATATATTGCACTTTATAAGTACACATTCCATCTACCCATTGGTTAAGTAGTTCTGAAATAGGAAGAATTGCTGAGCATTGATCCATTTGATATTTGTCAGGGGCTGACAATGACTAAAGAGACCAACCCTAATGTCAAAACTAAATGCTGCAAGCTTTTTCTTGTCTGATATTTTGTTGAGCAATTGTTTAAGTAATGTATATGGTTGTAAGTACAGCAGATATGATCAAATACACATTCCTCTCAATATAGGAACCCATTGATCTGTGGGGTGGTTCTGGTCATTGCTGTAGATGTGGTTGTTGTTTTTACAGTTAAATGGTGGAAATGTTTTAGATACTTTGTCTATTTTCTGAGTTGTAATGGTGCTGTGTTTGTAACTACTAATGGGTGTTTGTTGTTGTTGTTTTTTGTATGAATTTAGTTGAAAGTCAGGTGGTCCAGTGGCTCAGTGGGCAGAGTGTTATTTGAAAATTCTTCAGAGTCCATTTTCCTTTACTACATGGGTTTTAGTCTCAATCTGTGCAAGAAAGACTGGCGGCTATAGCTCAAGTGGTAGAGCGCTAGCTTGCGGATTGGGAGGTCGCGGGTAGTAGTGGCTTCTCTCCTAACACTTGGGGCTAAGGGCACGGCATTAAGCCTGACTCGTCGGTGTCAGTATAATGGACACGCTGGGTTCAGTCCCTGGACACCTCATAAGGGCCCCTGTGCTATAATGATAGAAATGTCGCTGCACAGTATCAGCATGATGGCAAATCCCACATCTCCTGGGCGAGAACTTTAAGTTGGAGAGGTCTTCCAGCTGACCTGCTGTGCACTGGTGGTTCTACCAAGACATTTGTACAAGGTTTTTCTTCAAAAATAGCCGATCGCCAAAATGTCGCCAAATACAACAAAATTTTTGTTGCTCTGATGTATCGTTATCTCAAAATGACAAGTCAGGGACCCACTCGGCCACAGGCAAACCATTAGAACCCATTACACGGTGCATCAGCAAGGGACCTATATCACTACAATAAATAGAGACTGGCATAACTGCTGATATATTCTAGATAAGAGAAGTAAATAGGATTTTGTTAAAATATATCCCATAATTCTCAACAAAACCCTTTATCGCTGGAACCTGTTCCAATTGTCATATTGAAACAAGTCTAATGAGTACAAGAGCTCTACCTTCTTTTATCAAGGGCTCTTAAATTTCTACAACTACAGCTTCCAACTTACTTGGCTAGATATTGCAAAGCGGCGGCCCTAGTTCGAACCCAGGGCCTCCCGTACCTGGAGGCTTTACCAATTGCGCCACCAGGTGCAGTGAAAGAAGGAATGTTAGTCTGAATATGTGCTAAGGATGGAAGACACAAATACTTTTGCTCAAAAACAAAAGTGTAACAAGGACAGCTAAACAAATGTACCTGACACATAGAACAACAAGATCTGCACCTCAAAATTACTATTACCGAACATCACTCTGGATTAGCAGGATTATCTAAACAGTACAGTGGTCTTAATAGCATAATGGTCTTGAATGCATACTGGTCTGAACAGCATAGTGGTCTTTATAGCACAGCAGTTTTAGTAGCTGAGTGGTCTTACTATAAGGGTGGTATTATCAGCAGAGATCTCAAGTGTGGTGTGGTCCTACTAGTGGGGTGGTCTAGATAGAAGAATGGTCTTAATAACAGTGCCCTAAGTAGTAGAGTGGTCTTAATAGTAGTTAAGTCTAGACAGAACAGTGATCTTTATAACAGGAACCTAAATAGAACTGTGGTCATAAAAGCTGTGTTAAGTCTTTATAGAAAGGGTGATCTTAATGATGGTGGTCTTAATAGGAGTGGTCTTAATAGAAGAGTTAGGTGTAGATAGAAGAGGGATCTTTAAACAGTCTGAATAGTAGAGTGGTCTAAAGAGCAGAGTTAGATCTAGACAGCAGAATAATCTTAATTATGGCGGTCTTAATAGGAGTGGTCTTAATAGAAGAGTTAAGTGTAGAGAGAAGAGGGATCTTGATAACAGTCTGAATAGTATAGTGGTCTTAAGAGTAGAGTTAGGTCTAGACAGAAGAATGATCTGAACAACAGTGGTCTCAATAGTAGAATGGTCCTTTTAGTAGTCATCCTTATCATGGGGTGGTCTTGCTAGATACATGAGAAGGCTAAAAAAGTGGTTGATATCAAAAGTTGTTCTAACAGTGAAGTGGTCTTAAAAGTGGCATGGTTTTAACTCTTGGTCTGCTAAGCATCACTTCACAAGTCTAGGCAAGTAGTGTAGATCCCGACAACCCATTTAGTTCCTAGAGGTATATCATCAGGATCAGTGTAGATCCAGGCAGCTATATGATCAGGATCAATGTAGATCCCGATGACCTATTTAGTTCCTACAGGGAGCTATATGATCAGGATCAGTGTAGATCCAAATGACCCATTTAGTTCCTACAGGGAGCTATTTGATCAGGATCAGTGTAGATCCAGGCAGCTATATGATCAGGATCAATGTAGATCCCGATGACCTATTTAGTTCCTACAGGGAGCTATATGATCAGGATCAGTGTAGATCCAAATGACCCATTTAGTTCCTACAGGGAGCTATATGATCAGGATCAGTGTAGATCGAGACAACCCATTTAGTTCCTACAGGGAGCTATATGATCAGAATCTGAGTATATCCCGATGACCCATTTAGTTCCTACAGAGAGCTATATGATCAGGATCTGAGTATATCCAGATGACCCATTAAATTCCTACAGGGAGCTTTATGATCAGGATCAGTGAAGATCAAGATAGCTATACGATCAGGATCAGTGTAGATCCAAACAACCCATTTAGTTCCTCCAGGAAGCTATATGATCAGGATCAGTGTAGATCCAAATGACCCATTTAGTTCCTACAGGGAGCTATATGATCAGGATGAGTGTAGATCCAAACGACCCATTTAGTTCCTACAGGGAGCTATATGATCAGGATCAGTGTAGATCCAAATGACCCATTTAGTTCCTACAGGGAGCTATTTGATCAGGATCAGTGTAGATCCAGGCAGCTATATGATCAGGATCAATGAAGATCCCGATGACCCATTTAGTTCCTACAGGGAGCTATATGATCAGGTTCATTGTAGATCGAGACGACCCATTTAGTTCCTACAGGGAGGTATATGATTAGGATCAGTGTAGATCAAGATAGCTATATGATCAGGTTCAGTGTAGATCGAGATGACCCATTAAGTTCCTACAGGGAGCTATATGATCAGGTTCAGTGTAGATCGAGACGACCCATTTAGTTCCTACAGGGAGCTATATGATCAGGTTCAGTGTAGATCGAGACGACCCATTAAGTTCCTACAGGGAGCTATATGATCAGGATCAGTGTAGATCGAGACAACCCATTTAGTTTCTACAGGGAGCTATATGATCAGGATCAGTGTAGATCAAGACGACCCATTTAGTTCCTACAGGGAGCTATATGATCAGGATCAATGAAGATCCCGATGACCCATTTAGTTCCTACAGGGAGCTATATGATCAGGATCAATGAAGATCCTGATGACCCATTTAGTTCCTACAGGGAGCTATATGATCAGGTTCAGTGTAGATCGAGATGACCCATTTAGTTCCTACAGGGAGCTATATGATCAGGATCAATGAAGATCCCGATGACCCATTTAGTTCCTACAGGGAGCTATATGATCAGGTTCAGGTAGATCGAGACGACCCATTTAGTTCCTACAGGGAGCTATATGATCAGGATCAATGAAGATCCCGATGACCCATTTAGTTCCTACAGGGAGCTATATGATCAGGTTCAGTGTCGATCGAGACGACCCATTTAGTTCCTACAGGGAGCTATATGATCAGGATCAATGAAGATCCCAATGACCCATTTAGTTCCTACAGGGAGCTATATGATCAGGTTCAGTGTAGATCGAGACGACCCATTAAGTTCCTACAGGGAGTTATATGATCAGGATTAACACTTTTTACTGCTCAGTCTTTATTTACCTATTTTGATACTCATACACGTAGTTGACTGCAAATAACAAAGTAATTATTCTTCTATGTTTAATTATGTGGATGCCGTTTATGGTATATAATTAATCTGAAGTTTTAATTACCCCATGCAAACGTATTGATTATTTTCATGACTTATAACCAAAGTAAAGCCGAACAACAGACTTCAAGCAACAAAGGTGTTATAAAGGCATAGTTATTTCTACTTCCTCATTCTGATTGTAGGAGTCATAAGTGGTTGGTCACAATGAATTTCACTATATAGCCACATAATGTCATATAACTAAGGTAAACTCTAAGCTTGCTAAGCTTGACTGATCAGTCCTTGGCAGACAGTGTAGATCCAGATGTGTCAGCTCCTGCTGGGATTTTTACTGACTTGATGCTTAGGCTCTAACAATGTTGTCATATTAACAGAATCCTATCTTCTTCTGAAAGTGTTGACTCTTAAAAGATTTTTCAGCTATTTTCTTAACTAGCAAGAGTACAGCCTTGCGGTACAAAATATGCCCATCAATAAAGCAATTTTAAAAACAAACTGCTGAGCACTCTGGTGCAATGCAGTATGGCAAAGTTTTGGACTGCATTCTGGGTTAATGCAAGAAAAACAGAAATTAAAGTAGAATAACATAAAAAAGGATCTTCAATCTGCCAAACTACTGTGCACAGTTGTGCAATACACTCTGTCATGATTGTGGACTGCAATCTGGATAAATGAAAAAAACAAAATACCATCAAATATACAAAATTTTACAAGAGAGAAATGGCATTTGCCCAGAAAGGGAAATAAGTAAAAATATGAAGAGGAGAGTGACGGTTCTTGGGCACTGCACTCTGTTTCAATAACAAGTATCCACCTTTGTAGTTTCATGTCAATAGTTTTAAAAATTTAGGAGTATGGTCCAGACAAACATAAAGTATGTTAAATGAACTAAGAGTAATAACTCCAAAATTGTAAAGTGTACTGTGACGCTTAATATGCATTGCACTCAGTCAGATAACATAGGAGTAATACTCAGGACAAGAAAATTAAATAAAGGTGCATAACTCCAAAATCATGAAGTACAGAGTGATGGTTCTTGTGCACCCTCCTTCTTCTCAGTGAGATCTATCTACCTATGAAGTTTCAAGTCAATAGCTTTGATAACATAGGAGTTGTACTCTGGACAAGAAAATTAAACAAAGTGCAATAACTCCAACATCATGACATACAGAGTGACGGTTCTTGTGCATTGCCCTTCATCTCAATGAGATCTATCCAGCTATGAAGTTTCAAGTCAATAGCTTTGATAGTGTTTGAGTTATGCTCTGGAAAACATCTGGATCCAAAATGCTCGTCTGCCCGCCATGGGTGATCCCATGATATGTCCCATCTTCAATGGACGTATAAAAATGAAATGAAACAAATTAAGCTTTATTTAAAAAAACGAAATTGGTCTCAGAAAGATGCAAAAAGCAAATAATTAGTTATAATTTTGTTGGCTTTATCATCCCGCCAACAGCATTTTAGTCATCTGTAGACGGTGTCCACTTGAAGCTGATATACTGTTGCCTTCAATGTGTATATAGCATGCTGTGAATACCTGGCAGGACACCCAGTCATATTATCCTGACAAGAGGCTAACCAGTCATGGAACTACCCTAATATTTGCTTTTGTATTAGCAAGGGACCTATACGCTACCATTTTAACCCTTTCACTCATACAGTTCTCCTAAATAACCATATGCCTAATGCATAACCAGATGGCTTATCAAGCCACCTGGCATGCATAGGAAAACTGGTGACAAAGGTACCTCAGGTTCATAGAGCATTATTGGTTTTGTGTGGGAAGCTGACAGTAGTTATGTTTAAGCTATTTTTTAAGCTAGAATGAGTTATTTAATCATATTTATGTAATTAAAAAGTTTATTCAGAAATATTTTTTCTTTCTGATGATATACTTTTCATGCATTTGAGGTTATATAAATTGTTAGAAGAAAGGTTTGAATAAAACAAAAGAAATATGTCATAGGCAATTTCTTTTTTTTATGTTTGAAATATTCAATAATTGCTATTGTTTTTTATTTAAATAACAACATTTCAATCTGATTCCCCAAAACAGAAAATTCTGACTCAGTGTCACTACCAAACAAAATATCATAAGCATCAGGCATACTTCTGAAGCAAGATAAAGTGAGACTATCAAAAAATATTATCAAACAATTTGTGTGCAAGATCTTTTTCAATAGGTGTTTACGATGCAGCGATTAGAATGCTAATGAACGAGGCAATCAATTGAAGCTTAAATACCTTCCAAGTTGATCCACAGAGCAATAAAACATTTTGCCCCTTTCATTAGTCAGTGGGTTTTATGATCCAATGCTGCCCCGAAGCAACAGGGGGTTCCGGTAAGTCGGCAAAATTTTTCAACATCAAATACTTCACTTCCATTTATTGTGAAGGAAGCGGATGTTTATTACATCGGCATACTCGGTTTTTACTGTAAGGCTGACCATGTGAGAGTTGTTGCGGTTTAGAAATGGTAAGATTTGCCAGCGAGTGTAAACAATGGAAAATTCCATTAGGGTGCTCTACAAACTTAGCAAATTGTCACAATTTTTTCAGAACAAACCCCCTTTTTTATTTACTAAATGTATAAATAAAGGCTTAATCTTACTGAATAAAGATAAAAGAAAGACTTTACATGAAGTATTCACTTATGATTTTGCACTTAACTTTGAGGGCGTAATTTCGCCAAACTATGGAAATGACAGCATAGCGTAAAATCGCGTATGCATGAGCCTGACGCACAACGCCAAAGATCGCCAAACTATTAGCCTGACGCACAACGCCAAACATCGCCAAACCATGAGTGAAAGGGTTAATGACTTTGGTATGTTGCGGCCAATGATCGAATCTGGGGCCTCCTATACCTTAAGCCATTACTAGACCAATTGAGCTACCGGATCCGGTTTAATATTTAGTGATAAGTACAGATTATTCATAAAATACTGTGGCTAAAAAATTTGCAAGAAAACCTTGACAACACATGCCATACGAGGCAGTACTCTTAATATTGAACCCAAAGACCTATGCACACAAAAATAGAAAACTTCAAGCAGATAAACCAATCGCATAGAAGTGTCTCCAGATAACTGAAAAACTGTTGGTTGGACGATAAACCCAACAATCACATAGAAATTATGTGTCCGAATGAGAGTCTGCAAGAGCATCGGACCATCCGCCGACAGCCTCTGAGAACACAAGAGCACACTCAGACAGCCTCTGAGAACACAAGAGCACACCCAGACAGGTTCAGAGAACACAAGAGCACACCCAGACAGCCTCTGAGAACACAAGAGCACACCCAGACAGCCTCTGAGAACATAAGAGCATCTCCAGACAGCCTCTGAGAATGGGACAGCACACACTAGATGGCCTCTGAGCAAACCCAGACAGTCCCTGAGAACACCCAGACAGCTTCTGGGAACACAAGAGCATATCCAGACATCCTCTGAGAACACAAGAGCACACCCAGACAGCCTCTGAGCACACCCAGACAGCCTCTGAGAACACAAGAGCACACCCAGACTCAGACAGCCTCTGAGAACACAAGAGCACACTCAGACAGCCTCTGAGCACACCCAGACAGATTCTGAGAACATAAGAGCACACACAGACTCAGACAGCCTCTGAGAACACCAGAGCACACTCAGACAGCCTCTGAACACACCCAGACAGATTCTGAGAACATAAGAGCACACACAGACTCAGACAGCCTCTGAGAACACAAGAGCACACCCAGACAGCCTCTGAGCACACCCAGACAGCCTCTGAGAACACAAGAGCACACCCAGACAGCTTCTGAGAATGCAAAAGCAGACTCAGACTCAGACAGCCTCTGAGAACACAAGAGCATACCTAGACTGCCTCTGAGAACACAAAGAGCATCCCCAGTCAGCCTCTAAGAACACAAGGGCACACAGAGACAGCCTGAGAACATAAGAGCACACCCAGACAGCCTCTGAGCACAGCCAGACAGCCTCCAAGAACACAAGAGCATCCCCAGACAGCATCTTACAATAACCAAGCTATCAAAATATCTCTGAAAATTACAAAAGACAAATAAAAATACCTACAGTAATCGATGCAAACTGACTGAAAATGCGAGCTCACACCTTTGTTGTCAACATATTAGTCATATTACTTTTAAAAGATCTTGAGGTTATTTGTTTATTGGTTTGGTAATGAAATACATTTCACCAACACATCTATTGGCCATTATGTTGACATCAGTTATACCTAGTGGAGGAACACCCACACTGTATGTCCAGGCAGAGTAACAGTTAGCCACAAGGCAGTTTGAAGACTTTGCTATATAAAAGCTTATGCTTGTTGGGGAGTCAAACCAGCATAATGAGTGCCGTTTGTATAACAATTTTACTCTTACCACTTGGTCATGATGGACCGTTCCAAAATGGTAGGTGAAGCCAGTTTACATATAGTATAGTGTCTGGCTGAGAAGTAACAACTCAGCCAACAAATTTTTATGCTAGATCCCCCTTGCTCCAACCAAGAATCAAACCAGCATGGTGTGGGGCTGAGAAGTAACAACTCAGCCAACAAATTTCATGGTAGATCCCCCCCTTGCCCCAACCAAGAATCAAACCCGCATCGTGTGGGGCTGAGAAGTAACAACTCATCCAATCAGTGTGTTAACCATGTGGCGAATGGATTGCCTACTTTATACAAAAGAACATGTATGTTTTGTTTGTGATACTGCAATACTGTTTGTGAGCATTTGAGGTAGGCGTGATCTTAAACTGTCAAAATAACAATAGAGGGAGGAGTTAAGTACAAATCTGGAACAGTCTGCTGTCTCTTGGAACTTACAGATTTACCATACATTCTTTAAGTGAATTTATTCAGACAATTGTTGAAACAAAGCACCATTTACAGGTTTTTTATTTCTTCTTTATCTCCTGTTTTATCTTCTTTAGGATAGACATTTATTACATTTCAGAATTTCTTCCCTCCCTAATAAGCATTTTAATACTTTTATATTCTTTTTAATTATTCTCTGACCAGCTTTTAGCATCTGATCATCCACATTTAAAAAAAAGAAAGGAAAATGTAATATTACCAATACATCCTTGAAAACTCAATTTAACATCCCTACTGGCACAAATTAATTTAAGCGGCAAGGTTATAAAAATGCAATGAACATTTGTCAAGTAACTTTCATTACATTTTACACAAGTTATTTAGTTTTTTTCGTCACCATATCTGTTTTCAATTCTTAATTTCACTTCACCAACGTACAACTTTCTGCAAGATGAGAATGTTGCAAGACATCCTTGCTGATTATCTCAGTTTGTTAGGTTTATTATTTATAATTCCATGTAAACAACACTTAAACTATTCAGGCAGAAGAACCAATCTGAAGCAGACATAGTGCTGCCTTCACCTCAACAGCATGTGGCTGGACCATTTTTTTGCAGCAAAATAGAAGATAACAGAATGAATGAAAACACACACAACACTAAAAACACACACATGAATGTTCTAGCCCCAACCGAGACCCATACCAACATAGTGAGGGACTGAGGGCTGAGAAATTATTCCAGTATGAAAGCTCTTGCTCCAACCAAGAATCAAACCCGCATGGTGTGGGGCTGAGAAGTAACAACTCAGCCAACAAATTTCATGGTAGACCCCCCTTGCCCCAACCGAGAATCAAACCAGCATGGTGTGGGGCTGAGAAGTAACAACTCAGC
This sequence comes from Sinonovacula constricta, assembly GCA_007844125.1. Taxonomy (NCBI): domain Eukaryota; kingdom Metazoa; phylum Mollusca; class Bivalvia; order Cardiida; family Solecurtidae; genus Sinonovacula; species Sinonovacula constricta. Next base: position 20,326,009 of record CM017560.1, read on the forward strand.
CAACAAATTTCTTGCCCTCACTAAGAATCAAACCCACATGGTGAGGGGCTGAGAAGTAACAACTCAGCCAACAAATTTCATGGTACATGCAGATCCCCCAGCGCAGGGCAGGTCACCTGGAAGACTACGCCACATCAAAGGTATTGACCTGACTGGGAATCAAACCCACCCTTTGAGTGGCTGACAAGTCACAAATCAGCGACTCTAACCACTCCGCCATAGGTATCCTCTATTATATCTTTAATTCCTTATTATTTGCCTTCAAAATCTAGTTTAACTGCTATACAGTTACAATCAATAGTAGAGAAGTGCAAAATGTATCAATGTTCAATCAAAATATCATTTCTTCACTTAATTTGCAGGATACAGTGAAATAGCCAACACTTCAAAAACAAGTCTAAGTAAGCCCATAAAAGAAACTAGAAAAAAAACTGCAACACAAACTTTAGAATGCATGATAGACAGTAAATGCATTTTGTATACCCAACCAGCCACCTCAAGCTGTTACATGCTAACCATCCATGTTCACACACATAACAAATGTTCCCCTTCACACATAACACACTACATTTTGTACAAACCTTATTCTTAATTCCTTCTTTTTTCTTTTACATATATAAAACATCATATATGCAAAGATTAAAATACCTATGAATAATGAATGCAGCAGGGTGCTGGCTGATCTGGACCAACTCTATTTGCTAAAGCCTCATAAATATACAATCAGCATTCTAAGATTTAACCCTACAGCTATCTATACCCTACATTTCATTCTTAGTTCTTTTACCAGATGGTCCAAAGAACACTTTAGGCTTTACCGGGAAACCTTTCTATCATCTGTCAATAATGGCTGCACTGGGTGACAATAGGATGCTACGAGGTGGAATCGTCGGACAATATAAGTGATGCAGGGTAGGAAAAACACACAATGGCCTTTGCTTTGGTGTAGGAATAAACTGAAAAAAGCCTTTTTTTCATTTTGTTTGGATATGTTAGCAAGGCTAAGACAATTATGATAGTTATTGACTTCCAGCTATACCTAGTCAAGCAAGATCACAGACAAACATCTAGGAGCATCTATCAACCTACACTTTAGAGGCCCACTGGAAGTCCTACTTATATATATTTTGTTTATTCTCACTGAAACTCTCTTGCATCATACTGACACAATTATTGTCATATAAGAAATGACCACTGTTTATGGTGGAGGAAAACCCCATGAACAAATATTAAATAATGATGACTTGAGACCATCAGTCAGATGGAAGACCTCCCGACAAGAAATCCAAGATGTGATGGGCTGAGGTATTACAAATCTGTAAGTCCACCAGAGAGGACTGCACCCCTGAAGTCCAGGGTTAAGCTCAAGCACTGGGAAATCCCTCACAAAAGTTGCTTGAAACAAAGAAAGGTTCACATTATAAGATAACTGTCCATGGACTAACAGACTGAATCCAGCATATCCCCAACAAACTTGTAGTTGGGGTACAAGGGAGGGAAGGAGGGTGGGGTAAAATAAAGTGCTGATTTTAGTGTGATAGCTATCTATTTAAAAACTGGACTTGAAACCTCATCTAAACACAGTACCCTGATAATCAGTCAAACTATGCCAGAACAACCTTGAGGAGCATTAACAAGACAGGATGTAGATAAAACTGTATCAGTACCTTTTGTAAAACCTGTTAAAGTACAGTCCATACTTGTCACGATTTCTGCAGTGCTGACATTCTCAATATAACAGCCTTTTTACAAAGTTCCAACTTTATATAATGGCCATTTTACGAAGTTCCATCGTTATATATCAATATTTTATCTGTCAACATTTCCAGTGTATCAAACTATTTTCTGATCCCCATGTGCTATTTCAAATTTGTTGTTAGCCACTCGTGACTCAAAGCTATTTCACTGTTTGCCAAGGTGTGAATATTTTTAAGTGGAATGGCGACTACACAAGAAGTTTTCTCAATACAACACACTTTCTGATGCTCTGACTTATGTTATTACTTGTTGCTTTGGTGTTTTTATTCCAATCAATAATCTTATTGTTATCTGAAGATGGTGTTCATTGAAAACAGACTACAATGCAGCCTTTACTGTTGTACCATGTATACATATTGACACTCCTCTGGTTATTTTGTCCTCGATATGATCATCTCTCAAATGTATTGGGTGCAACGAAACTTAAACCAGCGCAACATTTTGTTTGCCAAAAGAAGCATAGATCTACTGAAAAAAAAGTACTAACAAAAAGTTATTTGTGTTTTTAAAAGGGTTATTTGCCCTAATAATCTTCACCTATCAATTTATATTTCACCTTTCACAAGATTTATATCGGTTTCTGCATGTTAAATAGAGATGACAAAATCAGCTTTGTTGTTTTAATGTCGCAATAGGCATTTCCCGTCGTATTCCCATTCATACATACGCGAAATGATTTGTGAGTTATCAGGGGTGTACCAAGTGCATGTCAACATGATAGCACACCTAATCAAATAATTCTCACAATGGTCCAACAAGTTGTGGCACTATCCATATTCCTTACTGAGTGTAACGCAGGCTGGCGCTCCCCAACGGTCACCCATCCGTACACCGACCACGGTAATCGTTGCTTAACCGCGCAACTCGGGAAGCCACTGAAACCGCGTCGCTAAAGAGTTAACCCAGCAGCGAGGCTGGTTTGAAGCGCTTATATTTCTACCCCTGCGGTCGTTACATTACTTCCCCCTCCGAGAAGTCTCGGCCCAAGACTTGGCCTGGGAAGTTCCGTGGGCACACAACTCCAGTCCGGCAGTTGACTATCCCACAGCTGCCACCAATGTAACGCAGGCCGGCGCTCCCCAACGGTCACCCATCCATACACCGACCACGCTAACCGTTGCTTAACCGTGCAACTCGGGAAGCCGCTGAAACCGCGTCGCTAAAGAGTTTACCCCGCAGCGAGGCTTGTTTGAAGCGCTTATATTTCTACCCCTGCGGTCGTTAAACTGAGCTTCAAGAATAAGCATGGGAGATACACCACTATCTTCGCTTTGTAACTTTGGTATATTATGGCCTAGTATTAAAATCGGGGCCACCCATTCCTTAAGCTTGGACGCTTTAACTCTCTTACGATTATTTATCATCAAGAAAGACCAAAGAGATAGAACCATGGACTCACTGCATGCAGGCTGAAATGTTTGCTCTCATTTGAAAATAACCACCTACATGGGGTTCAAACTACTGTCAGACACATTGTCCCATTGATTTCATCGCATGTATACTCTCTACTGGCTCTAGACTTACTTTTTTTGAAAATGTAATGTGAATGGATCTCCATACATATGCTTATATGAATTTATTTCTTGGACCTTACTGAAAACTATTTGTGCAGTGTATATACATCAATTGGTGACTAACTGCATTGATAGTAGGGCCACATTGCAATCTGCAGAGACCTTGGCCTAAGCTTTCATGTTTTGCTGCCTGCATATAAATTATTCACTTGCACACTATGGCATTTAAACGAAACTGCATCGTATTATGCAGTTATTTTTCACAAAGTCAAAACAGGCATGTCTTGTTATGGACCCATAGTGAGGTTTGTGTTCTTACATACAACCTAGTTGTAAACAAGAACATTGAAGTCGGCTTGAAAACATTCTATCACCACATCAATACATCGCCTAGAACTATAAACCAGTTTTTTTGCATACTTTTTGGCATAATACAGGAAAATAATAAGATTGCACGTCGTATTGAAGTGTCTGGGAGAAATTTTTTATCTTACTATCCATGCTTTGTTCGGTTTCGTGTCACGAACGTAAATGGCGAAACCAACATTCCACAGCCTTCGAACAAACCTGTGAGGGGTTGTGGTGATAAAAATTGACCAATTCCGCCTGTGTTGACAAGTAAGACACCACTTTAACGATAAAATTGTAAAATGAGACATTGACTTACCGTTTGATCGTATTTAGGCACGATAATGTCGGATAATATGTCCAAATTTCGACATTTTCGACCGAATATTTCACGAGAAATATTGCTTCTTACGCATCGGTAGTACACCCAATGCTGGCTAGCTGCGTAAACCGAGAAACTAAAGTTTTCCAGGGCCCGAATTAAACACAATGGACTGCCCTGCGACATATACGCAACTCATCTCTTGTTTGATTTTGGGGGGAAATCACTTTCAAGTGTAAGATATTTGGGACTGGCAATAAGATAACTGATCAATTTTATGCAATCAATGCATCTTATATGAATATAAGTAAAATCATTGCAATTATTTCGATGCTGTTTTATCGCAACAGTGTCTATAAATGGTGAATGATGATACACGACTCACACGTAATTGGTTCAGATTGGTCACGTGACTTAAACGTAACGCGCTTCATACAGCCGATTGGTTCGCGCACGGATACTACAGCCAATTATTGCTAGTTTATTTTAGGGTATCAAGGTCAATCAATTCTCCCTATCCCTGAATTGAGAAAACAAAACTAAGAAACGCAATTTAAGCCAATAATTATTATTGCAAACATATGCGACACTATTCAGAGAACGTATGCAATGGTGATCTCATTCTTTGCGGAATAGATAAATCCACATTTTCGCACAGAGTTACATGACGGTCGTGTTCCAGAAACAAGAAAAAAATGACGTCAGCATCAAGCGATCGACCAATCAGTTGCAACTATGTAGGTTGACCTCGAGGTCGCGTGCCAGAAAAGGAAAGCCTGTGTATACAATCTCCATGCAAAAGCTATGTTTTATTTATGCCAGTATAGGGCCCTACCACCATCGTCTCGTCCCTCGACACAGTTCACTGTCGCCCTCGATTATAAGACGGAGGAAGAAATGGCATTAACTTTGAAACAAGAAAATATACTAAAAGTGATAAGACCCCACATACCAAAATGACTGTAGAAAAAAGAAAACAAAACAACAACAAATAGGCATTTTGGACACTTTTCGTCTGATTTTCATGATGTTCGTTCTAATGTATTATTTTTTATCTAAAGTTGACTATAATACCTGTTTAAACTAGGAATAAGAAACAAAACAACACAGTTCTAACAAGAATCGCGACAGCTGCCACAACAGTTATGAAATTTGTCAACACATGCAAAATATGATGCCACACCTCTATCTTGCACTAGTTATATATCTAGTATACTAAACCCCGGTTAACATAATCGTACGAAATTACAAGTAGTTTTCCTTGTACATGGTAACCTAGACAGTAAATATGGTTAGAATTTCGAATTCCACTCCTAGTTTGTCTTTACCTTATAAGGTAAATCTAGCAAGTCTCAGTTTACTATACCTTCTTTAATTTTAAAGTGTTGATTTTAACGACGTAAACGTGTTTGTTAATTATATCTTCTTCTGTTTCTGTTTTCACTTTACATATGAAGATATGCATAGAAAAATAACAACCACTTCAAACTTGCTTTTAACCTTTATGCACTTGTCTTTCATCTACATCAATGAACACGCGCGGAATAACGATTGAAGCAGACTAGGAGTGATTACCTCCCTTAACAATTCATAATCATTTTGTTAAAAAATTAATTTAGCCGACGTCACGTGATTGTCATGTGACCGTTGCTTAGCGCTAACAACGACGCAACGTCATTCACCCGGAAACAGTAGTCTGTATTGAAGGTATTGTGTGTATTAAGAAACCAGTTTTTCTTTGGAAGGAAATTGTGACTGCATACACAGTGAAGTAAACAAATATGTCGTATCTGGATAACAACCCACCGTTCCAGTCGATGGTTCGAGCCAGCGGTCTGGCGGAAGTCTGGACCCACTCAACGGACGCAGCTAAGTTCGGACAGTTTGGTTGGAGGTGCACGAATAAAGAAACCTCATACACTAACTGTACACTGGTTGGAAACTGGAACGAAGACAGATTCGATAATAAGATCGTAAAACAAGCGAAGCCTTTGCCTTCACAGGTATTTATATAGATCTATCAATACATTTCCCCCATTCTTTCTATAGCTCGCGTACGTTTTTTTTTTTGCAACGTAATCAATATCATCTAGTTTTCTATTTCTTAAGCAAACAGACAGGTGCCCGCATATGTGCACCCGTACAAATCCCAAAATGTTACTTATTTCTTTTTCCCTCTGTATTCCTTATTCATTCGCTCTTCATCATTCTATAGCACAGTTCTTGTCCTAACCTCTCTCTCGCCCCCCCCCCCCCCTCTCTCTGCGTGTATTTCTCCCTCACTCTCTCTGCGTGTGTTTCTCTCTGTCACCATCTTTCTCTATCTCTCTCTCTCTCTGCGTGTGTTTCTCTCTCTCTCTCTCTGCGTGTGTTTCTCTTTGTCACCATCTCTCTCTCTCTCTCTCTCTCTCTCTCTCTCTCTCTCTCCTCTCTCTCTCTCTCTCTCTCTCTCTCTCTCTCTCTCTCTCTCTCTCTCTTCGATTTTGCTCTCGGTTGCTGTATACGACTAACACATACTCAGACTCGGTCCATGTCTGGGCCTCCGACCATTGATATCAATAGTGTCCGCTATATATGCACTAGGCTAGTATATAAATACACACACACGAACTTGCAATGGCTAATCTTATTTAATCTTCCAGTCGTTTTAACTCTACACTCTCAACCCATTTTATACTGAACATCTGTAGAGACCTGCTTTGTTGAGCGACTTTTTCTTCTATAGGTAACAACTCTGTGAACAAGAACGAGCATAAATCGATTTAGTGTACATATAGTAATCCCATTCTGGTGGTCTACTATCGAACGATTGTTGTATAAATACTGTAGCAATAACGTTAGATTAGCCGCCACATATACTTTCCTTGTTACATTTGTTCACCATTTTTAAAGAGACTGTGTCTTTTACTTGAAATAATGATTATATAAAAGTGTTCAGTTTTCAAAAATATCGCCAGTTTAAGACAGTTTTTATATATGGAGTGTTATTTCAACTTTGTGACAATGCATGCAAATATGTTGCCGTTATATAGTCGAGTCTGGTGGGTTTGTGTTTTCGTTTGCGACTACATACATGCTTGATCATGTCCAATCAACATATCAAAAGTTCATTGGGACCTAGGATTTTACAACAGTGGGGCGCGGCTTTTGTATTCACTGCGTTAGAGGCTGCAGACCTAAACTATATCTGTTTCTAGCGCAATAAAAAGTAGTTCTACACATTCCCTTGATTTGAAATTGAATTCGAAAGAAAGATTCACACGGTTTAAAACCCGAAGCAGAACAAAATCATCACAGGTTAACGTTTGAGAATTATATTAGCTCTGCACGTTTATCCGTGCTTTTAATGTGTGTGTGTGTGTGTGTGTGTGTGTGGAGAGAGGTGGGGGTGTAATGTTCAGGTTACTGCATCAATTCGTCCGCCTTTCTATTTCAGAATAACCACTACTTCGAGTCTACATATGATAAAAGTTACAATTTTAAACCATACGAGGTCCCAAAGGAATTGAAGCACTTGAAAGGTATGTGGTTGTATATTTTGTAACATTATTTTTCTTCTAACGTCCCAGACATGCCAGTGACATAGAGTTTGAGTAAAGACAAAGTGCAGTATGATTTTCTTTGAGAATGTCCATCCACAGGGAGTCCGGTATCAGACAATTCATCATTGAAAGAAAATGGAATATATCGTGGATATAATGGCAATCGGGGTTTGCGCCACTACATACGTCCTTACAGGCGATATTGGCAGTGGTGATCTATTTAGTTATCAATAGAAATAAATGGAGGGAGGGGTTGGGGTCCCATTCTCGCTGATTTTCAAGTTTCTGAAGAGTGGAGTTCTTCGACAAACGGGCATGGACACGTGTCGTGGACTTTACAGGTGGTTTCCAACACTTTTAGCCATATGGTTAATTTTAGCTCTTGCTAAAAGTTGCTAGCTCATGTCCCTAATTTGTGTGGAAATTGCAAAAACACGAAAAAGGAGATAACAATTATTCTACGAATTATAATATGTAAAAGTGTTGGATAGCAATAATTTGGTCGCAAGACCACGTGCTGCGAAAATCCACCTTGCGTTTGAAATTGACACACGATATAGGCATTTAACATGATGTAAATTTGTAACCTTTGATAAACTCTTATCTTTGGACACGGTCACCATAAAAAGTTGATGACATGTACGATTTAAATCTAACATCCTACCATCCAATCCACCTACTGGTAAAATCATTGTGACTAAATTTGCATCCATCTAGCACTAATATTCGTTAAAGCATCTTACATTTACACGAATGGTGAGCGGCTCTTTTCAACATGGTTTGTTGACTAGTCAGACATAAACATTTAAAGGTGTTATCCGACAGTTTGGACTTTTTTTCTCTCTCACAGAACCAAATAAATTATTGTTGACTGAAAAGATCACGCCAAATGCTGATTATTGATGTCCTACATCGATGTGAAAAGTAAAGCATGACACATCACTTGTCATTACAAATTGATATTTCCTATCTAACTTAGTTATTTTTAAACTAAGAAAACCACGTGACCCGTAACTTTATATAATCATTCGGATAATACGCTCTGGCGTCGACGTCAATCTTTAGAAATTACTTGCTTATTTATAGCTTTAGAAAGAAAGGGCGTGTAGAGTGATTTAGTTCACGATTTCTACCGTCTTACAATTTAGACAATGTTCTAAATCGTTTTGTGTTAGACTTAAATTTGACTCTTTGCAGAAATTATGCCCCAATTCCCCCAATCTAGGTTTATGTGTGATGACAAACTATTAGATTCCACCTTTAAATTTAAGATGGTTAAAGTCATTTTCTTGTTTCGATAAGAAGTCTCTTTTATTTTCGCTTGCATCATTCATGCATCACCTTTTATGAAATAGTTTTTTATCCATTAACATTCAAAACTCATCGGCGACTGTCTGACCACTAACTTTTCAGGGAAATTGTCGACGTATTCTGAATGACATCAGTGCAGCATTTAACAACAAACAGTCGATGCTTCAGGCAATACAATCCTTGTTGTGCTTTATTAAATGTGAAAGTTGTAGATAGACTATCAACAGACTTTACTTTTTATATTTCCAGAATTTAATTATAAAGACGATTACAAATGAATCCATCTTGTTAGCCAGCTGCAATGTTATTGAGATGAATAGGCGAGTTTTCATTAGAAAATTATGACATTATGTATCGTTTATATTAATAATCAATTATTAATTACAGCTCTATAACACACCCCCTTCGCGGCGCCTTGGAAGCCACACATCCATGTTTAGTAATCTGTTATTGTAGTGATTAATAAGAAATTTTATGTCAACAGCACCTCATCCGAACGCATTTCCCGGGCACCAACCCGAAACGGACGCTGCCCCGCTGAAGAATATTTATAATAGCTGGGAAACAACCACTCGGGCTGGGTATGTAGACCCCCGGGTCCGACAGCAACCCGTGGCGCCAAAATCAGCTTCGTCCAAACCGTGTTCGAAATAAACAATCAGCATTTGTTTTTGTTTTTATAAATATATTTCTTGTTTCATTTGTAAAAGTGTAGATGGTTTATTATATATTTTAAATAAGAAGTATTGAGTTTATTTCCATGAAAGTATTACATTTAACTGTGATCACGTGTTGACATTCTATGACTGTAGCTTAATTGTTTGCAATTAAATTTTAATATGTCAGACAAAATGTATTAAAGAATTGATTAGTTGTAAAACTAATTGGTGAGTTTTGCATAGATCTGTCCAGAAAAATATGTTTGCTCAAGGTTTATATTGCAATAGTGTTACATTTTTCTCGATTTTCACTGCTGTTCTCTTCGTGATTAAATCTCGAAAAGTGGAGATGTTTACTTACCACTGATTCGGGGATGCTTTTTTGAAGTATGATGCTAAATCTTCCATGTACTAGTCGTGCAACATGCTGCAATATAACCCAGTTGTGGAACAAACAAACGCCCACCTCGGCCTGTGACAGTCGCATATCTTGCGGGTGAGTCACAGACGGTTATACAAACTTTCCGCAATGTCACGTGACTAGAAACTGCAGACCTCACTGCATCGTTTTTTAACACTGTCATCTCTTTCAGATTTAATATGTTAAAAAACTCCTTTCACTCTTGGTTCATGGTAAGAAACGCTCAGATATCTAAAACATCGTATTGGCCATATTCGGAAAAAAAAAACGCATTTTACAAAACCAACCAAGTTCCTGGAAAGTGGGCATAGACCTAAGCTCGTATAACTTTTCTGATTTGTTTAAAACACTACTTTTAAGCTTATAGTTAAGGTTTAAAATGGATTTATTTGAATAAACATTAGAAAATAGTCGAAGACGTATGACCAAAGTTGTAAAACCGCGAGATATATATTTCTGATATGTTTGTAAGCTTATAATTAATAATGTGAAAAGAATATATTTAAAATAGCGCTCAGAACATTTTACAAGGCCTTTTGTCTTGACCTCTAATATTTTATTAATAAAATCTATCGATATATCTTCCTTAATAATAATCTTTGACAAATGCTCATCTACATTCACAATTTACCACTTCATGATATTTAAGGACATTTTGTACAAAAAGTTGTTGTCAGAAAGTGTTACCAGCATTTTGGATGTTGCCATACGAAAACTATCTGCAAAAAAAGACGAAACTCAATTTTCAAATCAAAAACGTATACACACAGGGTCTTTGAATATAAGCACGGAGGTTATTTGTACCGATACCTAGTTTACAAAGAGCATATTGTAGTAGTTTTTTGTGTGGTAAAAATGTAATTTAAAGAAGTTGAAAATGATTATTACAGACATACACTAACGAAACTACGAATAGTTTCTGTATGCAGAACATTGCTCCCTACACGATAGTTTACAGTAGCGTTATAACAGATAAATTAAGGAAGGGTATTTCTGTGTTGTCTGTTCTGTGTTTCTTTGTTTTCTGTCATTGTTTAGAAGACATATTGCTTATGTTTAAAAAAATCAAAGTCAATAGTGTTTGTTATATAATGTGTCTAATACTCTGTATTTCGCTGTTACAGTATTATTTTAAGTATTCTTTCTTCGTTGATGTTCTGTATATTTTACACTGAAACGACACTATTGTTAATATTATTTTTGTTTCTTTTCGTTACCTTGCAAGTTGTTTTGAGATTTATCAAACATAACCATGCATTGTTATCAGTAAATATTTCTGTTACGTCACTTTGTCGAGCAGTATGTTGATTTATTTTCTCCATTTTATATAAAAGACAATAACAAATTTGCTGTTTCATTGTGGATATTTGTTATCTGTACACTTTCGTAATGTTTAATGATAGCATTAATCTAGTGAAAAGTGGACCTATATATTTGTTTAGATAACAGAAAGTAAAATGACAGTTTGCTAATTTATGTAATAATAATAAGTATATATATTAATTTTTTATCCGGATTTTTAGGAGCATTGAATATGTGTGTGTGGCGTAAAGATAATCGTTATTAATTGTATTTGTATTTTTCTCTCATCATTTTAATACAAAAGCGTGCCGTTTTATTATATTCTTACAAAAGTATTTATGACAAAGTATTATTTTGATTTTTGATGACTCCATTAATGAACCATTTTACTGTTATACATTATTAATTACCATCAGGCATCTGGTCACTAGAGTAATAAAACTGTTCCAAGTTTATATCATGTCTCTTTTTATTGCTCGTTCCACTTGACCATGACCGCTTCACGAAAATGAGAACACGACTTGCAAATGGATTTTTCTTGCCAAAATACCAGGCACGATATATGGACATATATTTTCTACATTCTCATTGGAGAACGCGTTAAAAGCATCTGGAGACAAGAACGCACAGCGATCGAAATGTGTCTGCAATGACCATTAACTAGCGGAATTATCACAAATTAGCCATTGTGATTTGCACCATGAATGTTTTCTGTCAGCTCAGAACGATGGCCAGGCTCTGCCGAAGACACCTCGGGGAAGATGTCAGCAGTGTGTTTTTTTGTTTTTGTTTGACTCAGAAGCAGATAATATCCCGACATTCATCAAAGAAGCTGTGAGTTGTGGGAAGTCAACACAAATTGACAATACCATTAGTATCGACATGGAAGTAGTGCCGACTATATTACAAGTTATGTATGACGTATGTTTGTGATAGCTGGAACAACAAAAAAGGAATGCTAGTTTGCACTATAACAAACATTTGAATTATTCAAGTCGTTTATTATATAAATATAATTAACAATAACAATGTTGTTTGTTGTTGTTGTTGTTGTTGTGTGTGTGTGCTGTGTTTTCACCAAGACATATATCGGTTAATACTTTTCGAATAACGTTGATGATGATGGGCTTAGTTACACGTTCACTGAGAACATGATCCCTTACTAAAGCAAATGTAATCTTGTGTGGTACTACGACTTTTGAGCTCGGTGTAAGGATACTGGGTCTGGTCATAGTTTGATGTCAAATTATGAAAGCAGCATATAAATGCTTTATGTGAATATTGCATCCGGGTAACTGAAAAAGTGTTGGTGGGACAACATCCCAAAAACGACAACAGAGGACAGGATAAGATTCGTCTGTCAACGATATTAAGTAGAAGTTTAACTTTTATTTTCTGAATTGAAATGAATTTGCTTCACAATTGTGCAAATAAGCTACAACAATACAACAACAACAACAACAACAAACAACAACAAAAAACAAAACAACAAAAAACAAAACAATAACAATTTGTTAAGAAAACGATTAAGTAGCACAGAAGCAAACTTATTAATTTCACATCGATACGCAGGCGCGTTTCTGCCATTATGCACGTGTGTTACCTGCGTTCGAAGATCAAAAAGTAACAAAAACACTAAGGAAGTCGATGCCTAACCCGGGTAAGGAATGATATATTTTATTTCCGATATACAATCTTGTTACCACACCAAAACAAGTTGAAAAGTTTTAAAATGGTTAAACTTACACACGTCAGGATTTTATTTTTTCCGTTAAGTTCCTCGCATGTCCGCATTTTACCTGTTATTCATTAGAAAAGATATCTTCAAAAGTATTACTACAAAGGTAACTTCCCTTGTAATTGTGCGTAACTTCAAACACGGCCCAGATACGCGCCTGTCGATGCATGCAGCACTGTATCGTCAGGTTACAAAATTCAAACTCATAATTTCGGTGACGTTGTGATGTTTAACTATAACGTGATATTTCGCTAACATTAAAATGTTTTCTTTAAAACCGTTTTTATTATTTTTTATTTGTGATAAGAGTTCAACTTTACCTTATAATACCGATAAAACGAAAAACAACAACACGGACCAAGGACGTCAAATTTAGGTAAATACTTGGAAATAAATCGGATATTAATGAAACATACATGTAATCTCAATTGCTCAAGCGCTTGTTGTAGGCACACGCGTATTAATAAATAATAAATGCAAGCGTCTATTATCGGGCGCTTGAATGGGCGACTGTTTGCAAAGCGTTTTTCGGGGTTACATGAGAACGTCTGCACAGACATAATGTAGTTAAAATATGTTTATTTATGTCATCTTGTTCCTACTTCGCATAAGCGAGGAGTCTTCAAACGCTAAGGACGTGCAAGAAAGGTACAGGTTGAGTCATTGTACACACTTTTCAAACGTGACATGTAAAATTGGTACGTTCCGGTAACGAATTGTTTTTCCTAAAAAATACGTTTTCTTAAATGCCAACCTGTTTCATTACATGTAACGGTGGAAATGTTTAAATGAAATAGAATTTAATGTGTCTCATGAGCATTTGTATTTGTTGCTAAGGGGAATAATCCAAATAGAATCAAATAATAGTTGTGTGTTGCGGTTGCCTCCCTTGTATCCTAAAAATCTTTGCTCCTTCAGTATGAACAAATATATATAGAAAAAAATGAATTAAACTATTACGAACGAACATTTTATGTACGAATCATTATATGGATAAAAGGAACACAAAATCATTGTAGTTTAAAATATAAATGATGTATTAAACTATTGTTCATGGTCGATTGGGTTAAAAAAAGGTGACAAGTTTCGAGTCTGAGCAAACCTCCGTTCCCAAGTTTAACGTCTTATAACTTATAACGTAATAAATTATTACCTCAGAGGTCATGTGTTTTCAGATGACAGTAACCTCTATGGCCATAAAAGAAATTCGTCAATTGGCTGGACAAAGAAGATTATAATACCTATTAGTTTTATCCCAACGATGAATTGTAAGGAATGTTTACAATTTAAAAATGAACTTCTTTGATGTTATTACATCTAACTCGTGTGCTACACATTAACATTGACGCCGATATCAAGTGCACAGAAGCATATCTCAAGTACGATCACTTGCATTTCAAGAAGGCAGTGGTTATCCTCTGCGGACGTTACAGTAGCAAAGTGAAACGTAACAATCTGGAGGCGTGCGATGACCACTAGCTTAATGGTCTATACAAACTAATCGAGATTTATTTAAAAGAAAGGACTATGTAGAATTTAAACGCAGTTGAAGGATTTAATACCAGTTGATATCATAATTTTGTCACCCAATATTGTGCCGAGTCACATGTACGAGTCTCTGTTGATGCTGGTTGCTCCAAAAGCTGTCATTACCACTGTTTCTTATGATCTCAGTCATTTAGCTGTTCTCCTTTTGTAGTTATAAACTTATATTACTCGTTTAAACCTAACTTTAAGAACTTATAGTAGTGATGAACGGCTCTTTTCAACATGGTTTGTTGACTAGTCAGACATAAACATTTAAAGGTGGTATCCGACAGTTTGGACTTTTTTTCTCTCTCACAGAACCAAATAAATTATTGTTGACTGAAAAGATCACGCCAAATGCTGATTATTGATGTCCTACATCGATGTGAAAAGTAAAGCATGACACATCACTTGTCATTACAAATTGATATTTCCTATCTAACTTAGTTATTTTTAAACTAAGAAAACCACGTGACCCGTAACTTTATATAATCATTCGGATAATACGCTCTGGCGTCGACGTCAATTTTTAGAAATTACTTGCTTATTTATAGCTTTAGAAAGAAAGGGCGTGTAGAGTGATTTAGTTCACGATTTCTACCGTCTTACAATTTAGACAATGTTCTAAATCGTTTTGTGTTAGACTTAAATTTGACTCTTTGCAGAAATTATGCCCCAATGCCCCCAATCTAGGTTTATGTGTGATGACAAACTATCAGATTCCACCTTTAAATTTAAGATGGTTAAAGTCATTTTCTTGTTTCGATAAGAAGTCCCTTTTATTTTCGCTTGCATCGTTCATGTATCACCTTTTATGAAATAGTTTTTATCCATTGACATTCGAAACTCATCGGCGACTGTCTGACCACTAACTTTTCAGGGAAATTGTCGACGTATTTCGAATGACATTAGTGCAGCATTTAACAACAAACAGTCGATGATTCAGGCAATACAATCCTTGTTGTGCTTTATTAAATGTGAAAGTTATAGATAGGCTATCAACAGACTTTACTTTTTATATTTCCAGAATTTAATTATAAAGACGATTACAAATGAATCCATCTTGTTAGCCAGCTGCAATGTTATTGAGATGAATAGGCGGGTTTTTCATTAGAAAATTAAGACATTATGTATCATTTATATTAATAATTAATTATTAATTACAGCTCTATAACACACACCCTTCGCGGCGCCTTGGAAGCCACACATCCATGTTTAGTAATCTGTTATTGTAGTGATTAATAAGCAATTTTATGTCAACAGCACCTCATCCGAACGCATTTCCCGGGCACCAACCCGAAACCGACGCCGCACCGCTGAAGAATATTTATAATAGCTGGGAAACAACCACTCGGGCTGGGTATGTAGACCCCCGGGTCCGACAGCAACCTGTGGCGCCAAAATCAGCTTCGTCCAAACCGTGTTCGAAATAAACAATCAGCATTTGTTTTTGTTTTTATAAATATATTTCTTGTTTCATTTGTAAAAGTGTTGATGGTTTTATTATATATTTTAAATAAGAAGTATTGAGTTATTTTCAATGAAAGTATTACATTTAACTGTGATCACGTGTTGACATTCTATGACTGTAGCTTTATTGTTTGCAATTAAATTTAAATATGTCAGAAAAATGTATTAAAGAATTGATTAGTTGTAAAACTAATTGGTGAGTTTTGCATAGATCTGTCCAGAAAAATATGTTTGCTCAAGGTTTATATTGCAATAGTGTTACATTTTTCTCGATTCTCTCTGCTGTTCTCTTCGTGATTAAAAATCGAAAAGTAGAGATGTTTACTTACCACTGATTTGGGGATGCTTTTTTGAAGTATAACGCTAAATCTTCCATGTACTAGTCGTGCAACATGCTGCAATATAACCCAGTTGTGGAACAAACAAACGCCCACCTCGGCCTGTGACAGTCGCATATCTTGCGGGTGAGTCACAGACGGTTATACAAACTTCCCGCAATGTCACGTGACTAGAAACTGCAGCACTCACTGCATCGTTTTTTAACACTGTCATCTCTTTCAGATTTAATATGTTAAAAAACTCCTTTCACTCTTGGTTCATGGTAAGAAACGCTCAGATATCTAAAACATCGTATTGGCCATATTCGAATAACGCATTTTACAAAACCAACCAAGTTCCTGGAAAGTGGGCATAGACCTAAGCTCGTACAACTTTTCTGATTTGTTTAAAACACTACTTTTAAGCTTATAGTTAAGGTTTAAACTGGATTTATTTGAATCAACATTAGAAAATAGTCAAAGATTTATGACCAAAGTTGTAAAACCTCGAGACATATATTTCTGATATGTTTGTAAGCTTATAATTAATGATTTGAAAAGAATATATTTAAAATAGCGCTCCGAACATCTTACGAGGCCTTTTGTCTTGATCTCTAATATATTTATTAATAAAATCTATCGATATATCTTCCTTAATAAAATTTTTTGACAAATGCTCATCTACATTCACAATTACCACTTCATGATATTTAAGGACATTTTGTCTCATTTTGTACAAAAAGTTGTTGTCAGAAAGTGTTACCACCATTTCGGATGTTGCCATACGGAAACTATATGCAAAAAAAGACGAAACTCAACTTTCAAATTGGTATTTCAAAAACTTATACACACAGGGTCTTTGAATATAAGCACGGAGGTTATTTACACCGATACCTAGTTTACAAAGGGCATATTGTAGTATTTTTTGTGGTAAAAATGTAATTTAAAGAAGTAGAAAATGATTATTACAGACATACACTAACGAAACTACGAAAACTTTCTGTCTGTAGAACATTGTTCCTTACACGATAGTTTACAGTAGCGTTATAACAGATAGATTAAGAAAGGATATTTCTGTGTTGTCTGTTCTGTGTTTCTTTGTTTTCTGTCATTGTTTAGCAGACATATTGCTTATGTTTAAAAAAATCAAAGTCAATAGTGTTTGTTATATAATGTGTCTAATACTCTGTATTTTACTGTAACAGTATTATTTTTAGTATTCTTTCTTCGTTGATGTTCTGTATATTTTACACTGAAACGACACTATTGTTAATATTATTTTTGTTTCTTTTCGTTACCTTGCAAGTTGTTTTGAGCTTTATCAAACATAACCATGCATTGTTATCAGTAAATATTTCTGTTACGTCACTTTGTCGAGCAGTATGTTGATTTATGTCTCCATTTTATATAAAAGACAATAGCAAATTTGCTGTTTCATTGTGGACATTTGTTATCTGTACACTTTCGTAATGTTTAATGATAGCATTAATCTAGTGAAAAGTGGACTTATATATTTGTTTAGATAACAGAAAGTAAAATGACAGTTTGCTAATTTATGTAATAATAATAAGTATATATATTAATTTTTTATCCGGATTTTTAGGAGCATTGAATATGTGTGTGGCGAAAGATTATTGATTGTATTTTTATTTTTCTCTCATCATTTTAATACAAAAGCGTGTCGTTTTATTATATTCTTACAAAAGTATTTATGACAAAGTATTATTTTGATTTTTGATGACTCCATTAATGAACCATTTTACTGTTATACATTATTTACTACCATCAGGCATCTGGTCACTAGAGTAATAAAACTCTTCTAACTTTATATCGTGTCTCTTTTATTGCTCGTTCCACTTGACCATGACCGCTTCTCGAAAATGAGAACACGACCTGCAAATGGATTTTTCTTGCCAAAATACCAGGCACGATATATGAACATATATTTTCTACATTCTCATTGGAGAACGCGTTAAAAGCATCTGGAGACAAGAACGCACAGCGATCGAAATGTGTCTGCAATGACCATTAACTGGCGGAATTATCACAAATTAGCCATTGTGATTTGCACCATGAATGTTTTCTGTCATCTCAGAACGATGGCCAGGCTCTGTGGAAGACACCTCGGGGAAGATGTCAGCAGTGTGTTTTTTTGTTTGACTCAGAAGCAGATAATATCCCGACATTCATCAAAGAAGCTGTGAGTTGTGGGAAGTCAACACAAATTGACAATACCATTAGTATCGACATGGAAGTAGTGCCGACTTTATTACAAGTCATGTATGACGTATGTCTGTGATAGCTGGAACAACAAAAAAGGAATGATAGTTTGCACAATAACAAAAATTTAGATTATTGAAGTCGTTGATTATATGAATATAATTAACAATAACAATGTTGTTTGTTTTTGTTGTTGTTATGTGTGTGCTGTTTTTACCCCTAGACATATCAGTTATTACTTATCGAATAACGTTGATGATGATGGGCTCAGTTACACGTTCACTGAGAACATGATTCCTTACTAAAAGCAAATGTAATCTTGTGTGGTACTACGACTTTTGAGCTCGGTGTAGAGATACTTGGACTGGTCATAGTTTGATTTCAAATTATGAAAGCAGCATATAAATGCTTTATGGCATATAAATGCTTTATGTGAAAATTGCATCTGGGTTATTGAAAAAGTTTTGGTGGGACGACCTCCCCAAAACAACAACAGAAGACAGAATAAGACGAATTGAAATGAATTTGCTTCACAGTTGTGCAAATAAGCTACAACAACACAACAACAGCAACACAAACAATTTGTTAAGAAAACGATTAATTAGCACAGAAGCAAACTTATTAAGCGCATCGATACGCAGGCGCGTTTCTGCCATTACGCAATTTATGCACGTGTGTTTCCTGCGTTCGGAAATCTAAAAGTAACAAAAACACTATGAAAGTCGATGCCTAACCCGGGTAAGGAATGATATATTTTATATCCGAAATTTCTATGTTTTACAATCTTGTTACCACACCAAATCAAGTTGAAAAGTTTTAAAATGATTAAACTTACACACGTAAGGATTTTGGTCGTTCAATTTTTTCCGTTATATTCCTCGCATGTCCGCATGTTACCTGTTATTCATTAGAAAAAATATCTTCAAAAGTATTTCTACAAAGGTTATTTCCCTTGTAATGGGCTACATTGGTAAAATAGAAATTGTCTTCCTTGTTAGTTAATATCCGAGGTATTCCAAACAGTAGGTAGGTCCTTGTAGTTGAAATTCTTTGACTTTATCGCCTGTTCTTTTGTAGATATTGCAATAACAAACAGTGAATTTCTTACTTTTGCATAAATATAAGCTTAAAATTAATTTAAATACTTATAGAGATATGTTATTTAAAAAAGAAAATGGACATATTTATTGATGATGGTTAACCTGGGTATCATAAAAAGGCAGAAAAGTCAACATACACTCCAAAAAGTACAAGCATAAAAACCGAGTAAAACAAATGAAAAGACCTACTTGCGTTTAGGTTTAATCAGGGGAAACACTTCATTAATGTCTCTCATTGTGCGTAACTTCAAAAACGGCCCAGATACGCGCCTGTAAGTAATAAATGCAAGCGTCTATTATCGGGGCGTTTGATTGAACGACTGTTTGCAAAGCGTTTTTTTGGGGTTACATGAGAACGTCTGCACAGACACAATGTTGTTAAAATATGTTTATTTATGTCATCTTGGTCATACTTCGCATAAGCGAAGAGTCTTCAAACGCTTATGACGTGCAAGAAAGGAACAGGTTGAGCCACTGTACTGTACACACTTTTCAAACTTGACAATGTAAAGTTGGTACGTTCCGATAGCGAATTGTTTTTCCTTAAAAATACGTTTTCTTAAACGCCAACCTTTTTCATTACATGTAACGGTAGAAATGTTTAAATGAAATAGAATTCAATGTGTGTCTTGAGCATTTGTATTTGCTGCTAAGGGGAATAATCCAAATAGAATCAAATCATAGTTGTGTGCAAACTCCGCACAGGGTTTACGACATCGCTACGCTCGCTTAAAACCACTGCCATCATACAAAATCACGTGACGATAGTAACCAACAGGCAGATTAGCTATGACGTCTTTGCCTGCCAACAGAGACTGCAGACACGCGATCTGTTTGGGTTTCGCTTTTATGGAGGAGTCAAACTCCGTTATTACTTCGTGAATTTCTTCAACAGTATCCATTGATTGTTTACATTGAACCGGTGTAACACTGAAATTTCGCCCTCGGCGAAAGGACGGAAATGGCCGAGTTGTTACGATTGTAGTGATAAATGCATTCTTTTTTTCTTCTTTATCGTTAGAATTTGTTTTTTTATCCATTATTAGTCGTTTTTCTAACATACACATTCATTCCGATTGTCCTTTTACTATACAAAAATTAAAAGTAAAAAAAAATCAAATCCTTCCAGATCTGGAAGGATTTCTGTGTGGTGGCAGAGATTCTTCTTACTGAAAAGGGGAGATCACTGCGTTGGAGATTGAGTTGTGTGTTGCGGTTGTCTCCCTTGTATCCTTAAATCTTTGCTCCTTCAGTATGAACAATGAAATAAACATAGAAAAAATGAATTAAACTATTACGAACGAACATTTTATGTACGAATCATTATATGGATAATATGAACACAATATCATTGTAGTTTGAAATACAAATGATGTATTAAATTATTGTTCATAGTCGATTGGGGTAACAAAAAGGTGACAAGTTTCGAGTCTGAGCAAACCTCCGTTCCCAAGTTTAACGTCTTATAATCGCCCAATTATTACCTCAGAGGTCACGTGTTTTCACATGACAGTAACCTCTATGACCATAAAAGAAATTCGTCAATTGGCTGGACAAAGAAGATTATAATACCAATTAGTTTTATCCCAACGATGAATTGTAAGGAATGTTTACAATCTAAAAATGAACTTCTTTGATGTTATTACATCCAACTCGTGTGGTACACATTAACATTGACGCCGATATCAAGTGTACAGAAGCATATCTCAAGTACGGTCACTTGCATTTCAAGAAGGCAGTGATTATCCTCTTCGGACGTTACAGTAGCAAAGTGAAACGTAACCATCTGGAGGCGTGCGATGACCACTAGCTTAATGGTCTATACAAACTAATCGAGATTTCTTTAAAAGAAAGGACTATGTAGAATTTAAACGCAGTTGAAGGATTTAATACCAGTTGATATCATAAATTTGTCACCCAATATTGTGCCGAGCCACATGTACGAGTCTCTGTTGTTGCTGGTTGCTCCAAAAGCTGTCATTACCACTGTTTTTTATTATCTCAGTCATTTGGCTGTTCTCCTTTTGTAGTTATTAACTTATATTACTCGTTTAAACCTAACTTTAAGAAGTAATAGTACAGTTATGAGAAGACAATGTTTTAAGACACTTGTCAACTTTAAAACCTGTCAGGTTACATTAATGTAACTTAATGTTTTGTTCAATCGTGGAGCCCTCTTGCTGTCGGCTCGAAATTGCTGTCACAATGGTTGTTCGGTATATGAATGTGCATACGTCCGAGTTTGCTCGACGGGCTATAATTAAACCATAAATCAAGAAATAAAATAATTGGCACAATTGTTTGCCACGATTAGACAGCGTGTTGCGCACAAGAACCACCAAAGGTCAAGGTCACACTGTGAGGTCAACGGTTAAAAAGTGTTTCTGTGCTTATACAGGCTGTAATGTTCCTATTGGCCAAAAGATGTTTGAGTAATTTGGCACAAATATGCCTTGTTTAGTTGGTGTGCCATCACAGCACGAATCAAAGGCCAAGGTCACTATGAAAAGTGAATGCTAAAAACTAGCGCTGTTTAGCATGTCCTGCATGTAACTTACCCATAAGTTAAGGGCTTAAACACTTTGGCACAAGCGTTTTCAATAATGGATAGAACAACATTGCCAGTTAAAAGAGCAAGGTCGCACTTAGAGGTCAAAGAGAAAAATGCTTGACATGTTACCCTTCGGCATTTAGATGTTTGTTCATGTTCGTCATTAAGAAATTTAAACATTTTAGATAAACATTTTAGATATTGATGAAATATGGGAGTTTTATGAGTTTATTTTCCCCAGATTATCACAAACCATATTGCTACATGAATATTTTATTCACGGTGTATTGTCATTTTCACACGTCCGTGACACAAATGTTATTTATTGTCATGATCTGCCGGTGAAAAGAGAGTAAGTCTATTGGGTGCTTGTAATCTTTCGAGCACTATAAACAATATCAAATATTGAAACAGCGCCTTATGGCCTTCCGTTTAACATTGGTTCGTTGAAATCAAGTCGCATATTTTAGATAACAAAGCACTTTTGTAAATATTTTCTTTAGATGACCTTTTTGAACCCCCTTTTCATTGTATATTTGGAATTGCGACTTTAGTTCGTACAGTTAATTGTTGTCTTACGGAGCTAGACGTTCTAGTATGACACGGCGACCAAAGTTGCTAGGACTGATTCTATTGCAATGAAGAGAACATTAAGACTATTTGATATATTGTGGATTATGACACATTTTTGTGAGGGTTAAAAATGTTTCCCGAGTATTGTGGAAACGGTCAAATTTTTAAGCAATATTTAGCGGTTACGATCAAAGTTTTTACTTCAGCTTAGCTCAAGTACAATTGTGTTTGCGATTAAATATTCATTCATTTGATAACATATTCCAGAGTAGTAGACCAGTACTAATAGAAAGCAATATCTCCCCTTTTAATATTAAAGGATATGTTAATAAATGTTTACTTAAACTGGGAAAAGTTTTGTACTGAGTAAAAGACAACGCGACTTGGGGACACTATTGTGATTGTTTAAAGTTGGTTTATCATATTGAACTAATGTCATGTTCTGCCCACCACGTGGATTTAACCTGGCCTGAAGCAAGATGGGACTCTGGAATGGAAAATTTGCGAAAGGTAAGATATCTTTAAGAACATTTTTTATTATTATTGTTATTGTATAGAAAGCCCGTATGTCTCTTAAAAGATTGATTCAATGTCTATAAACGTATTGTTTATGATAAAATAGTTAGTAATGCTTTCTATTCTCGCTTATCAGTCTTATTAGATATTAACACATGTAAATATTAACCGCGGCAAAAGTCGCCGGATCATAGCCTATCTGTACTCGCTGCTTTCCATGGTTTAAATCCCAAGCAGGGCAAATACGCTATTTAAAGAGGTCTTCCAGCCGGCCTGCAATGCGCCGGTGGTACTACCCATGTATTGTGTTTAATGGCAAAATATATATTCTTTGGTAATTTGCACTATATGTTAAATTAAGATTTAATACACTTAAAGTCTCTATGCCCGGCCATGTTTCACTGTGCTGTAGTAGCTACTGCCGTCTTACGACCACAGAGGGACTCATGCTTATGATCATCGACATCGGTGTCAATGTTAAACGTTTCACACAATTTTAATGTAATAAAATAAAAAAAAATATTTAAAAATGTTAACATTCCCCAGACTTTATCATAAGAATGAAACTATAATGGTATAGTATTTTTTTTAAATATTTCAAAATATTATCATTTCGTGCAAATCTCATCTCAACCCTGCACCCTTTTTCTCCATGGTGGAAGAAGAAGCTCCGGAAGGTGCGTGATCTCTGATATGGATACTTATAACGTTCTCTCATTCGTGCTGTTTTAATGCGACCACCTGCATGCCTCCCCCATTTAAATTTTGACATTGATATCTTAGTTCCTTCATAGCACGACTGTTTGCACTCAGTTAAGAAACAATCTTTATCTTTTGTACTTTATTCAAATAAGCACACAGATTTACAAAGGACATTGTTCGCTTGACCGTGGTCACTGACCACTGGCTTGAATCGAAGGTGTTAATGAGCCCAATGTTTGTATTTTATTTATTTTAGCGTTAACGCCCCACAAACGATCTTTGAGTTATAGTAGATCGTTGGCAGTGATAGCTTTGTTTCCGCTGAAAGTATGTCATAATATCAAGATGTAATTATTGTATTCAAAGCTATTTCTCGACCTGGTCAAATACATGAAAAGAAAAATACAATACGTGGAGGGAATGGGGATAATTATAATAAATAGATGTTAAAATGCGCATGCGACTTCTTTTCGTTAAAGCATTAATGTGAGTTAGGGTAAATGAAATCAACACGTGGCATTTAACCCCAATCTGTCATAACCAGTCTGGTATGTGATCGCTCATGGGCTAGTGGTTAACGTTAGACACAAGATTGGAGGGTCCGGGTTCGAGCCCCGAAACCCTTTCCCGCGGAATTAGCTCTTTAGCAAGACCATTTACTGGATCATTCAGTACATGAATATTGTTTTTATCCGGGAAATGGGGAATAGAGATAGATTGAAATAATATGGAACAATTTTTAAACATTAACGAGAGTAATATTCAGACAAATTATTGAAATAAATAGTTAGAAACGACAACATGTTGGGTAAAAATATGAAGTTTCACAGACTTCACAATAATATAACTACAGTAATACAGTGTCAATAAAGTACAGCTATCTACATGTAAATGTATACTCAACTACTCACATTTCTCTAAATCAGAAATGTGCATGCAAAGATTAACACTCGCTTCAATGAATCGTCATGCGAAATAAACGACAAATAATTAATCAGGTTTCCCGGATTAACTTCACAAGTAAGTATCTAACATAATGCAATCTCAAGAATGTGTGGTGCAACGTACTCTTTTTAACACTTCAGCAGAACCTACCAGATTCGTAATTAGATATATTCTCCCCCTTCTCTTATTAGAAGAATGAAAACCATCCCTGTCAAACGCATGAAAGATTAAACCTTAACAGCTGTCATATCTGATCACAGAGTCTTAAGTCACGTGATGTTGTAGTCAATCATCTGTAGGATAGATACATTATTAACACATTGTCTACCAAAGGGCTGATTCTTCAGTGAATATTTATGTACTCCAAGATGTGTTGTTTGTTTGGTTGCGTGGTTATCATAGACTGTTACGAAGTTCCGAGTTTTTTTCCGACTTAATCTTTTATGATGATGCTTATCCTTAAATTTCCCAAGCGTCTGCAAGATGCAGTTTACAATGGAAAATTCGCTAGACGCTTAAATAATACACGCGGAATTAGTAACTTTGAAGCACCGTCTGAGAGGTGCGTACGTTTAAAGATTGATAACGGTTAATTAGGTAAGATAGTGACGTAATTAGTTTTCGTCTGAATGAGTGGAAGTCAAACGAATTATTATGCATGATGCAGTCTATGACCGTGGGTAACATTTAAAGGAACTGTACACCTGCAACGTTCATTAACTTCATTTCAGAAGAAATTACAAATACGCGTTTAAACAAAATTATTATTAGGACAACATTGAACAGTAGCTTGATAACAAGTATTATTTGCAATACATCAAGAAAGTAATTAGGAAAACTAATCAGGAAGGTTCTGCTGTATCTCAGTGTATTTAATTCCAATGCAGCTTATAACACATGAACTTGGTGAGTTTTGGTTGTTTCTGCTTTTGTTTTCATTCTAAAAATTCTGTTGGTAAATTGTATGGAAGATGTCCTTCGTTCTCGTTTTGGTTTCAGTTGAAATGCCAAATTTTTGAATACGATATAATTTTCTTGAAAGATAATATCTGTCTCAGATGGTAAACCATTTTGTCTTTCTTCCGTTATGTTCTTTGTGCTTATCGTTGGAAAGAACAATGTCCCTTTGCTAACATTTACTTTCATTTGTAAGAAATGTTAACTAGTTTGACAATGCATATACATGAGGTAAATGTATGTATATCACCGCAATGTGTATAACGTTCCAGCGCCGGTGCCGCTTGACCAATGCGCAGACTATACAACCTTCAGGATCGAGGACTTTGACTGTCATTTCACCAAGTGTAAGGCCAAGAAGATCGTCACCTTTCAAGGTAGGGCGGTTTAATACGATCTTAAAGATAACATCCTATAGTGTGGACCAAGTTATTTTTTCTCTCAAACAACCAGATAAGTTATTGTTACCGGAAAATTTCAGGTCACATGAAATGTTATTTATTGATATCACTTATGTTTACGAAAAGTGAAAAATAACACCTGATTCGTCATTACAAACAGGTATCTCTTACCTGGAGCCACGCAGCACAATTAGTTGTTTTTAAACTAAGTAAACCACGTGACCACTTAGTTTTGAGATCATATTATATCATAATCCGGGTAATCCGCACTGACGTCGATATCTCTATTTAGCTGAACTCCCCATCGTCTTATTCATAGATTTGGAAAGGGTGAAAATGTAGAGCGATTTATTTCATGATTTGTACCGTTAAACATTTGAGGTAGTGTTGAAAACCGTCTGTAGTATACTAAAGTATGGGTTCATGCAGACTTTGTGCCTAATTTCCCAAGAATTTTGTTACAGGCATTTGATATAGGCAAACTGTTTGATACCACCTTTAATTATGGGGTGTATTTTGTTTTTATTGTATAACGTGTATAACAATTATCAAACGAAATCGTATATTGTGGATAGTTATTTTAAAATACCACACGGACGATTTTTATAATTTCTGGCAACATATGTTTCGGTCAGAGAATTAAAACTAGCACAAGAAAGGCAGAGTCATCTACTTATGTTGAATTCCGGCAAAGCGTATGTGGTACATGCAGCCATGCAGCAAGAAATTAACGTTAGGAATATATTTGAAATGGAGTTACAATTAAAGCACGAAAACTTGTGCAACAAAAAATCTTTTGTTTTTGCCTTTGTTGCCACTGGTCGAGTGCGTTTTTCATCTCCCAGTATAAAACAAATTCCATTATATCCGTGTTGTTGTATTTTTTTTCAATTACTTTGCCCACGTGGCCATGATCTTCTTCCGGTCATTGGCTTTTTTACCTGATATTTAAATTAACGGCGTCTGCAATGTCCATCATCCGACCAATGGTCAGCCATCCACAACAATTGCAATACCTGGGCGATTACTTCTTCGCAGTGATGGCGAATGATCCGAGAAATTAAGATTGCATCCACAAGGGTCGATAACAAAGACGAGTTAATAATCTTTAATCGAGTCAATATGAAACTGACCGCTATTCATTTCGCTGTCACGAGACGTGTGGCCAAACAATTTTATTGCTATTTGTTACTACTTATTGGACCAGTTGGAGTGTCTCGAAATTAATTATCTCTATTTCTGACCGCTATTTGGTGAGGATTATTGGCAACAATGACGTCTACCAGGGTAGCAACCAAACTGCATTGACACTCACCTGGTAACCGAACATTTACATCGATCCTGCCAAAGATCTTTTTATTTCTGTGTTTGTAGTATTTTAATGTTTTCGAGTTTCAACATGGGGTTAAGAAATATGATGATGTACGTATGTGTGGCTGAAGACTCGATTTTTTTTAACTTATTAGCTCTTAACAATACTACATTTTAATTTGTTGGTAGGTTATTTTCTAAATTTCGATGTTTTCTTTCGTATTTTTTACATTTCACTTTTGACACTTTTGGCATATGATGTCGTGGCATTATATGCCATATTTAAATTGATCTTTATATATCAGCGCTTGGGCTGTTTTATTTCAAACTAATCTCTCGTTTGGAATTTTTATTTTTATGTTGCCGAGGCTTTTATCTACTGTACATACTGTACATATGTTTATAGTTTATTGTGTTACTAGGTATTATGTATGTATATAAGTTCACTGTATATGTTTAACTCACGATGCAGGTGCTAACTGTTAGTTGTTTCACTTTGACGGGATATTGTTATTTACACTGTTTGTTTGCTAGAAAAACCTTCAGGAAGTGCGAGGTTGGAGCACTCCGTAAACCAGGTTTAAGCACCCCAGTCGGCCCCTTTGCCGATTGACCGTTCCAAGGCGGTAACTGATGTTTTTTCTTTATGTGTGTTATGTCTCGTCTCTGTGTTTTTGTCACATTTACATTTACCTTGTTTGCCTTTGTCTACTGGTAGATAAAATTTAAATACCTGTGGAAATTTTGATTAAACCTTTTTTATTTACCTATCCAAAAGATGTCTTTATACAAAGAACTACTGAAAACCTTTATACTGTAAAGGTCTTTGGAAAAACCGTCGCAGCGTTAGCAAGTCGGGAAGCTTGCTTACGCAAAATAATCTTGTTTAAGGTCTATAATAGTGCACGTCGTAAAATGACCTGATTATACATAAAATATAAAATTATGCATAAAATAAATTTAATAAATTAATAAAAAATATCAATGTTGGTCCAGATAGACGACAGAACGCATCTCTGACATCTCTGACATCTCTGACATAAGCTATTCAGTATGTTCAGAAATAACATCTGAAACAAGATCTTTAAAATTCTACCCTGATTGCTATCACCCAATGTGCATCTTATGTATTTTTTCTTCCTGCAAACAACAACAAGAAACACACATTATCACTCATGGCGCATGACATAATTGCCTATCATTCATAGTGTTATTCAGTTCATGCACTTCAAATCTATATGGCTAAATTATACATACCATACGATTAGTGTTGCAATATGACCTTCGACAAAGGCTTGATAACCAATCTATCATTAGGCTAGCTGCACCGAGGCATTGGCTGACGAACTTAAAATAGACGGCTTGTGATGAAAAATAGTTTTCACTGAGAAAGATATAATTATTGTGGGTTGATTGCATGTACGAGTGCTTGGTCACTGGCCAGAAAAAATGAGTGCAGTCTTAAGTTGGATATAAATGAGTGGTGAGTGGTACGTCTAAATACAAATACTTTATCCGGTTACAGTTAGTCTGGTTCAAATTACTTTTCATGTCTGTACATCAGAAAACGTGACAATCATTTTTTTACTAATTAGCCGAAGATCAGATGTTGTAAAACACGTTCTCTCAATAGCACTATGTTATATTACAACAGCAAAAACCCCACAAGGCTAAGTTGGTTAAAAACACAAAGTCTTAATAAATCACTGCAAATTGCCGCAACTGTTATTGGCCGTGAGTGCTGTCTTACCTCTGCTTGTTTTTCCTAGGAATGCCTGAATCTATTGGGAAGCAGCCATCCGCACGAGAGACGCTTTTGTTTCCTTGGTCCTTGAGTAAGGTGCCAATCGATCCACCCGGGCACAAAACAAACAATTTAGCGAATAATTGCTTGAAGTAGTAGAAAGTAAACTTTCTAAATAGGCGGGACTCATGTCGGCTCTCTTTGAACAGTGTGCACACAGATCGGTTAATATTGTTAAATGTTATCTTCGATAATGCAGCTGCTTTGTGAGATCAGTCAATTAATTTGTGAGAGTTAGTATAGAAGTGAAGTTGAATATTGACGACTTTTTTAAAAAAAAATGATCTTATTTTCAGAACGATGAATAATGTTCCTTGATTGAGAAGCCAATGGAGTGTTATTGTAAAAGTTTTAAAACTTTTATTCGTTTTTTTCAAAGTTGTGGTTGCGTTTATGTTGACATTTTTCTCTACAGACTCGGACAAACAAAAAGTGTTTATACTTCAACAGGTGTTCAAGACAATATCGCTATTTTAAGCTTTAAACCCAAATCCATCAAGTGTTTGGATCTGGATCTTGATAGTTTAGATTCCTTCTAGGATCGGTAAGTGATTGATCGTTTTATACCATCTTACGAATGCTATTGAAACTGCTTATTGTTCTATAGTCTGCTTATCTGTAGTTTCCGTGGATCCTTAACGTCACCGGAAGGGATGACAGATTTAAGTCCCGACCAGATGACGCATAAATAGGCTGAACTTTGCTACCAGTAGGAATGTAAAGGCGATTTGATAAGGTTTTTTGTACAGCTTAGCACATTGTTTAAACAAATCACACTGTGCGTTTATTTTTATTCATGTTTATTCTACGAGTATTTAGATGTCGTAAATATTTGAAGATTTGATGTGCTCGGGAACATACTTGTCTAAAATATGCTGTGGGATTTGGTAAGATTTAGAACAGGCTCAAGAGGTTTACGATGGATCGGAAGTTTTTGGGTGGATGTTTGGAAGACCCAGTGTCCCGATACAAGTTAATCAAACAAGTGACAATCTTGCAAGTCTGCAATGTTTAATGTTAACATTCACAAAAGTCCAGCTGCAATATACACACGTTTTTTTAAAGAATCACATCTTTGTTATTAAACATGAATCTTCGGCTCACCACCGGCCGCAGGTTGTCAGCGTCGGCTTGTGGATCGGGAGGTCGTGGGTTCGAACCCTGGCCGGGTTAAACCAAAGACTTTAAAGTTGGCAGTAGTGGCTTCCCTTCTAACGCTCGGGGCTAAGGGGACAGCATAACGCCTGACTCGTCGGTGTCAGTATAATGGACCGGCCGGGTTCAGTCCCTGGGCACCTCATAAGTGCCCCTGTGCTATAATGATAGAAATGTCGCTGCGCAGTATTGGCAAAAATGCCGGCTAACCCCTAATCCCTCGGCTCACCATTTCTCTCAAATAAAAAAACTAAAAACGTTAGGTCAAATAGTTAAATAGTATTTTTTTAGCGTATGAATTATTCTTTACATTATACACATAATTATGTGTTGAGTAAAACATGCGAAGAACACAATTTAAGCTTTAAATAACTTTAAACATTGACTATCGGGTACAGTTATTAAATATCAATAACAAGATTCATATTTTTTAAGAAAATACAAGAACAACAACATCGTTTCAATTCTAAAATGAGAAACGATCTTGCTCATCACTTCAACGTTCATTCAACAAAAGAAGCACTGTTACTACATCGAATCAAGATTCGCATCAACGACACATATTTAATTTGAACAAATTGGAAAATAGTACGCTGTATTCAGCCCTGTAAGTAGTAACGGAGACGGAGTCTCAGCATTCTTTGGTACGAGATATGCTGTGACAAAATCTTCGACCCGGTCATGTGTACAATGTGAAATAGTTATTAATTATGAATACGCCTCTATCCAAAATGTCCACATGATACGTTACAGTGTGCAACATTTTGTTTACTCAGAACTGACATTGAGGTGGCGTAATATTCGTGCTAGTGTACATATTCTATGTCGACGAATCATATTGAATACAGTGTCAATTTCAACGTTTCTTTTCAATTGATCGCGAAAAAAAGTAGACCAAACTCATTGAGTTTCGCATGACGTAATTTCAAAAACATTTGAGAAGTGTCGATGTCATTAATGTCCATTTCCATTGATTGTTAAAGGTTTCAAATGGTATAACAAAAGGGAGAAAACAATATTTCTTTTCATTGACTTACCGCAAAGACATTTTTCAAAGTAAGTGTGACATGTGGGTTTGTTGTCATTTGTTAATGGTATATTTTCTCAATCTGTAAGGAATGACTGTGCCAGACATTGGCAAAAAAAATGCTGTGGTGGTTTAATGGCCTTCCAATACAGAGTAAAAATATCTGGGATACATAATTTGTCCATTTGGAAGACGAAAGATGTCTTGTTGAAGTACCTGAAACCATTATAGCAGCAGTTGTTGTTACAGTAGTTGTTTAGGTATTATTATTATTATTATTATTATTATTATTATTATTATTATTATTATTATTATTGTTACTGTTGTTGTTGTAGAAGAAGAAATAGTACTAGAAGTAATAGTAGTAGTAGACGTAGTAGTAGTCCAAGTAGTAGTAGCAGTATTAGTAGAACTATTAGTAGTCATAGTAGAAGTAGTAGTAGTAGTAAAAGAAGTAGTAGCAGTGGTAGTAGTAGTAGGTGGTAGTAGTAGAAGTAGTAGAAGTACCAATAGAAGTAGTAGTAGTAGTAGTAGTAGTAGTAGTAGTAGTAGTAGTAGTAGTAGTAGTAGCAGTAGTAGTAGTAGTAGTAGTAGTAGCAGAAGTAGCAGTGGTAGTAGTAGTAGGTGATAGTGGTAGAAATAGTAATAGTTGTTGTTGTAATAGAAAGAGGGGGAGATGAAGGAGATGAAGGAGTAGTAATAATAGCAGTAGTATATCTTGTTGTTAGAAAGTGGTGTTGTTTTAGGAATATAAATAACGAGAGCAGAGGAGTGATGGTTGTTCTTTAAGTACACCCGAAGAAGCAGCAGCAACCAAGTAGTAACTGCGGATCGGGAGGTCGCGGGTTCAAACCCCAACCGGGCCAAACCAAAGACATGAAAGTTGGTAGTAGTGACTTTTCTTCTAACGCTCGGGGCTAAGAGGACAGCATTACGCCTGCAAATCCCATCCCATCCCCTTCCCAAGTAGTCACCGTGGTGTACTTCTTGTACTTCTAGACGCAGTAGAAGATGTAGTAGAAGTTTTACCAGTCATCTTATACCCTTATTATACATATACTATGTATCGTTGCAAATAGTTGTAAACCCTCACCTCAAAGAAGCACACACACACACACACACACACACCCGCCCAACCGAAATTACCACTTGTAGTCTACCGGGAGATACATTGTAGTCCTATTGATTCCAACAACTGCAGCAGTAGAAGCTACAAGACCTCACAAACAGCAACCCAAGCAAGACAACCTGCTGTGTGCCCAGAATTTCTCCTAGACAGTCTTTTGGTTATCTGTGTACTCTAGTCGCGACTAATATATCGATTGATGAGTTTGTTAACTT
Source organism: Sinonovacula constricta (assembly GCA_007844125.1). Taxonomy (NCBI): domain Eukaryota; kingdom Metazoa; phylum Mollusca; class Bivalvia; order Cardiida; family Solecurtidae; genus Sinonovacula; species Sinonovacula constricta. Next base: position 20,358,841 of record CM017560.1, read on the forward strand.
TACAACGTCCCACAAATAACACGGTCCCCCAAAACAAGCAGCGCACTATTTGATTAAAACGCCCCTGATCAAACAATGATGTGAACTTTTCCTTTTCATGGAGCGCGCCCATACTTTTAATGTTGTTACCAAACTTCTTAATTATAGAGTCATACTTAAGAGCCGCTAAATATCCACTGTTGATTTGTATTCTCTTTTACAATTCAGATATTTACAAGAATTAAATGAAATGACAGTACCTGTGGCTGGTATTATTGTTTTCAAAAGATATGCCAAATTGCAATTTGCATGTGTAAAACCCACACCCGCAGTTTCAAACAAATCTACCCTTTATAGTAAATTAACAAACTACAAGTGGTGGTACAATTTTCATATTTTTCATTAAAATAGATAATGCGATTTACTAGTGCTTGGGTATCCAGAGAGTACATTAATTAAATAATTGAAGCGCGCCAATTTGCGATAGAACAGCATGCACTGTCACTCTAATAATACGCTCCAATTAGCGCTTCCCTGACGATGCTTACACAATTATCGGTTCAATTGTATTCGCATTTTGCATTATATTTTCTCATGTAACTAGTAGTAAATTAAGCAATACTTTATTTCACGTAAAAAGGGGAGGATTCTTAATACCGTAGGTCAAAAACAAAACATGCATGGGCTTCCTTTGATTAGCTTTATGTATTACATGACTCGACTTATTTTGATAAGCTGCATTTATGACACGCCTCGACCTATTTTGATAAGCTGCATGTATGACACGCCTCGACTTATTTTGATAAGCTGCATGTATGACACGCCTCGACTTATTTTGATAAGCTGCATTTATGACACGCCTCGACCTATTTTGATTACCTATGTGTATGACATGCCTCGACTTATTTTGATTACCTACGTGTATGACATGCCTCGACTTATTTTGATAAACTGCATGTATGACATGCCTCGACTTATTTTGATAAGCTGCATGTATGACATTCCTTGACTTATTTTGATTAGCTACACATATGGCACGCCCCGACTTATGTAGATTAGCTACATGTATGACATGATTAATGATATATTGCACAAAAATGTACATTGGCATAAGATTATAATATATATTCATGGCATCATATCACTGTTAAAGCTGCATTATTGCATAACGTCCACACACAAGAGACACAGTCTCCACATGTCAACAAAATACTTGGTTTGGGAAAAGAAACCGACAAAAAGCAAAACGGAATTGGAAAATGAGCTCAAATATCGGTCATGGTATGGCATTTTAAGAGTAATATTGTTGGAGGATTTGGTGTTGGCGAGGGTGGAGGCTCAACAACCACAACAAAACAAGAATTCAGGATGCCCAATGAGAAAACGTACGGACGGACAATAAAACAGTGAAAGCAATGTGAACGTTATCTTTAAACTGTTAATATAACCTCAAAGTGTCAAGTGTATACACGTTTAACACTTGTTAACTTCTCACACATCACACTTTCAGGTACCTGAAAAGACTCGCGAATTCTCGAATATTAGAGTAATGAGCTCTTAATATCGTTCTTTATATGTTTAGTGGCATCAAGACATTGTCATTTAACTCATAACGAGGTATTTACTATGGTAAATACGCAATGGTTGGAGATTGGTAAGAGTTTGCATAAGTAAACAGTGTTTTATGTCATACCTCCTATAGTATTTATTTATGTTCCACTTTCCCCGATTCATTTTGAATAGAACACTTTCATTTATAGTTAATTTACTGTTGAGCATTGCACTTCATTTGTTAGTTAAGAGTCGTTAAATGGTGTCAATAGAAATATTGTATTTACAACGCGCTGGAAATTCTGTGGTACATTCAGTTGTACGATATACCTTTTTGATTTGGAACAATAATATGTCAGTTAATTGTCAAAGTAATTGGTTTTACATTTTCTTTGCTAGATGAAAGTTTAATCATTAACAGTTCCGAATATTTTTAATTGCTAATAAAAATGCTTTGGTATATAAGTGGTAAATCAAAAGAATGTGCAATAACAAACTATTTTCCCACTGGCTTTTCTTACAGTCATACACTGTGATTTGCGTCATCGAATAGGAAACTAGGAAAATGGAAGAATTAGCACATAAATTTAAAAATTACCTACCATTAGACTAAGGTGCACGCGCCTGTATAAGTTAAAATAAAAGTGACACATCACAAAGTGACGAACGGTTTCACAGATTGAGACAAACCAACTGTTCCTGCATTGGAAAGGTCAGTCGTCAATGGGCAACTGGGTTCGAAGTCAAACAAGGTGCGTGTTGTGTTTGATATTTTTTATAGCAAACACGATCTTTACAAGGTAATTCTTAAAGTTCACATCGGTTCTGTTTTATCTATTTCATATATTCGAGATGTGTTGAAAATGTTAGTGGGACAGGCGGAACAGTATTTGTAAAACAGATACATTTTGGTTAAATATTTTACAACATTCTTCAATGTTGCTCTTTCTACAATTTTCGAGAAACCATGAATGAATGACTCATGGGAAGACACATTCACGCCATTGTCGTGCTAATTAAGAACTCATTAAGGCGCCTACCTGGTTGGGTGGACCTCAGTGCAGATGACACGAAATAAATGTTTTAGGTTCCAATTTGCGTCCCCAGTGCTGGTTGAAAGATCTTGCGTTCAGATGACACAGAAAACTATGTTTGGGGTTTCGGTTTGAGTCCATGCGTGCATAGGGGTTCAAAGGGACCTGTGTCATTACGATCTGGGTTACTTGTCTAGCCCCGTGCATCGAAAACAAAGTCATGTCATTGTTTCTGTGGACACACCGAATGAGCACAGGTGCAGCTGGGCTGTGGGCGCCGCCTTCATGTACATGTGCAAGACAAATACAGGTGTTTTCTTTACTTAAGCAACATTGTCTCTCGTTATACACGCACAAAACAGATATAACCTATAATTAAAACTCATGTTTGTTAAGAGTCAATGCTATTTATTTCAAGGTAGTTGTGTATCGATGACATTGGCGAGAGTTCTGTTAAAGCGTTTTCTGACTGTTTACAACAAAAACTACAATACACCGAACAATGTTGAGCGCTTGTATTCACAACTATTATCGTTGTCTTATTGACACCATTATAGCAGCTTGAATTTTAGTCCATGTTTAATACATTTTTAATTTATGATTTCATTTTTACCATAGGAAAAGGTACTACTTTATACAATTTTATCGGAATCAATGCCCTGAGCAATGTCAATTTTAGTTTGTGCAATGTTATTAAATATTCTATATTGGCACATAGATAAGTACCATACGCCTGCCATTTTAACATTTATAATAAAAACAATTCAAATTCCATTGGACTTGACATCGTGATATACTTTTAAGATGTGATTTGACCGTTAAGGCAGCCTAAAACACTGATATAAACTGGCTACTTTTGTGACTTAAACTAAAGAATGTTTGTATGCGTGGGACATTTCATTTTTATCAGTGTGGAAGACTGTGCATCTATGAAAATAAAGCTGTCTCATTTCACACACAACATTCTTACACGCAGACATTTTATCTGCTTGCATAATGAAGATGCGTTCCCATAAACGAATGCAACTGTCATAACTGTTCGAGATACGCATGTCCTTGCCAATGTTGGCGGGGATAAACTATCCGAGTTTACACTGTTTAATTACTTGTCTCTCTCGACAATCTAGGGTATAAAGAGAGATCAAACATGATAACATATCAATTTACATTGCATTACACGTGAGCACCTGCATTTATTCGTCTCAGCTTTCTATAAAGAGTTAAGATTGAAAGCTCCCTATCCCATACAATGAAATTCATGCCTAATTACGTCATATGTAGAAAATGTAACTGCGGTTTGCTCTCGGCTTGTTTTCAGTGCAACTTCAAAGATAAGCCCATGGCCTTTTGTGTGTATACAAAACCTCACATTTTTGTTGTTGTTGTTATTCCTTTCTTTTTTTTCTTTCGGTCATATATTTCTTTCTTCGTTATTTCTGTAATTACTTCCGTTTTTGTCCTTTCTCTTTTCACCTTTTATTTCTCTGTTTTCGCCATGACATTTTTGTATCACAGTCTGTGTGTTTTATTTCATTTTACTTTTATCCTTTCTTCTACTCCCATATTTCTCTCCTTAGTCATTTTCTTTACACCATTTCCATTTTCCATTAGTACATCTTTAGTTTTTACTTCTTCATCACCTTGACTACACTCCTTAATTCTTTAATTTTACTCATATACCTCCTACTCTTCCTATCGTGATGTTTTTTTCTTATTCTCAATATTCTTGCTATATTTAAACAAATTCCTCTTCCTCTGATTCGAATTCCTTCTTATCCGTGAAATTCTTGTAGTTTGAAGTCATGGTTAAACCGACACCGTTTCCTTTTATGTTCAGTGTTTTTCAGGTCTTGTTTAATTCCTTTTCTTGTATATTGTTTGTAAACGCACGCATTCCTAACAACTCGAGTTAATAAGGAAGCTCTACTCTACTACTAACCCCCTCTTTGTTTGTTCTTGTCTTTTTTCTTCCTTCTTTAACCACTTCATCTTTTGTTCGTCCAAATGACTTGAAGTCATTTTATTTTATTCTCCTTTTTCTACTGTAACTATTTGCATACCAAATATCGTTTCGTAACTTAATCAGAAAACACAAAGCCTTTGGTACTTTAAATGCCGGTTATTAATCTCAAGGTGTCGTCTGAAACTTGGACAAGCTGTACCTTTTATATTGATACACGTTCACGTTCGTTATATTCTTGAACCAAAGGCGGATCACATAAAGCAAGAACCAAATATTTGTTTATCTTTAAAGAACCGCATAAAAAATATTTTCTCCTGTCTATTATCAATTTAATATATCTTCTCCGGCTTTTTTATTCTTTTTTTTCACTTTTTTTTTTACAAATATTGAGTTTAATATCAACAAGAAGGCAGGAAAATAGCAATAGATAGCATATGTATCACTTTATTTTATTGCATTACTATTTGAACGTATCTCTTATCTATTTCTAAATGTCTTATGTGGTTATCCGAAGTTAAGTTTTGGATTTTGTGGTTCAACTCTTTTGTTCGATTCTCAGATATTAGTTGTTCCTTTGTAACACATTTGTAATTGGCAATAAATAATAATATACAACGGCAATTAGGTAAAGTTGCTCGTTTAACATAAAGTGTCGTCTACCTTAAAAAACGTAATGCACTGACACATTCTAATATGTCTACCGTCTGATCACCATACACGCAATTACTGCGTCTTTCTCTATTTAAACGTTCTCATTCGCAATTCATCCAATGTCGGGTGAAAGTAAATACTTGAGTAAATAAAACATGCACAGATAAGACCCGGGATTAGAGGATCTCCGACGATAATAGAAATTTGAACAAATGTACGAACAAACACACCGGAGTACCCTCTTCTAGATATTGCACCTCGAATGTAAGGGAAAGATGGTGACAATGGTCTATGTTTCTACACTAGAGAGTTTGGAATATGTCGTCATTGTAGTCGTGCAATAATGTGTTTATGTTTGTTTACATTATTGTCACAAATCCATCATTTTTGGTCAGAACCGCCAACTTAAGATAATAATGAAAAGTAATGAAAATATGTTTTAATTCACAATTAACATGGCCTAATGAATGTAAAGAAAGTTTTGATAAAATGCAGTTCAGTTCGTTAACCCATATATTAAGTAGAAATTATCATACTCGCAGTAAGTAGTTATTTCTGATTTCTCATTTAAATACCAATTACACATTAAGAGTAAAATGGGGTTTTACTTTTAAATTTCATTTGTTTGAACATCATCGAATGTTAAAAACTGAGCCCTTATATCCAACATAAAAACACATATTTAACTGCTAAATTATTACATCTTGTTCAATCACAGTCCAAATTGCCTACTAATAAATTGAAATTGCATATAAGTAACTTTCACTCGTGTCTAAAAGTCTTCGGATAAGTCATAAAGTTACCAAGCAATAAAATAAGTACAAAGTCGTGTCATCAAGACCAATTTGACAATTATTTTCTTCATTGTCAAGTCATTTGTGTATATGTAAAGAATGACCTTAGAAAACAACAATTTTATTCAATTAATTAAACTTCATTTAAAAAAACACACTCAACATCCTATCTCAGGTCACAAAGCTGAGTGATATTTCAATTTTTTAAACAGTCAACTTCCTTAACAGATCTTTTGAGTTAACGATGCATGCAGTGTTGTTTTTCCTAACTGTTGTACCGAACAGCGTCTGGATAAAAAAGAACCCTACTTCTAAGCGTCTTGTCTTCAATATCTATAACAGCACTGAGTAAATTATGTAACGATTCTTCTGAAAGTAGCTTGACTTATTCCGGATCAATATATGAACTATGCTGTTAAGCTTCAGTTTCCAAATTGTCAGTGTATACAAGCTAAATCTCCCGTTCAGACTGCCCAAGTATTGATGTATTTGTGCAAAAAGAAAGCTCACAAGAAACCCATTCGGTTGAGTTGTTTGACGGGATTAGTGATATGAAGTCAGATACTTCTTTTACAGCTAATACGTCCAGATCCCTACCCAATTTCTTTACAAACTTAGCCGTCACACCCGCTTTCCTTGCATCAATAAAAACATATCGGCTTTCGTAATCACGTGACCAACTAAACCATAATACGCGAGTTATCTACTGCAGCCCAGCGCGCGGTCTCCTCGAACGTGGGTTTTATTATTGACAGAGAGCTTTATCTGACAGGTGCGTTAATTTCACCATAGATGTCCTACCTGTGTGCAGCACAGTGGTCATAATAATCATCATTATGTCTAGTTGCTGTACATACTTTTGTTTAAAAATAGAAATTAGGAAATACAATTGACCAGCACAGTCGTGTGATTCTTACGATTACTTTAACAACACGTGTATTGTGGGGATAGCCGGAAAACGGAATAAATAGATGGTGTTTATTTACCTCAAAAGGGAATTTCTGAGTTGATTATTCAACGTGCATGTAGGATTACAAGTTGTGCTCGTTCTTATCTCAGTGTGATATTTATTGTCTCGCTTATCTGCCTGTCTCTTATCAGATGCCTCAGACGGTCTTGAGTCTCCGTGTAAGTGTCACTAAAGAGAAATCGATTGGCAACGAATCGAGTGAGAGTGGAAATGTTTTGTTTAATTTTCAAGTTTTATTGTCCCCGTTGCGCAACTACCAATGTTAAATGGCGAAACACGCGGAGTTTGTAAGGACATATGACAGGAATAAATATATAATTGATACAAGATTATGAAGAAGATACGTTGAGAGGAGTGCGTTTTCTTGGAATGGAATTTTTAAAGTGAAGTTTTAAAATTTGGATTAACTACATCCTTTTCATTGAAACATGGGAGACCTTTATGAGAGTAGGCCAACGCAAAGGTCAAGGTCAAGATCCCGATGTGAAGGTCGTGTCAAACCAGGTCATAATGTTAGCGGCCAACTTAGCAAGAGCAACAGTAAGGTGTCCGAAATAGGTGTGTATTTCTATGAACCGGTGAGCAACAGTGATGTTGATACGACGTCATGTTCGTCTTGCCGACGTAAGCAGGAAGAGGCAAACAGACGCCAGGGGGCGTTGTCTCCCTCTGTTATTCAGGTGCCAGTTTCGGTACACCAGACGCCAGATATGACGTCAGTGACGACGTCAAATATGTCGTCAATGACGCGGCAAAAAATACATTCTTACGTGAATGGATATGGTCAGAATTACTTAGGTCTGTCGGAGTCTCCGGGACGCTCACTCTCTGAGAGTCCTCCGCGGCCTATCCTAAAGGTTAGCGGATACAGTGGTCCCCGGGAAAAACAGGTCACGGACTGGGGTGGAGTCATGAAGGACCTCTTCTATAACCTGGATAACATGGACTCCGGTAAATATCAGAACATCCAAAAATTTCCAAATGTATACATTAGGCTTGGCCAAGTGCCTTGAATTCTCATTTTATAACATGAAACTTAATTAAGTTAATATCATTCACCGAAAACACTCCGATTTGTGCTTGCTTATATACAGCGGTTACCATTCGTCTAAATGAATATGTCTATTTAGGTAATATGAATTAATGTAAGTTTATATGTATGTTTATATTATATGTATGTGTACGCATAGACATTTCTCTGTCAACCTGTCTATAGCAATTATGGATAGCCCCCTCAGTATATGTCCATCTCACCGCATGTCTGTCTGGCAGACTGTTCATCTTTCTCAAAGATCATCTGTTTATCCCTTATTGTTGTATCTTATGTTTTTTGTTTCTCTCGTTTCGGCCTGAGACACATTGTTTCTTATAGTACGAGTATGATATAAACAAATGTCCCCTGAATGTCGCCTATGAATATGGTACAATTAGAAACGTACATTAATATTATTTATAGATGGTGTATAGCAATACTTATACAGTCAAGTGCATATAGGTAGAGGTATTGTATCCTTGGGCGAATGTACATGTATAGTGCACGTTGTCATGTTATATATATTACCTTAATAATATATATATATATATATATATATATATATATATATATATATATATATATATATATATACTGTCATAATACCTTAAATAATATATATATATATATTATTTAAGGTATTATGACAGTTACACATTTATAGTATGGCTACTTTGTTTTACAATTTCAAAACACTTTTTGGTAAATTAGAATAAAATATGCACTTATTGCCTCTCTTTTTTGTTGGTTAACATATCATTGGAAAAGATACTAATTCGTCGATAGTATTGACTTCCACATTAAACCAATTGATTCCATATTTCCGAAAAAGAGTTGAATACTTTGTATTAAAACTGGCTGAGTTAACATGTAAATGGTGAAGTCATGTCGTTGTATTTTGTCAGTAAAACATGACTTTCAAAACGTGATTATTCATCCGACTGTCTCTTTAATTAATATTTATCTGTAATTTTATTATATCAATTATCACCAATATCACACGTGTATATAAGGCTGACTTTCTGCTCATTTTTCTCATTTTGAATACTTCCTTACACACATGTATTTGTGGTATCTTCTGTTGCCTTCAACCCAAAAAGGTGATTTATCTGTATGTTCTTTTCAAAAACGATTTGTGTAGGTGTAACCGCTGCCTCGCGCACATTCCATTTAAGTGGTGGATTAAGACTAGTGTTTTAAGATAAAACCAAACCCAGAGCTAGTTGCTTAATTTCTTCTTAATTCCCACTCATCTTGTGTTACGTATGGCACAACATTAATGTGAAATGTGATCTTCAATTGTGTAAACTGTCACGTTCGTGACACATTCCTCCTTATATATACATATATACGAAATTTCATAAAAAATATTAAAGCCTCATCCTTTATCTTTTTTTATCTTTTCAATTCGTGGTTTTGACAACTACGTTGACAATAATATTAGCAGTAATAGTAGTAGTAGTAGTAGTAGTAGTAGTAGTAGTAGTAGTAGTAGTAGTAGTAGTAGTAGTAGTTGTAGTAGTAGTAGTAGAAGTAGTAGCAGTAGTAATAGAAATAGTTGTAGTGATGATGATGATGATGATGATGATGACGATGATGATGATGATGATGATGATGATGATAATACATTCGTGATTAGGTTGTGATTTTTCCAAATTTGTTTATTTAACAGAACTTTTTTTTATATATTTCTCTAGATCATCAAAAATGTGTAACAATTATCTTGTGACATTAACCCATCCTCTAAGAACCACTCATATCGCCCTAAACGCTATCAAATAACACTTAAAACAGCATAAGCCAAAATAGGCTTTAAGAAACAGCATTAATTAATCATTAAATTTTAATAAAGCAATCTTAAGTTGCTTTCCACTTGTAGTAACATGTTGTACATTCAACTTTCTTCTTTTAATTACTTTAACTTTAATAACTCGCGCATCTTCCAAAAACAGACCGCTGATTTAAACGAGGGTATCATTATTCGTTTATATACGTTTTTAAAAAGCCTGCTGAAATATGCTAACCCCTCACTGATTTTCCCCGCCATTTAGGTAACGAGAATGATTTAATTCCTTAGTCTGAACATAAAGATTCTCTGTTTAAGTGCACCTACCTCATAACTCATATAGTGTTACAAAAGCTTGCGTATTCACTTACTGGACGTGAATAAGTTTTAATAGCATTAAAACTACCCGTCTTTACGATACCATAGCGGTAATTAAACGGCATCATTTACAGTGAAATCTGATATACACACAGTCTGCCTCTGCAGGGATGCCTTATTAACAAGTCACAGATGCATTTATTTATTAACAAATTTCTTTCACATGAATTTCCTTATAAGTGACAGCTTCTCTCCTTCTGGCCAAAATTGCTCGGCACCAAAATCCAAAATTGTAATTTCTAAATCCGATCCTAAATCAAGTTATAATATTAAAGTATAGATCTGGGAGAATTTAAGCAGCGCCTTTTATTAACTTAAGTATGTTGCAGCTGTAAATTTTCTATTTAGCTTTGAATGTTCCGAATCATGCGTTTCTTTTTCTGAGAGACAGAAACTGGAAACAGTACGAGTATTTTACTTAAAACAGCATCTATAAAGCTGCTGGTTTGTTTCTTAAATTGGGACTTTCACTTACAACATTAGGAGCTGATACTGCTGAACGTTAATTAAAACTCAAAAATACAAAGTTTAAGTTGAAAATCGATAATAAACTTGGGACGAGTTTCAACAAGGTCCGATTCTAACACGGGCCGAATATGCACACCTACTGTTTTCTGAGCACAGGTCGGTGTTCATCCGCCATTCATTTCTCATAGCTACTGGGAATAACAGCGATCATGAGCCGTTTTATTGATCATAATTCTTTAACCCTTGTCATACTGCATTTTTGTTAATAATCCATACTAATTTTTGATCAGCTACTTTTATCTACACGCCAATGTAACATACTGCCAGATACTAGGCAGCTAACAGGGCAAATCGTGATCAGTCAGTTCCCAGCGAAATATGGCAGATCTGGATCTACAATATGTACATAAGCTTTTTCAATTCGTGCAAAGCAGGCTAAGAGTTAATATATTGACATATCCTCAATAGGGGAAGTTATATCGACGTTTCCGGATAGGGACCGTGTAACGATAGCTTATACCGGTTATGATCTCGGCTGTCATGACTGAAACATGCTCGTTGTTTCTTTGCTAAGCAAAATGCCCATGATGGTGATAGTGGATGGCGTCGTCATAAGGTGCGCGCTGCTAGCTAGTCATATCAACAGTCTTTTCAGTCAAACCCAGAAAATAGTCCCTTAAACCGGATATTATGCTGCATTCACTCTAATAGAAGCTAATTTCAATATAATATACGAAGCGTGATAATTCAGATGTATTTCATAAAACAGCTTCAATGGTAAGCCACCACCACCAGTTTTCTAGTGTAAGACACGACTTCAGCTAAAGAACGACAAATAAATTCGTGTCTTTTTTATTGAGATGCTCATCATGGTAACCATGGCAACATTACGATAAGTATAATTCGTGAATTAATTGTCCTTATTCGTTAATCAGATGGAGAAGGGTGACTGCGACAGGAATTTAGTTCATGATTCTTCAGTGAATGATGCGGTCAGTCGAGAAAAGACATTGACAGATTGACATTGACTGGGAGTGTAAGGGGAGGTTCACAAAGCTGAGAAAAAACTTCCATTGTACACGTGTAGGCCTAATGTGGACAATCATGATCTTTCCACAGGAACATAATACAACAATACAGGAGTGACATGTTTGTAATTTTTAACAGAATATTAGAACAATTTAAAAAATATTTTCCTCAATATGCCTACCGTCTACTTAAAACAATACAACATCCATAATTACCTTTTAACTTACTGGCGCCGCCACATATGGAATGGTTCTGGTCCATGAGAGGGGAAAGTGTAGTCGAAAATAACAGTAAATCGCAGATGCTTGGAAAGGTCTTAAAGAGTGTATGTCAAAAGTAACAATGCAGCTTGCAATTACAAGAAAAAGTATCAATGTAGCAGACAACAACATAGAAAGCAAAGTATCCGTTAAATCTGAAATGTTTTCAGGACATAATAATTAATGAATATCAATGTAGTGGACAACAACATAGAAAGCAAAGTATCCGTTAAATCTGAAATGTTTTTAGGAAATAATAATTAATGAATAATAACAAACATAAACTTATCCATCGGCAATTTTATAAACCGTCATATTTGTATCATTTTTTTCTATTTTAACTAAGTATTATTAAAAAGAACCAAAGCATTTGCCGACCTGTTAAGTGCGCATATGCCTCGGTTTAAAGACAATATGTTCAGGTATGTTTCATGTAAGATTTTCGTTTGTTTGACCTGTATTCATTAATCATTAACAACAGTTTTAAACAAGCGCTTTGAGTGAAGCGCTGATTGTCATACATCTAGGATATTTTTGGCTGTTATTTACTTAACATCTGAACAAATTATCAAATGATCAAAAGCTGTCCAAAGAGTCTAAACCGTACATTTGTCTAACAACTTATTGATCGCACACAAAAACTTCATTCATGTATGTGTTCCTTGACAATATAAAAATCAAAACAATGAATCTTTTTTTCCCATATAACCGGATGAGTGAAAATTGAAAACTATTCAAAACATCAGATTAAAAATGTGAGTGACATTTCTATCATTGTTGTTATTGAATCATGATTTACAAATCTCGCTATCAATCCATCAAAATTGATAATAACATAAAAACAGCCATTGGGAGATTTTATTAAGTAACGACTGAAATAGCATATCATGAGATGCATAATAAATTGATTAAGGTTAGCCATTGCGGTGAAGGTAATTAAACTACTCGTCTATAACATACAAGTTTTCTCATAAATTGACAACAAAAGAATAGCTACGTCGGATAATCTCATGCACGACAGAAAGTGAATAAAAGAACGCATGTTTGTCTGTCTGCTTATTCACATTGACCAATTTTAATCTTCCTTATAGGGCGGACATTGTTTACAACACTTTTTAAGATCTAATGATAAAGTAAAAAAATCGACGATTGAACAAAATTACAGTATCATCTTGCTCATTTATAATCAAGTGCATTGCTTTACACATAATTGGGCTCTATTTTGTGCCAATAAGCATTTATAATTGCATTTCTTGTTCAAACATTACACTGCAAACAGAGACTCCACAGAGAAACCGAGGATTCTATTTCTTATCCTGCTAACGTTACATTTGTTAATTACAAAATTCTTGAGAATTGCCTAACAACGTAACGCATTCATAGCAAGACCTAATTACTTGTCAGCAAATAGTGTAGATCTTGAACAGACAGCTTCTTTCGGGAGTTTGCTGAACTTGATCTTCACAATTTGCCAAAGCCTAATAATTTTGTTGATAAGAGGCTAAAAGAGTTAATAACTGATTGCAAGATATCGCCAAACGACAGTTCCCAGGTGTATTCCAATATCACTATTGTATAGTAATAAGCCAAGGATACATATTCAAATACAGAAAGAATGCGTGCATACAAATGCATGTTCGACAATTCTTGATCTTTTACAAGTCATACATTTTCACAGGTAATAAAAAAGAAATTATTTTGGTCGAATGATTTCAGTTGAGCGAGTGCATATCAATTGTTTGAAGTGATTGAATTGTTACACATGAACTACTTTAAATAATACAGTTTATCATATTTCAATGTCACGTCATTTTTGTATCAGCATTTTGTATCTTAAAAAGATTTTCGGTTTGATTTTATAATTTAAACCAACGTATTCCAGAGTAATTAAAGTTTAATATGTTTAGCTTTAAACGCATTCAAATCACTACAGTATCCACTTCCTGTTTGATTTCATCACTACACAAGTTAACAAAAGAAAATTTTAAAAACGTATTCAAGTCGCCAGCTAGACGTTTAAGTGAAATGTCACGTGACATTATTCGTATCTTTGACAACTATGATCCTGTCAAGCACAAATTGAGTAAGGCCTGAGCAAATAATGTAGCTCCAGATAAGATAGAAGATGTCTGATGAAGAGCTGTAATTTTTGCTTCTGAGTTTCCAACGATATCTCTAAAGACTTTTGTATGTAGTGTTAACAATTAACAATGAATTATCATAAATTTATTTGGCAGTATAAGGACTCATACCCCGGTCCAGAGATAATTTATTAACTTAAAATCGAGATAACAGCTTAAGATCTCCACTCAGAGTACTGAACTTCCGGTCTTTTGTTTCGTCTGACAGAAGTTTGTTGATGGACGAATTCTGTATTCGGAATACCTTGTTTTCTTTGCTTCATATCAAACTATAAATGCGTGTCAGCTGTCGCCATACAGGGAGCATAGCTCTGATTGTATATATTTTCACGAACACAATTTTCATTCTTGGTATATCGCTGTACATATTTCTGTTAGAAATGATTGGGTCAACTATGGATTTGCTTAAGTTCTTTTAAATCCAGATTTTTTAAGTCTTATGTTGTGTTTGTCGAACTTTAGCGATTCGAAATTTAGGACATTAAGTTTCAATTCTACATCTTCCCCCATGAATTAGAAGGACTATTAAGATTAAACCTTTATTTAAAAAAATGCAACTTTGATTTCAGCTCAAAAACTATTACACAGTTATACAAGGGATGTCAACGAGTTATCGAATTTATCAGATTTTATCCGATCTTTTTACTTCACGATTATGTTATATAATATTTCCATACTCGAGTATACGCATTCTTTCGAGTTTTCGAGTATTCGATTACTAGACTTTTTAACGTAATGTTGTGAGAGAAAACAAATTATGGTCACCATAAATGGGCCAAGTGTCACATTTAACTCGTCTTTGGAAATATTTAGTCAATGTTAGCTTAGACAAAGTAGTAAAGTGCAAAAGTGGAACAAAACTGTAATTTATATGGCCCATCTTAGAAGAATAAAAGATAAAAGGGAAGTCCACAACATCCAAACCCACATTTTAAACTTAATCTGTTATTTCCAGATAGTTGTTCTAACCATGAGTTATCAATGGACGTGTGTACAAAACAAACTGATGTTTCACGCTGACAATGGGAAACGAACATCAAAGTTAAGGCGTTACAACAAAATGTAATCAAAATCAGAAAAAAGCAGGCCAATTGAATTTAAAACTTTATGACCCTGAAGTACGATTATATAACAACATCAAACATGCTAAACTTAGAATAGATTGCAGATCGGTATTTGAAACTTTTTTTATTAATGTTTATATGGAAATGCACGTGCTTTCATTATCCCTTCTCAAAATAATCAAATTGAGTGAGGTAAACTTTGTCTTATTTTTTTTATTTATTTTGTTTATACCGGGATATTGCATTATAAACTCATGCATAATATTATGTTACCGTCTGATGTGAGATTGTTTGGTGGCCATTCTTTGGGTTTTAACTGTTTGTTCAGTGTAAAGGTTTCACAAAATCAAAATACTCACGCACCTTAAGTATCAATTTATGTTTATACAGATTGAAACTGTCGTACACTGCAGATTGACACAATGCTAGCACGTAAATTTCATTAATTCTATAGTGCGAATAATGCATGCGGAAATAATAACACATACCTATATGTAATTTGTCTACAGTATGTTATCGTTAATAAAGATATACAACACTTTGTATGTGATAATTAAATCGTGGTTGTTGATAGTTAAACATTTAATTTATTAACCGTCAGTTATGATTAGCGTCTTCATTTACATAAAATAAAGTAAATTAGTTGTAAAATAATCCAAGCAGGTATTCTAAATCGTTACAAATAAGTTACTTGATTCTTTTATTTGAAATAAAATATCTTAACAAAGTGCATCTATTGCATTTCGAGCTGAAGGCATTCGCCGTTGTATACTGTGTCTTATATTTCGTCATAAATTATTTAAGTGTATACTATAATGTCATTCTGTGTTATAAATTATTTAAGAAATCCGTGCAAAAATACGCATAAGTATTCATCAAATGTCATACACTTATGTACGCCCTATAGTTTTTTTTACATCTCTACAGATTCCGCCAACCTGTTGTTGTACTTAGCGATGTTCATACGTTGGTTTCCAATTTAAATATGGCCGTCTCAAAGGGCATCTCTCAAAGGGCATCTTTTTTATCAAATGTTTAATGTATCTGTATCCTATAATGCACATAAATACCCTTTTCACTGAAAGCACCACCATTATCAGTGATCTAGAATGTTGAAGATTTATGGTATGTTTAAAGCAGAGAATGACTGAAAACTAAAACTTATTCAAATTAAATCAGTATTAAAAATACCCATACACTAAAAAACGTAATAAAGGAGACCTATAAAACATAATGCATCCGAAAATAGGGTCTCCATTTGGAGATGTGCATATTGAGAAGATTGTATTTCCTAAATTGTCCTTCTCTTCGGATTTTTTTATAATAGAACTCGGCGTCTTGTACGTATATCATAGACAAGATATTACCAACCTGCCCATATAGTTGTTTTAAAGCCTGTGAGCTCGACTATTTTATTGATTAAATTCTCCCCGCCTGTCTTCTCTCGTTTTATCATTTTCACGTCCATCAAATCGCGACAAGATTATGACACCTTAGCACTTTGTACCTAAACACGAGTTCTTGACAAGAAGCCAGGTTTCTTATATCAAACATCGATACGTCAATTGTCATCGTTACGTAATTTACGACGCGTATACTTTCTTCGCATGGATCGCTTACAAATTGATTTTTGATTATGTTTTATACAAGCCATGAATGTTTCCTTCCTTTATTGCTGAGATTCCATTTGTCTTAACTAAGTAGACTGAGATTAGTGGGGTATAAACCATATGGGAACTGGCATTAAATATATAGTTATTGTATTGCTGGAGGGCGGCGACGTATAACAGATTGTAATTATATATAAACAACACCGACACTTTACAATGCATTATGTTGTCTAGTACGTAGGTTTATTCGGCAGTAAGAATAACATAATAGTTCACAACACAATCATGATAAATATTGCGAATACATATATATATATATATATATATATATATATATATATATATATATATATATATATATATATATATATATATATATATATATATATATATATATATATATATATATATATATATATATATATACACACACGTTTAATATGCATATATACAATAATTCAATTAAACAAGATAAAGTATAAGAACTATGACATGCTTTCTATTCCGAGATAAACACAAAAGACAATCTGTTTTTTCGATTGTGTTCTTCTGTTTATGATGTTAGGCCTACAATAAAGCATGACAGTTGAAAGTATTATACAAATTATTGATCACCCTTTTTACGTCGCACCTTAATATAAGCTCGTTGCTTCTATTATTGCTATTGTACGTGGCTAGGCATCTCAGGCACTGAGTTGGTAGAATTGCCGATGACAATTCTTGGTTCAAGCCCACGGCTTACCTCTTCAAAGGAAGTGACTCTAACGTTCGGGAATGTGTGCCTGAGATGTGTGGTACTTCACACTTTTTTGCTTGAATATTCTTACGTAGGTTTTAAACTCAGTATTGGTTGGAGAAAGTGAACTGAGGCCACAGTCAGATAGATACATTTGTTGATAAGGCATTAACATGCGTGCGGCTTGTTCATTTAAAAATAAGCAGACACTTTTTAATAAAGGAACTTTCGATTTAAATGTTTTGTACGAATGTGTTTTTGTTGGTATCCGTCTACATTGTCCAGAATTGTTTTATCTCGCGGGTCATCACCCCATTTGTTAACACTTATTGATAAATTATTCAGAATCTGAACACTTTCAATGCAATGACTGCGACATTTTATGGACAGGATAAAGACCGGCATTTGATCAAGCATTCTAGTTTACGATATCATTTAGTTTTATACATCCTTGTCAAATGTTAAGATATAAATCGCTTTCCACATGGTCAGTTAATAGGGCGGGGTTTTGTATGTTCTCGTGTAATATTCAGAACAGTTCGATTTCCCATCCCGGGTGACACCCAATGCTTTTAAATTGATATGGACTGAGACTCTCATCCCGGTGGGCCCATAAAATCGTAAATGAACCATGAACATCACATTAAAAGAAACCGCTGCTAATAGAGTGGGCACAACTTTCAATTTTGTTTTTATCTTCTCAATCTTCGGTCCATACCTTAGTGTCGCTCCAGTCCCGATAACCTCTCCCTACTCTCCGCATGTATAATTGATTAATTCTGATATTGCTTTATGATACAGCAAGTTTTGAACAATACCGCGGCTCTTCAGTCCTTTGATGACTGCACGTGAGCAGTCGGTGAAACCAAATAAATCAGCGA
Source organism: Sinonovacula constricta (assembly GCA_007844125.1). Classification (NCBI taxonomy): domain Eukaryota; kingdom Metazoa; phylum Mollusca; class Bivalvia; order Cardiida; family Solecurtidae; genus Sinonovacula; species Sinonovacula constricta. The sequence continues at coordinate 20,377,169 of CM017560.1, forward strand.
TAGCATTCCTTGTGTTAACCGATTTGGCTCGTTGGTCAGCCAATCAATCATTCAATTAATCAATCACTAGATGTGGTCTTGTGATGTTTATATTGCCAATTTGTTTTTCCTTTAGTGTATTGAATGTAAACATAGGTTTGATACAATTGCTACATTTGAAGGAACGTTTTCATTTATCTCGCAGTTAAAGTATACACATTCCGGTGATTAATTATTTCTAACAACGCTAGGTCATTTTTGAGAAGGAAATATAAAAATGAAACTGTTTTCTTTTAAAATCTGGCAACAGCCGTTTAAGTTCCAGCTTGAACAATCCTCATCAAGAAAGTTCTAAAGCAAAACCACCTAGTGTTTATATCAATGTTTGATCACAATATCTCACACGATTTAATATCCATTTGCTCTTCGAATCGACATGCATAATTTCTCTTTATTATTCTTTTCTCTTTACTTCTAAGCCTTTGTTTGAAAAACGG